>JAMXBB010000011.1:18117305-18218282 GCA_024138015.1 Lumnitzera littorea
ACCGAATAAATTAAAAATATAAACTTGGGCAGTTTTTAAAATTAAAATAAATCAACACACTAAAGATTTTTTGAAAAAATTACGATTGTTTGATCCCGGTTAGTAAGTACGTAGGCACCTTCAAGGCAACAATAAAATATGTAGAAACTTAAGTTCTTTTTTCTTTTAATTTTTTATTTATTTATTTTTCTTTAAAAATATTATAATTAGAAGAATAATCCTAATTTCGATAAATAAATAGTGATACCCGTTAAGGATTTAATAAGTTAGCCCCCAAAGTCGAAACCCTCTGGTTTTTTTATTTAAATTAAAATCAAAGACCGGTAGCCAAATCGTAATCAATCCACTCAATTGATTACGGTTTTTTTCCTTTTTTCCGACTTCGGTCGGGTGGCGACTCCAAAAATTATTTTCAATAAAAAACCAGAATTTTTCAATTTCTTTAGTCAATAATTAATATTAAATGGGTTAGGGTTTAGTATTAATCAAAAAATAAGAAATTAATTTTTAAATAAAAAAATCGAAAAATCATGCTCGACACCAATTCTGATCAATCAAGTTCGGTTGTTAGATTTTGTTTATTTATTATTGTTTGATTATTATTATTATGTTTTAGGTCATTAATTATTTAATAGTATATATATATATATATATATATTTTTTTTTTAGTTAGGAAACTTTTAATACTAGTTTATATATCTTAATTATATTACATTGTTTATTAATTTATTTAGATAAATAGTTGTTGACAATAAAAATATAGGTGTGAATATATATATATGTGTATATTAGCTTAAGATTTTTTTTTTCTTTCTCTAGATTAGGCTTTTTTAGAAATCATTATATAGAAAATTATTTCTTAGAAATAAAAATTGACAAAAAAAGAAATTTTTACAAAAAGGTTATAGTATCTTAGAGAATTCTTTTAGTCACTTACGAGTTAGGGCCCTTTAGAGTTTTTTAAATAAATTGAATCAATTAACAACGTAAACTCGGTTGGTTTTCAAAATTGAAATCAACCAACATACTAAAGTTTTCGAAAAGAACTACGATCGTTTAATCCCGGCTAGCAGGTATGTAGGCACCTTCGAGGTGACGATAAAATATGTAAAAACTTAGGTTATTTTTTTTATTTTTTTCTTTAAAAACATTAAAAAGATAATTAGAAGAATAATCATACTTTCGGTAAATAAATAGTAATACTCATTTGGTTTTAATAGCTTAGCCCCCGTATTTGGATTCCTCTAGTTTGTATTAAATTGAAATAAAAAACTAGTAGCTAAATCGTAATCAATCCACCCAATTGATTACAATTTCTTTTTTTCTCAACTTCGATTAAGTGGCGACTCCAAAAGTTTTTTCCAAATAAAAAACCGAAACTTTCTAATTTTTTTAGTCGATGATTAATATTAAATAGGTTAAAGTTTAGTATTAATCGAAAAGTAGGAAATTGAATTGAAATCAAATTTATAATAGAAAACTGAAAAATTCAAACTCGATAGTATTTACTTTCTATACCTTATAATAGGAATTAGGCTATTAGGCCTTTAACCCACAACCAAGCCTGTGGACTAGAAGGACTAATTAGGCAAATCTTCCTACTCCAGGCAACTCCTACTAAAGCCAAGTTACTCCTTACTACTGATCAACTCTCTATGCCATGCCATATGACTACCCATCTTTCAAAAATTGTGTTGCTACTAAAAGAATGCCCTGATAACGGCTAAACCTCACGTACCTACTCAATCATGTCTAAGCCAACCATTTGCTCAACTTCACCCTTACCAAGAGGTCGAGAGAGCTACCCTGCACTAACCCTCAGCCACCCCTATTTGAACAAGTCCATGCCTGCTTAGCACTCCTACTCAGCCATCCAACTAGCTTATATTGTTTTGTTTGCATCTTCTAATGGCATCACCAATGCATTGCTGCCATGTATCTAGGAACACATAAAGAATTTGCTACACTAATCATTATTATATTTGAATATTCATTTTTATCCATTTGTATTCTTTATACATTACTTCTTTGGAACAATATCCTTTTTGTCTTCTCCATTTTTAGGCAAGTTGCGCTAAATTCTCTAGTATAAATACCCATTATACATGTAGCCAAAATCATCAGATTATCATTAATACAATGAATATTTTCCTATCATAAACATTGTTTGTTTACTCTCACTTCACTCTTATCCTAATCCTTAAGCAAGGTTAAGTGATGAATAACCTCACCGAACTAACTCGTGTGTCATATCAAGCTGTACTATGAGTCCTCAAAAGTTTCATTAGTACGTCATATCCCTTGGAGCTATTAATGGGTTTTGCTTACTTTCTCATTTCTGTTTTATCCCACATTTCTCATCAACCTTTTCAAGCTTTCAATAAGCTTAAACCCATCCTTATGACTAGCCTTATCTGTTCTTGGATGTAGTATGCATCATCGTAGTATCAAAGCAGAGGTTTCATTTGAATTGCAATAGTTTGTTCTCAAAGTTCCTTGCTCATACTTTATTTTTAAGTGTCTGAAACAGAGCAATTTTCTTTGTTAATTTAGCTACCGTATTTGCTGGTTATCAAGCTTCCGATTTGAAGGGAGTGTGTATGATTTAGAGAGATAACATCAACTATAACACCAAATAGAAGAGTTTGAAATTTGGATGGACCCAAGTGTTAATGTTGGTACTGGGGATGACAACAGTGGTGTTGTTTACTATGGTTGACAATCTCAAGGTATTCTAAGAAATATGAATGAGAGATTTGATGAGGTAACTAACCTCTTAGTAGATTTAACCCAAACTGTTCATACAATGGCTTATCAACCTGCTGAAGCTATGCATAACACCCCATAAGCTGCTTGACCTATGAAAGGTAAGAACCTAGCTCGACAAGTTTAAGTTAGAGGGGTAAGCAGATGAACGAGGAGAAGGATTGATTTGGGAGACTTAAAAGAAGGGGACGAGAAAGAGTATTATGAAGAAGAAGAATGAGCTTGAGCACCCTGAGCATCTAACCATATGAAGCTTTAGATTATGAGCTCCAATGGGTTTGGAAGTACAGATGATTACTTGGATTAGGAGGAGAAGGTAGAGTGATTTTTTTATTGTTACCAATATGAAGATTACGACAAAATGAGAACTATTGCTGTTGAATTCTTTAAATATGCCACCATGTAATGGAAGAATTTCTAGGCCATAAGAAGACAAGAAGGTTATTGAGAGGTTAGTACTTGGCCCGATATGAAGGGAATACTACAAAACAAGTTTATGCCAAATACATATCTATAAGACACTTTCGCTTGGCTTTAAGAGTTGAGGCAAGGAGGCTGAACTGTTGATGAATATGTCCAAAAGTTCCAAATGCTTATGATTCACTATAAGGTAGAGGAACCATCAATGCAAACAATTTCTAGATTCCTAACTAGGTTGAAGAGTGACATACGAGATGTTATAGAACTTCAAGATTTTACTACAATGGATGAAGCTACCAAGGTTAGTCAAAGTACCGAGGTGTCTAGGCTAGTAAATGTCAAGACTAAGCAAAACAGCCGAACAAAAGGTGATGTGCTGACCCAAACATATGAGAAAGGGCAAGGATTTAGTAGGAAAACAAACTAGATCGAGTGGTTCAAAGCTAAGGGTTTGGACATATGGCTACTTAGTGTCTAAACCGAAGGACCATTGTCATCAAGGGAGATATCCCGAAGATGGAAGTGAAAAGTACTAACAAGGAACCTGAGGAAGAAAGTATTGCCAAGAAAGAAACTACTCAAGAGAATGAACTAATTGAAGAGAATGTGTTTACCGAAGACTTGGATCAATCGATCCTAGTTATCCAATGCATGATGAATCCGGTGCCTTCATGACTCAAGGGAAATGTGAGTGTATGAACCGATAAGTATATCAAGTCGTGGAAGTAGTACAAACGGTGAGTCAAGGTTGTATTCCATTGAAAGTTAGGTGCTAAGTATTAAATTATCTAAGTTTTTCCCTAAGCCAAGCTATCAATAATTGAATTAAAAGTAAGTGAAAACTAAATAACAAGATGAACACTAAACTAAATGTTCTAGCTGCACTATGAGGGTTCCAGGTTTAAGAGATAAAAAGATCAAACTAGAATTCGTAAATCTATTCTCACTTGAATCAATAGGATGTCTTAAATCGATATTCAAAATTAATTACAAGGGATTTAACTAAACTTACTACAACTCGTCCACTTCTCGGAATAGCGGAATTCTAATTATAGAATAAATTCACTCGTTAAGGCAATTTATCTATAATTATCTAGTAAATAATAATCCAATCACATCAAATTTATTATTCTAGTTAGAAATATGGTTTAAGCATGTCCCTATGATTCGAACCATACTTCCAATCATATTAAGTGCATAAGTTCGTAAATTTAATTAAAACCTACATATCCCTATAACGAGCATTTTCAAAAATTCAAGTTATGTTCAACACAAGTTATTGAAACCCTCCCAGATATCCTATAACTCTATCTAGCTAAAGAAAACAATAACCATATGCTAAATAACTAGACAATGAACACAATAGAAAAATACCCAAATACTCAAAATCGACATCGGAATAATACACGAACACTTTAATTTATCAAATCCATCAATATAAAACCCAATTAAATTAAATACTAAATCATATCACAAAACCCAAATGAATCAAGATATATTTAAATTGAAATAACAAGAAATAGAAAACATCTCAATCGATATATTTAATCCTGAAACTTGATACAATAATCAATATATCCCGATTCATTTGAAATCTAGGATAATCCTCTAGCGAGCTAGAATAAAAGAATTTAGAGTTTTGAAATTAAACAATACATAATCAAATTGATAAAAATGAAAGATAAAGTTTCTGGTCTTTACTAAACTAAAGAAAATCAAAATTGCTAAGTTGCTGCAGTTTTTCTTTCTCGTCCTACGCTGTCTTCTTTTCTTTCTGTTTCGGCCACTGTCTAATTTTTTTCCTATTCGGCTGCTGCTTTTTATCCAAGGATACTGCCTATTGTTTTCCCCACCGAATACTCTCCAGCCCACATGACGTGTCTACTAAGTTTTTGCAACATGGACCCGACTAAATGTTGTTGGATTTCCTTCTTTGTATCTCCTGAATATTCCCTTGTTCTTTCCACGAATGGGCGCTTCCATTGACCTCAGCCCACTACAGTAATGCCTAGCTGATACTTTTGCTTCCAAATGAAAAGGCTGATGCAAGGGTATATGTCCCCTCTGATTACATGATACTCCAAATTCCCTTAAGTGGAAATGGACAAACATAATTTCTCGATATGGGCTTACACGTGTAAGCAACTAGAATGATAGTGGGCTTCCTATTTAATTTGAATCACTTAGCCTTTCCCAAAATAACTCAGTAGCACTTTCATTTGTTTCAGCTCAAGAAAAAGCCAGGAACTGCTGTTTTCATTTAAAGTCCACCGTCGGTTGCTGTCACGTAGTAGAACTCGTAAGTTGCTGCTGGAATTGTCTGGTCTTGGTGGATCTCCTGTAGAGCGCCAAGTGGGCACTACTTCTTGTAGCTGCTGCTGGTTGCTGAAGTTCAGAGCTCTCAGCTGCTGCTGCGTGGAAGCTTCTCGACTAGTTAGAGCTTGGAGTTTGTTGTATGTTCTGTTTTCGACCTACTGTGGCTTCACAATTTTGGTGCTGCTGCTGATCGGCAAGGGGCTGTCTCTTGTTAAGGTCATCTGCTGCTCTGTGGCTGTTGTAGTGCCCTCAGCTTGTTTGGTCTAGCCTCAAGCAGAGACAAAGCTGCTCGGTTTCAGTCTTCGAGTGAGCAAGAAGTCCTCAATTTTGCAGTTCTCGGCCTAGCATGGTGCTCTGCTGCAGGGAGTAATTCAGCTGAAGCTGCTGTCCAATATGAAAATCCATGGCTGCTGCTGTTCACGTGGAGAGCTGCTTGATTGGTTGGTACGCGCGTGCTACAAATTGAGCTTGACTGAAATTGTTGTTTGCTGCAGCTGCTGTCATGACGCCCTGCTGCTGTGGAGCTTAATTCTCGGCTGTTGCTGATTGTTGGTGCTGCTGCAGTTGTTTGTTGGTTCGGCTGGAAGTTGCTTGGCCCATCGTTGCCGTTTGGAAATGAAGCACGACTTGCTGGTGGAGTAGTTGCTGTCCAGCACAATGGAGTTGCTCTGCTGTGACTTGTGCTTACTATTCTGCTGTTCAATGTTGCAGCTGCTGTCACAGGTCGGAATTTGGAGTGCCACTGCATCAGAGTTGCTCCGTTTCAGCTGTCAAGAATTGAAGTCCAAAATCATCTCGGCTGTTGTCCAAATTCGTGTGCTCTAGATATAAAGTGCAGCTGCTCTTCTCGGCCTTGTTTGATTTGGTTACTCCATATATCAACTATTAAACAAAACAAAAGAGTGTAATAAGCTGATGTGAAATTTGAAATAAGAGCCACTTGTTTTCCTTAAGGAATAAGACAAAACCAAGAAAAATTAAATAAATAAACAGCTTCTCATGAATGAATAATTTGTTGGTCAGTTGCATCTTGGATGGATTGATTGCTGCCTGTGTGAAGCTCAATGAGTGACTTGGTTGCTTGGAGCACTTGGTTCTTGTCTTGGAGAAGGAGTTTGGCTTGATCGAAGTATAGAACTTCCAAACTAACAGCTACTGCTCGGTTTTGATTTTGGTTTCAGCTGATTTAAAGTCCATACATTTTGTTATCCGGTTGGTATTTGGCTTTCAAACTCAGTAATTGGCTGCTCTGCTTATGTAACCGAGTTCATCTACTGAAGAATCAAGGTACATGACTTGCTGGTTGTTTCGGTTAGGGTGTAACTCTTCAAATGAGCTACTGCGGCTCTCAGCCTGATTGTGAAGTGTTTGATTGTAGCTGTTCTTGGTTGCTTGGTTCCATTTGCAATAACTGCTGTCACTCGGTGGATTCTCAAACACACAAGCTACTGTCCTTTAAAAATTCAGCTGCCGCTACTTCTCATTCTATCCAAATACATATGGTTGGTGTGCTCATCTCTCTTTGCTCATTGTCTCCCAAATCTATACATATCTCAACTTAGCAGCAAAAAGGAGAATTCATAAGCAATAGCAAAAGTTGGCTATATTTGAAATCATAATCAATAAAGCATATTATGTGAGTTTATAACAGCTATTTGAGTCATATTTTGATCCTTTTTCTCACTATTAATGCAACTCACCAAGAAAATTGCATTTTTCATGATTTTTAAGCATAGTTCACAATAAATGTATCATGAAATGCATAAATGTGCAGTAATTAAGTGGAGATAAATGTGTAATTTTACACATTTATCACCTCGCATGAGGAAGAGCAGAAGAAGAACTTATTTTATATCACCTGCAAGGTGAATGATCAACTGTGCGCGCTAATCGTGGATAGTGGTAGTTGTACCAATGTAACATCAACCAATCTGATCACGAAGTTGAAGATCTCGACTATCGCGCATCCAAAGCCGTATAAGTTACATTAGCTGAATAAGAAAAAAGCATTACACATCACTCGACAAGTATTATTGCCGATCATAATAAAAAATTACTCTAACAAGATTCTCTGTGATGTATTACTCATGTGCACATCATACATGTTGCTTGGTTGACCATGGCTTTTTGACATTAGAGTTATCCATGATGGATACAAGAATACCTATGTATTCAAGAAAGATGGCAGGAAGATTATAATGAACCCAATGCCACCAAGTCATGTTAACAAACTATAGGCAAAACTTCCTCAAGATCGAAAAAGACTGATGATGAGTAAAGCCTAGCTTCAAGAGGCTATTAAAGCTGACGTATCGACCTTCATTCTGGTCAAGCAACTATTAGAGTTAAGGGAGCAAATGATTTGCCCTTAGATGTAAAGGAACTACTGAATGAATATGTTGACCTATTTCCAGAACAGTTCTCAAAAGGTCTATTGCCCTTCAGAGGTATCGAGCGTTGCATTGACTTAATACCTAACACTACATTATCAATCAAACCAGCTTATCAAATGAATCCCAAACAAACTACTGAGCTTTAAAGGCAAGTCAAGGAATTACTAAAAAGGGGATATGTAAGGGAGAATCTCAGCCCTTGTATTGTGTCGGCGCTCCTTGTGCTGGAAAAGGATGGTACTTAGCAAATGTGTGTTGATAGTCGAGCCATAAACAAGATCACAATCAAATACAAGTATCCTATCCCTAGGTTAGAAGACATGTTAGATGAATTGAGCGGAGCTAAGATCTTCAGCAAGATTGATTTGAAGTCTGACTACCATCAAATTTGCATGAGACCAAGAGATGAGTAGAAAACCGCATTCAAAACTCGGCATGGACTCTATGAGTGGATGGTTATGCCCTTTGACTTATCGAATGCCCCGAGCACTTTTATGTGACTAATGAACCATATACTAAGAAATCTTATAGGAGAATATGTCGTGGTGTACTTTGACAACATCCTAGTGTACAATGCCAACTTGTTAAGTTACTGTGGGTATCTCTATACTGTATTGGATATCCTTCGTGCCAAGAGGTTATTCAACAACCTTAAGAAATGCTACTTTTGCTAGGAGGAAGTAGTATTCCTAAGCTATGCAGTAAGTAGAGGAGGCTTACGAATGGATGGTGAGAAAATCCAAGCAATCGTCAAATATCCAACTCCAACTACTTGTATTGAGGTGAGAAGTTTCCATGGACTGGCATCCTTCTGTAGAAGATTTATAAGGAATTTCAGCACCCTCATCGCACCCCTCACCAAGCTGACGAAAAAGAACACTTGCTCTAGATAGGGAGAAAAAGAGGAGAGAAGCTTTGCCAAAGTGAATGAAAGATTGACCTCCACCCCTGTACTAGTCTTACCTGACTTCGAGAAAATATTTGAGTTGGAATGTGATACGTCAAGCATTTAGATAGGCTCTATCCTAATGTAGGAAGGCTGACTAATTACCTACCATAATGAGAAGCTCGAGGGACCTTAACTGAACTACTCCGTGTATGACGAAGAACTCTTAGCACTCCAAGTATGGCAGCATTATCTACTATCGAGAGAATTTGTCATCTATACTGACCATGAGTCTCTAAGCTATCTCCGAAGTCAAACTAAGTTGTTGAAGCAGCAAGTGAGGAGGGTTGAATTCCTTAAGGGATTCAATTTTATCATAAAGTATAAGTAAGAAAAGAGCAATGTGGATACAGATGTTTTTTCGAGGAGACATGCGCTCTTAACCGAACTGCAGACCAAATTGTTTGGATTTGTGAGTATCAAGAACAATACTCTGAGGATCCATACTTCAGACCCATATTTAAGCGTTGTGCCGATGGAAGAGCAATGGATGAGTATCATATGGAAGATGGGTACTTATTCCGAAGTGGGAAACTGTGCATGCCAACCTATTCATTGAGAAAGGTACTCATCAAGGAAACCCACAATGGAGGACTATCTAGATATTTTAGGGAAAGGAGAACACATGAGTTGTTGAGTGGACATTTCTTTTAGCCAATGATGAGGCGAGATGTGCACCGAATTGTTGAAGGCTATGTTATATGTAAGAAGACCAAGTGCCAAGCCGAATAAGGGAAAGCAATGCCTTTGCCCATCTCAATAAGACCATGGACTAAGTTGAGCATAGACTTTGTTCTCAAATTACCAAAAACAACCCAAGGCAAAGATTCCATAATAGTCATCATGGATAGAATTAGCAAGATGGCACACTTTGTATCCTGCTCTAAGACTAACGATGCTTCAACTATTGCTTCTCTTTTCTTGTAAGAAATTATTCAATTACACAGTATGTCGAGAAGTGTAGTATCAAATCGAGACCCAAAGTTCTTGAGTAATTTCTAGAGGACTCTATGGCGACGGATGGGGACCAAACTACTATTCAATACTTCCTTTCAACCCCAAACTGATGACCAAACAAAGATAGTTAATCATACTTTGAGATCACTGCTCCAAGCTACAGTGGGTAAGAACTTGGCTGATTGGGACGTCTATTTACCTGTAGTCAAATTCGCTTACAACAGAATAGTACATGAGACCACTAAGTAGACCTCCTTCGAAGTTGTCTATGGTTTTAACCCCGAGTTACCCCTCGATCACACTCCTATACTTGTATCCAAGCAAGAAGACCCTAATGTGGGAGCCCAAGCATAGTCCTTACAACACATCTACAACAAAGTTACTTAACAAATCGACTAGGCTGCTAAATGAATGCAAGAGAAAGCTAAGAGTAAGACGATGAAACAGTTTCAGCCTAAACACTTAGTATGGATGCACCTGAGCAAGGAAAGGTTTCTAAGCAAGAGGAAGAATAAGCTATCTGTATGGGCTAAAGGAACCTTCAGAATCCTCTAAAAGATCAATAACAACGCCTACAGATTGAAGTTGCCCAAAGATTATAGGGTATCAAACACCTTCAACATTACCAACCTCATTCCATATCATCCTGATGGAGAACTAAACAAAAACCAGTCAGATTTGATCCCAAATCCAAATCAACCTAGAGGGAATTATAGGAATCAAGCTACTAGGCCTTTAACTCGCAGCTAAGCCCATGGACTAAAGGGATTGGAGAGGTGAATCCTCCTACTCTAGCCAACTCCTATTAAAGCCAAGTTACTTCTTGCTACTGATTGACTCTCTATGTCGCACCATATGATTGTCCATCTCTTGAAAATTATGTGCCGACTAAAAAAATACCTTAACAGTAGCTAAACCTTGCGTACTTGCTTAGTCATGTTCAAGCCGACCGCTTACTCGGCTTCACCCTTGCCGAGAGGCCGAGAGAGTTGCCCTACACTAATCCTTAGCCACCCCTATTTAAACGAGTCCACACTTACTCGGCACTTCTACTCGGCCACCAACCAGCTCATATTGTTTTGTTTGCATCTTCCAACAGCATAACCAATGCATTGCCGCTACGTATCCAAGACCACATAAAGAATTTGTTACACTAATAATTATTATTCTTGAATATTCATTTTTACCCTTTTGTATTCTTTATACATTACTTCTTTGGAACAATGCCCTTTTGTCTTCTCCATTTTTATACATTACTTCTTTGGAACAATACCCTTTTGTCTTCTCCATTTTTAGGCAAGTTGCCCTGAATTCTCAAGTATAAATACCCATTATACATGTAGTTGGAATTGTCAGATTATCATTAATACACTGGATATGTTCCTCTCATAAACATTGTTTGTTTATTCTCACTTCACTCTTATTCTAACCTTTAAGCAAAGCTAGGTGGCGAGTAACCTTACCGGACTAACTCGTACGTCATATCAAGCTGTGTTGTAAGTCCTTAGAAGTACCATTAGTACGTCATATCCTTTAAAGCTATTCGTAGGTTTTGCTTATTTCTCTCATTTCTATTCTATTACACATTTCTCATCACCCTTTTCTAGCTTTTGGCAAGCTTAGACTCATCCCTATAACTGGCCTTGTTTGTTCTTGGCTACGATACGCATCATCTTATCATTATCAAACTCTTCAATGCCATTATTAACTATTATCCCTTGTACTATATTCTCATTCTATATAGAGTTTATTCCTGAATGAGGTTCTAATTACTCCTTTGATATAAGTTCTAATTCATTGTCTAAATCTGCTTCTAATTGTTCCCCTTCATTCGTTTTGTCTTCTTCAAGATTCCCTTCTACCTCATGCTTTATTTCACCCTTCACTACAACTATCTCACATTTATACTAAACATTAGACTATTCATCATCTTAGAATTCTATAAGTTACTATTTCACTTGTGGTTTGTCAGGCAATTCGTTTAGGCTAAGATTCTTTTGGCTCTAAAGATATTTCTATACTTACTCCAATTAATTCACGAAAATATGGGAACCAGTCGATAATCCCTTAAGGTAACATTTAAAATATATGATATGCTAGCTAGAATATAAGTCATATTAATAAGGTAAGGTCTCTCTCTTCCACCCTTAGTAAAAGTATCTTACTAGCATCATCTAAGCTATCATCCCTTATTTTCCATCCATCTTTACCCAACGATAATTATCACAATATATCTATTATTCTAAAGACTCGAATTGGTTTCCATCAATGTCCATAAGTCTCATCATTTATAGCACATCCCCTCAATAAACTATCAATAATCCCATCCACAATGTTAAACACATCCCAATCAACTATTTCTAATAATAATCTTTATGTCTCTATTCTATACTAAATAGGAGGCTCCTCTCAATTTCACTTGAATTATTCCAACTAACTATGGATCCTCTATAGGACCCCATAGATGAATTTAAGATTAATTAATGTTCATATTAGTTTAATGTTATATTCACTTCTTATTCTATGATTTATAGTACAATCCTTTACAACTCACTTATTACTACCCACTCTCAATATACTATAACATATACTTCTTTGAATTATGACACTTCAAAACAAGTTCACTAAAATTACACTTTAATACCAACTTAGAACTATCATACCCTAAAGCAGTAGAGCCATAACAATTCTGCCATGTAAACTATTCTAAGATAGAAGCTAACCTTCTAGCCATTGATTCATATAAGATGTCCAATACTAATTCGCTTTGAAGTAAATAGTTTATAAATTAAATATATTATTTTCTTACAAAAATATGAAAAACATATACTATGATTCAAGTATTCTAAGTAATGTTTACATGATCTAAAAAACTAATTATACTTAAGTATTACATAACTTGATATTAGAAGACTTAATGATAAGACTTGAAACTTCAAAAGTGTAACTGATTCTCGGTTTTATATCCTCACTCTCCAATAATCCAACGATTGCTAACTTCAAGCTGATTATAATACCGTTTCCTAATTAGCACCTGCAACATCATCTATAGGGATGTAAGCAATTAACGGCTTAATAAGCTAGGATAGAGAAATAAAACTATATATCAAGCACAGGTAGGGCATCAACTAATTATATAAATGCAATGCAATAAACAAATACCATCACATGACTTTATCCAATCCGTTATAAGATTAAAAAAAATTACACTCGCACTAGTCCAGGTTAAGGAGTTTAGTGCACATTCGACAAATCGTAACAAACCTAAGCTTGTGCAATAAAGACACTACTCCTCTCGTAATTACCTTTAACCTATTGCCTTCATCCTTGCCACAACCTCTTCTCCTGTCACTTAGTTCAACTAAGGATAAAGAATAAACTATTATGCTCCAGCACTATCCCTTTCGAAGTGGTCAGTATTTAGTTGAAGAATCCTAATCATTCCTTAATGAGTTGTAATGCATGTCTGATTAAGATTATAATTAATACATCATTAAGTCCAGCTTAAATTGATCAATCATTATCAAGTAATTCAACTAATTGCAAACCAAAACAGCAAGCCAATAGTACATAATTAAGTTTAGAAACACACTCAAATAGGCATACTCACAAATGAACTATCTACAAGCACACACAAATATGAACTTAAGCCTTAAAGTACTATAAAACGATCATCCGAAATATAGTTACGTATTGATCTTAAATTTATCTGAATATCTTGCTTGCTCTCGTAAGGTGCAACTCATAACAAACCTTCGCTGATAGTCCCTATATTACAAAAGTTGTTTTAGTACTCATATAACTACTATATATAGGCTTTATTATGTAACTTTTATTAGTATCTTCAGTTTAGGGTTTTATTATATCTAATTATTTAGGTTTTAACTCTCTTACAATTATTTTCGTTTTGAGTTAAATTCTAATTCAGTTTTTGATTTTATTTCTGATTCAACCTCTAAATCATATTCTAATTTAGCTCCTGATTTCACTTGTTCATAAATCTCATAAATTCTTTCTAACTTATTTCATAAAGTTATCTAATTTTAACTCGAGTGAAAATAACATCTAATTCAATTTCTAATCAATTCTCCAATATATTAATAGACACCCTGGTTCTAATTTTATTCTTGAATTAGCTTCTGATTACGGTTTTACAGATAAGTTTTAGAAACTCCCCCTAATTCATTTTATAAAGTTCAACTAACTATATTTCAAGTATAGTAAGTCTCTAATTTAGTTGCTAGTCAACTACCTGTTTGCCTTATACACTCAATTTCTAATTCAGCTTTTGAATTTGATTCTAATTTGAAGGTACTCTATATTTTAGCATAAATACGTACAAATTTGGTTCTCAATCAAATTCAAAGTTTATCATATAACCTATTTTTACTTTAATTTGAATCAATTCCACTTACTCCTACATTTGAATACTTCACATACTACATATATGTAGACCCTAAATCCACAATATTCAAATCCAATACACCTAACACCACTAAACTGATCATTCAATATTATTCAACATCATAATTTACCTCATATCAAAATCCAAGCCAATTACTTGAAAAATCACAAATTATATGTTGATAAATAACCATTTTAATAGGATTTTAAGGCCTAAAATTCAAATAAAAATATGAAAAATAGTTTTCATGAAAAACTTATCATAGAAATCTAATATAATAACAAGTGTTTCATAGAAAAATTTTAGAGCTAAAACAACATCAATAGGGCTTTTGAAGACAAAAGTAAAATTTGCTTAGTTTTAGTGATTTGTTACGAGTGATATTTTTCATGACTCAATTTCATCAAAATAATATTTTTCCATAAAACTACATACAAAAATATCACAGGACACCAATTTTTATAATTTTCCACAAAAATTTAGTATTTTTAGTAATTTTTACAAAAATCGAGTTACAAATCAAACTCACTAGAAAACCTCTTTGTAGTTACCTCTTATAAACCCTAAAGTAAAGCCAAATGATCATAAGATTAAACTTAGTACATAAAGTTTAGGACGATCAGTTAAAGGATCCAATCAAATCTAAATTATAAACTATAGATAAAAATATTAGTAAAAATGACTCCGTAAACTTAAATTTAAGAAAATAAATAATAAAATAGGAGACTATAAAATTTTCAAATTTTAAGTATAATAATTATTAATTATCGAAAAGGCGAAAAGTGTAATCTAATAACTAATAAATTGCTAGAAATAGATTATATGTACACTAAAAATCATAGAATGACCTAAATAATAATTAGGAATGTTCACATGTACTCCACATGTATTTACATATAGGTAAAAATACGCGAAATTACTTACATTAGTTGGAAACTTATTAAATAATTAAAGAAAATTATTAATTAATTAAGAAAAAATCAGAGGTATAGGAAATGACTTGGATTAGGTCGTGGTAAGTCAGGAAGTGAAGAAGAAAATTAACCAATCAAAATCAAGCAACACAAAAGACAAAAATTAAGGGATTTAGGTAATGTTTTATCCAATTAAATGCATAATAATTACTACAAAGCTTTATAAATAGGGAGAAAAATTACAGAACTCATTTGAATAGTTGGGAGTTAGAAAAAATTTAGAGCACCGAAAATTGAAAAGAAAAATTAAGGTTTAGGAAAATATTAAGGAACTCTGTACAGTAAAGGTTAGTGAACTGAACCCACACACCACCACCACTAGGGACTAAGCCATCACCACCACCACCCCACTCCAGACGCATCGCCTGGACCAGCCAACACACCTGAACTGGTGTTGGAAGCCTAAAAGTCATCGGACTGGGTAAGTCTTCTATTTGCTCCAATTTTGTATAATTTCTTAAAATTATTTATTTTGCCCAGAAAATTATGAAATTTATTATTCTGAGGTTTTATTATATGTAGATTTAAGGAAAAATAGTGATTAAGTTTAATTACGTTTGAAAATATAAAGTTCTTAAGAAATTAAGCAAAACCGAGCATGATTAGAATTATGAATAAATAGGCTTAGGAGTGTAATTTGGAGCTCAAATTTTTTTTGTAGAATGCTTAAGTGATATAGAACAGTGCTATGAAGCCTTTTTTTATTAAATTTAATTTTCAAAATTTTTAAGTAAATTTTTAGCCCTAAAATGATGGAAAAATTGAGTAATTTTAAGCTAATTAGGTGATTAATTGATTAATTACTAATTTAGATGGTAATTAGATATTTAAGGATGTTAATATCTAATGTGAAAACCTAATCCTAGTCCTTAGAGTATTAAGTGTAATTAATATAGGAATTATGTAGTAATGGTAAGAAATTAGGAATATGTGAAATTGAAAATTTAATAAATATGAAAAATTAGATTTATTTAGATAATATAATAATAAAAATCAGTATATAATAAATCTAAAAAAAATTTAATTTTAGGTAATTGTATAAAAAATGTAAAATTTTCTCATATCGGAAATAAATCCGGTACCCCAATTCAAATTATAGTATACCGAATAATTTAGAACACTAAATTAAAACCCAATATGATATTAGAATACTCAAGCTTAATGTGATTAATTTCACATTAGGATTAGAGCATATTTAGAATTCTTCGTAATTAGAGACATTGTAGAATCAAAATTGGAATTAAATTTAGAAAACCGAACCTCGAAATAAGGGAGAATGAATCATTAATAAATAATAAGTATACATGGAGAAATGAGTTAAATTCCAACTTAGAATATGAATAATTAAAGTATAAGTACTAAAAAGACATATTTGTATTATAGGATACTCAAAGACAAGCCGACTTACAATTAAGTGATTGAGCGACTAAGAATTCCAAGCAAGTTGGGTTATTACTTACTGTATTGGAGTACTATTTTATGGTACTCGAAGACTTAGGATTATGTATGATTGTGATTGTAAGTAGTTTATGTATGTGTTTGAGTATCTGAATTCGTGCTGAAATTTGTAATGTGATTGATTTTGTGTTATGACTGGATTGGTGTGAAATTGTTTGAATACCTTAAATGGAATTTAATCTTATTCGACTCTAATTACTTAAATTATCATGCATTACAACTCTTTAGGAGATCATTAGAATTCTCCAACCAAATACCAACATCTTCGATAAAGATAACACTGAATAGCAATTGGTCTTTTCCTCATCTTTAGCCGATCTACGTGACAGGAAAGGAGGTCGTGGTGAAGATAAGGGCATTGGTTCGAAAGATAGTCTTAGGAGGAGCAGTGTCTCCATTATACAAACCTGGATTTAATTGTGAGCTGTTGCATAACATGAAAACTCCTCAAACCAGATTAGAGCGAGTGAAATTTCTATGATTTCACAACGGACCGGACTACGTTGTATGATGACACTTGCTTATTACATTGCATGAAAATAATTGCCTGATAATCTTGTTTGTGTTTGTATATATTCACGAGTCTCTAATTCAACTTACTGAGCTGTAGTTGCTCATACCCGTATAGATCCTTTTGTAAGTCTTAATTTCTAAATACTTCGAATATTATGCCGCCCTACAACTATCCAAAGGTTAGTTCTTTTGAAGCCTAAGGTGCAAGGATCAATTCACTTAATAGTGGATATATAGTTAGAGTGTCTTTTATAGCTTAAGAATAAAAGACTGATAGTCGTTATGTAAATTAGTGAACTGTTATGTTAATGTAGAGTATCCTGAGAAGTTCTGTGGAATTTACATATAATTATGTATGTTGATATAAAATTATTAATAATTACTATAACTTTAGCTAAACTCTTAATTGAACCATTTACTTCAAAGCAAGAAGTCGTTGACGCCTTATATAGATCATATCTATAGTAGGCATTGTAAGGCTAGTTACTATCATAGAATAGTTTACACAGCGAGACTGTTGCGACTCTGTGACTTCGGAGCATAACACCTCTAACTACCCTATTATTGTTAACCTAACCAAGCATAAGGTCTACTATAGGGTAGTGGTCTTGGTTGCTTCCCAGATCTTTGTTTGGTGTGCATACTCCAATTTAACTCTACAAACACTATAATTTATACAATTTTCTAAAAATACTAACTGAACTCTCCTTGACCTCTCTCTATTTTTTCTAGGAAACTAAGTGTCTAAGTTAAGCTCAAGTAAGCTATTCTAAATTTATAAGAAGGTGTAGAGGTCAATTGAGAAATTTTCCCATGCCACATGTCCTTAATCCCATCTTTCTTTACATTACATGCCCCTATCACTACTTTTCTTTATGCCAAGCCATCCTGTAGCATCCCATGCCTCATCCCAGCAAGTTTTAGCATAATCTACCATTTTATTGAATTTTCTATATTTATTTAATATATATTAGCTATTTTAAGTAATTTCAGGTATTTATACCTACATGTAAATGCTTATATAATGTAAATAAATACTCTTAAATATTATTTAAGTTATTTTATTATTTTTTAGTACACATATAAGTTATCTCTAATAATTAATAATTTGTTAATTATCGAAACTTATTTTACATATTTTCAATAAATAACGAGTAAAATACTTTTATTTTATAAAAATAATATTTGATTGTTTAATTATTTTATTTTCTTAATTCCAAACTTGCCTAGTCATTTCTACTAATATTCTTAACTCCATTGTAAAATTTAAGCTTAATTAGTCAATTTATGCTATCATCCTAAATTTTACAAAACGATTTTGAACAAACTAAATGTAAGTTAATAGCTAATTTTCGTAGGGTCTCACATAAGGCATAGCTAGCAATAAAGCCATGCTAAGCATGCAGCACCCTAGGCTTATCACCTAGCCACATTAAGGTTAGAGAGAAAGGGATATGTTGTTTGACTTGTCCGAGAGTAGCATCCCCTTAATTAGCTGCATAATATAAGCTCAAGTGTATTGCTAAATGGTAATATCGTCTACATCCATCGGGATGATATAAGCCCTAACTATCCTATCACTCTTCATCAACCAAAGCTAATCCAAGAGGGACAATATGATTTTCACCATCAACTCCAGCTGCAATAAAAAGCTTATACTTATACTTCCCATAGAGAGATGTACCATCGATGGTAATCACAGGCTTGAAAACAACGTATTAGTTAGTTCTAACTATGTAAGCAAGAGACAAATAGTACATAACCGATATGACATGTACGGGTTACAGTATCGTACTTACAATGTATGAAGGCCTCAATACATAATCTAAATGCTCAAAATACTCTATCAAAGAACACATGACCTATAGTATCGTTGTCTCACCACTTCCACTCTTCCACGGTACTTGGATTAGCCTTTTGAATAGCATATGAAAGATGTGGCAGCATTGCATATGATTCCTCCCATCTTTCATAAACCTATTCTATCACTTTGCGCTTTGCCTCCCTAACTTTTTTTATGTGTACAATATAACCATAACAGTTACAAAAGGTGACTTGAAAATGTTTGACCTTAATGATTCTTGTACTTCCTTAATAATAAATTAAGAAAGAGTAGTTAAATCCAATTAAGGGTAGTCTTGACTGACAATAGGATTCAAACACATGTACGGGCCCATGAACTTGGTTATCACAAAACATCTAACATGCTTCTTCTTGCATACTCATAGTCTTCATTTGCAACTCTTTCCCAATCAATACACCTAATGGACTAGATAATAGGGCTAGACTCCTTCACCATAAAGTTGTGATGGTTCAAAATATAATGCATCTTCACTATTTTTTATAAGTGTTCTTTCTTCAGGAGCCATATTCCTACCTTAAATTCATCACTCCATTCACCATCATTTATACTCTGCTCATACAATACAAGTCCATCACTAACTCTTGCTGTGCAAAATGGCATGGGTTTTGACCTCCCAATCGCGTCCACATCTGTAGTCAACCTTTGCTTCCAATCGTTTCTCCTACTCAACCCTTGAGTTTCTTCTACTTCTTGAAACCACCATTCACTTTGACTAATAGCAAGATTGGAATCGATATCATCTAAGTCTTCATCAATGTCCTCACAAGCGAGTTCATTCTCCACATCTATATACCTATTGAATTCGCTTGTGATTAGTATGTTATTTTCACAGGGCATGCAATTGCTAGTTGGTATATCATTGTGATAGGATGAGATTAAAACACTTGAGTTTCTACTTGAATCCTAACATTACAATCATGCCCTCCAAAATCACACTAAACAGTTTAGGAGATATCAATTCCATGAACTTCAACATACATTTCTACCAAATTGCTTTCTCTACCACATCCTTGTAAGGATGCCAAGTTAATTGTTAGACATCATAATCATCATTTATAAGAATAGCATGGAACATATCCCTACATCCTCTTATAAGGGGACATCTATAAATCAAAGGGACCTAGTGAGTCACCATGTCAACTCGGAGCTGATTATATATCAAGCCAACTAACTGATTATAGGTTGCTCCAATCAATATCCCAACTAATGTTGCCGAGAGCCTATCATAACGCACCCGATCTTCCCCTTCCACAATATTTCCTCTAGTGTAGCAAACCACCCTCATATTATCTATTTCCACCTATTTGTCACATTAATTCGATAAAATTTACAATACTAAAACAACCCATATCTTATATGTATAACCACATATTCATAAGTACTACTGACATAATAACTAAGTTTAATATATAGAAGCATATTCCTTACAACAATTGATTAATTACTAACTATTTTTTCATACAAAAACTAAATCAATTGTAATAATACTAAATAAATCTCCTCATATCACATATTATAAGTACATGTATAATACGATACTAAAAAAACTTTGTATAGGCAACAATATACAATGATATATTCAATAACAATGTTATTTCACACGGTTATATGTCCATAAAATCGATCAAAAGATGAAAAAAAGTTATCTTTTCATTTGTCGTCTTCTAGAAACAGAAAGTGGAGAGATTGCGTGTTTTTTATATCATTTTCCATAAAATTTTCCAAAGATGTGTTGTATATTGCCTTGCCATGCAAAATCTACAATAGATTTGAAAAAAAAAAAAAAAAGGGTTAGGAATCACGTTGAATAATGAGGAGATGGTGTTTGTGTTTTTAGAGAGAGCAACCACTTTCTGTAAATGAAAGTGGATGAAGGAGGCTCGGCTACTTTATTATGCAATATAAAATCACCTTTTTAAGAAATGATTTTAGGTATCATATTTTTATGAATATTTTTCTAAGAATTGTATTTTGGGGTTTTTTTTTTTTTTGCAATTTATTTTTCTTTTCCCTAAGAGTGCAAACTTTATCTATTTATATGTTATCTATGGTGTTTAAATTTTAATTATTTCGATTTTAGCATCTCAGCTTATTCAAATCAAGTCAATGTTTCGTTTCACCGTAATAAGTCGAACTACTAAAATCATCATTCACGGAAAAAAGGAGGAAAAAAAAAAAACCTATGATTGCACGATCGAAACACTAAGACGACTTCAGTGACACTTTAAAGGGTATCATTTTACATTAATCACCCGCTTAACATAGTTAAATGAGGTGTTTTAAGGTTCCAAAATACAATGGTCAAGGATAGTAGAAACATCAACTTGACTATTGGTTGGTTTAGTTAAGAAAACGAAATTAAAATAATTAAATTAACCGAAAAAATGAAAATAACAAAATTTTGGTAACCGGAAAAGAAAATAAAGTCAATATTCCAAAATCATTATCTCATTTTTCCTCTTTTTCTTTTTTCATCTTTTATCATCTAATTACGTGAGCTTCGTTATTTTCACTCTATCCTCCATAATTTAGATAAGAGAAATTATAAAACTACTATGTCTATATTTTGAAACTTTTGCAAATGACTCATATATATGTCTATACACACACACACACACACATATATATATATATATATATATATATATTTTACAAACACATGACGAGTATTTCAATCTAAATTTATCAATATTAAGAGAACACGTACCGGCTTCTAAATAGTCCATAACAATTAATTAAATAAAACAGTTTTCAATAAATACATTTGATTGGAAAATACAAAAACAAAAAATGTAGAAAATAAATAAATTAAAAAATAATCAATTGCTACTCTTGTAATAGTTTTCCGGCCACCTCAAGCTGGAGGGTGATCAAAAATAGTCATGAACAATGGTGGGTCACAACCTATCCATGGTGTTAGTGGTTGCACATCATCTATCCAAAAATTAATAAGAGAAAGGAAAATATATCAAAAGCATGATGGCTTAATTCGGTTAACAAGTTTAGATAGATTGTCAACAAAATAATTAGATTTTATTGATGAAATTAGTGTTATATGTTGATACATATTGTTTGAAGGTAAATATTAGACAAATACATGAGAAATTAAAAAGTACCGTAGCCTGAATTTGCTCCCATAAGATAAGGAATGATATAAAGTCAACGTATCTTATCCTATCAAAAAACTAATGCTCTCTAAAGTATCTACTGGCTCTATGGTATCTTATACATATGTTGTAGTAATAACTAAATAAAATTGATAAATAAATAATTAATACTATTGTTTATTAGTATTAGAAAAAAAAAATAATAAAAGCCCAACTCAAAATAAAATCTTAAGACTATATGTTTTTTGTATCTACTATCCAATCCAATTCTCTTCTTCTTCTTTCATTTTTTTTTTTCCTGTAAAAACATTTCTCTTCTTTTACTATCTTTTTTTTTTTCCCTAATTCTTCTTTTACTTACGCTAGTCTAGTAAAATCTTAAAAATATCTCTATTATTAGCTCATTATACAATATATTATATATATAAATTAGCAAATGGTTTTTATATTCTACATAAAACAATCTCATGATTGGATTAAAAATTTATTTTAATAATTTGAAAGAAAAAACAAAAGGAATTTAAGTATGACTCAACCAAAGATTTAAACATTTCCAGTTGCAAAAATATTCACTATTTTATTTTACCTACCAAAATTTTATATTGTCTCAATTTAACATGTATTATAACGTATACAAATTATTACTAGCAAGTCTAGCGATATTATAATTATAATATTGATATTGACTATATAACTAATACAAAGTTTTGATGGAAGATTAAAAAACAAAAAAATACAAATTCCCCAAGATATCCCATAAAATCTGTAGGTTACAAGATACAAGATGGTTCGAAGGTGCCATAGACTAAGTTCTTAGTATAAAAGCTTAGAAATTTGTACCCATTCGATAAAGTATGGGTATGGTCTCGTACCCTACATAACTTGTACCTACTCAAATCTATAAAAAAGAAAAAGAAAAGAAAGGAGAGATACAAATAAACAAATTAGAATTACATTTATATTATATTTTTGAGTTAGCTTTCAGCTCATCTTAATTGACATTTTGTTAAGGCCTTTTTTTTATAACAGGCCAAGCCTACTCTTTAATTGATTGCACACATAAAACTTGGGTGATCCTTTCGTCGACGGTTGCTTATATTACACTCGTAGTCTTCCGACGAAATTAGTAATATTATCCGTAAATGTATTGAGCAATATAATAGAGAAGTCAAGATTGTAAATACCAGTACTATACTTCATGTAGGCAACAACATTGCTTGTATTTATGGTCTTGATGAAGTAATGGACCCAGAGTGTTCTTGTTAGGTTTTATAAATCAGAAAGAACACAACGGGAAAAAAAAAAAACTATAAAACCTATCTTAAGATCCATGTATGACATGCTATAAAATATATATTAACAAAAGGTTATAAAACTACATTTTTCCTGATAAGAAGTATTGTCCCCTCTTGAGAATGAAGTTCAATCGAAATCTGAATCCGATTTGTTATTTTAAAATGTATTCACTACAAGGACTCCAAACGTAATTCCTTTAGCAGTATCCACACATACGTTAACAAAAACAAATTATAATCCTTTATATTACTAGATAACTGGGATTGGAATTAGAAAAACTAGGAAGCAAAAATTACATCTCTCCCTCTTATATTTTCTTAAGGTGTTTCTCTAAAACAGAAAATCATCATCATAACTTTTTCTCTTGCTCTTGTCTCTTTTAAACATTAACTAAAATTAATGAAAGGGACTTTTCAATCCATGAATTTTTCAATTGTGACAACGTTTCAATTGTATAACAATTAAACATGGAATTAATGGTAGACAACCTTTTAATTTCCGTGAACTTTTCGATTACAATTAAATTTGAAATTAATCAATTCTATATTTTTTTAATTACCATGAACTTTTCAATAGCAATTAAACATGAAATTAATAAATTCCATCTATTTATACATAAAAAGGCAATAATAAAATACATTACCTTTAAAGGTACTTAACCACAAATATATACAATGTGATAAAATAAATTGCTTCTAATTTATTATTTCATATCAATTTATTCTAGTTTTGAAATAAATACTAACACTAAAATTTCTTGTCAAAACTTTGTTCCTATTAATTTTGCTATAGTGTATGATCCTTTAGGTTTCTATATATGAAGGTAACATCAACTAAGGTAATTGTCTAACAACAATTATTGGTCATCTAATCTAATAGAAATAGCATGAATGAGAAACCACTATAAATCAATTACTGCGTAATTAAATCTTTTCATCAAATAATATGTTAATTAAACCATTACATGTCATGTCATGTCATGTCATCAATATTTAATCATTTTACTTAGTTTCCAAAATAAAATAGACTTAATATTACTTGTCATGGCCACAAGCTTACAATTCACTATTATCTTCAAGTGGCTCCGGATATCAACTCCCTAATCTAAGAAAGTGATAAATTTTATCTTGACTTATCACTATCCTCTTTATATTTCATATCATATCTAATAACCATATTATTTACAATCCAAATAAAGACTGCATTTAATGGCATTAAAGTATAGCATTTTATATATAGAATAAATGAAAGTTTCAAGTCTAAAGATTATTTACGCTCATTCATTTAGAAGAGGGACCAATGATATTAAATATGTAGTGTCCTCTATTAGTGGGTTGTATCTAGTGTACCTACTTATATAACTCGAATATCTTTCCTTCGGTCTAGTGAGAATGATATTAATTATACAACATGTTAATCTAAATATCTATGTCCTCTCTAGATATTTATCTAACCAAGAACAACTTTTAGATAATACAATATAATAGAATCTCACTGATAATACACATTTATTATAATTCCATACATACTCTAATTATTTATAGGATTTTATTATAAAATATATATCAATAGAAAAGTATATAAATACAATAAATTTTAAAATTTTATAAATAATATCTATAAATACATAAAAAAATATCTTGACATATTGTGTACAAATTACAACAATTCTTTCCCTAAACCCTAATCAATCACCTCTCTTTCTTTCTGGTCTCTCTCACTAACTTTTGTATATCTCTCTAAGGATTCTAATTAAGTTTGCTTTAGTCTTGCAAGAGACAAGAAGATGGAATTGCTAAGGCTTAATTCGAGATGACAAATCTCCTTACACCTTTATGGTGCTTTGTAACTCTCAATACTCTTTTTTTTTCCCCTTTCTTCTCTTTTATACTTTATACAATCTACAATATCTGTTAAATCTATTGAGTAGTTTATTTGTTAGAACCACTTGTAACGACTATTTCTATGACATTGTAATTATCTATACTTTTTTTTGTCATGTAAAAATCCACACCTTATGTTTCTATCCATAACAATTTCCTCCTTGTTTGGAAAGACAACCTTGTCTCTAAGGTTGTAACGTTTGTAAATTTGTTTGAATGAATCCCAATCTTCCCGTGTCGTGTCTTCTGGTTATAGTCCCTTCCACTAAACCAGCACTTATCACACAAGAATCCCTTGCCTCATAATGGTCCTTGTATCAACAATATTTAGGGATTCTAAAAGAGGGTGGTCGTCTTTAGCTTAATTAGGTAATTCTAGAAAAGGAATATCAATACCATAAGCATTCTTTAAAAGAGATATGTGAAAAACATTATGAATACAAGCTGCTAGAGGTAACTCCAATATGTAAGCTAAGGTACCAATTTGATAGATGACCTTATAAGGTCCATAATATCTCTTTGAAAGCTTATGAGTGTTCTGTTGAGACACTAAAATTTGCTTATAAGGCTATAACTTCACAAACACCATATCCCTTAATTCAAACTGCACATCTGTTTTGTTTTTATTAGTGTACTTTCATCCTGAATTGAGCCTTCTATAAATTCTCTCTAACTTGTTTAAGCTTCTCATCTTGTTTCAATAACTCCTACCTTACCACATCTACTTTTGATGTACCTCTAGTATATGATTTAAGAGTTAATGGAGGCCTCCCATAAATTGCCTCAAATGGTGTTACCTGAATAGCATTATGGCTAGATGTATTGTAAGTATATTTTACCCAAGGCAAAAATTTCACCTCCCATGATGGTATATCCATAGTAAAACACTTGAAATATTACTGTAACACTTTATTCATGACTTCTGTTTGACAATCAATTTAAGGATATTAAGCAGAAAACATATGAAGAGTAGTACCACTCATCTTAAACAATTACTTCCAAAATCAACTCATGAAAATTTGGTCCATATCTGATATTATAGTCCTAGGCAACCATGAAGCTTCACCATCATATTAACAAACAACTGAGCTACTTTCCATGAAGTAAAATTAGAATCTAATCACCCCATGTGACAGCATTTAGACAACCTATCCACTACTAAAATAATAGTGTATCCTTATGACTTTAAAAGACAAGTAATAAATTCCATAGTGATGTCTTCCTAAATTCGTTTTAGAATAACTAGTAGAGTTAATAATCTAAAAGGATGAGATGTAGATTACTTAATTTGTTGACATATTTGGAAGTTTCAAATAAATTCTTCAATTCTAGTTCGCATCCATACTAATAAAAATCAAAAGCAATTTTTCTGAAAGTCTTTTCTTTACCAAAATGACTGACTATTGGAGTAATATGATACTCTTGTAGAATATGTGATATTAACTCTGATTAAGGCAACAAAAATAATCTCACATTATCATAGTAAAAGAGACCATGTTTCCATGTCAAAGGCCATTTTAATACTTTACCAAGATTAATGTCTTCAATTATCTTCTTAACTTGTGGTAAAGAATCATATTCATGCTTCAATTTGTCAAGAAAAGTAAAAAGAGGTATAGAAATACCAAAACATGTAGAATCCTTTTGTTGTCTAGGGAGTGTATCAGCTACTTGATTTTTAGTACTTGCTTTGTACACCACTGTATAATCATATCCAATGAATTTGGATAAGAATTTCTGCTCCTCAAGTGTTTGAATTACTTGAGTCATGATTTCTTTAATACTCCTTTCATATGTTCGAATGATGAAATGTGAACCAAGTAAATGGTGTCAGCATTTCTTAACTGCTTCTACAATAGCATACAATTTCTTGGCATATGTAGAAGCTTTATGCATTTGTGAAGCAATTTCTTGCTACAATAAGCTATTGGGTATTGTCCTTACAAAAGAGTAACACCCATACCTACTTAGAAGCATTAGTTTCAACAATGAATTGTTTAGAAAAACCAGGTAAGGATAAAATTCGAGCTCGCATCAGAGTTGTCTTTAACTGTTCAAATGCATTTAATGCTGGATTACTCCACTCAACTACTCAATACACATGCTAATTGGTACTTATTATACTAGAGATTTGAACTATTACCCATATGCCTTAAATAAAGAAAATTAGGTTATTTGATGTTAAATGTGAGCTGATTATACAAATTGCCCATATTTAAGTACAAAAGAAAAATTTAACTTTAATTTTTCTCCTTTTTTTAATTAAGATTTATGATTATTCACTAACCGCACTAATTGACCCAATTAGAGAATTGTATAATAAATTGCAAAGAATTCAATAATTTGTTCTACACAATAATATAAAAGATAAAAGATATAGACGTATTACAGATGGTATAGATATCAGAGAGTCACTCTCACAATATATTATTATAAAGGAGAGAAGGAAGTATTATTTAACTAGATATCAACGCTATATGTATTTTTATTGAAATTTAGTTTTTGTAGTTTAGCCAATTAAAAATCATCAATGATCTCTATATCACATTTGTTATGTGAGTATAGATTGTAATAGAATTATAATTTCATATTTCATTCTTTTTCCTTATGTCTATAAATGCATTTAAAAGGTGGAATCATGATTATGTTTCCCATTCATTAATTATTACTAATTAAAATTATTTGTTTTAATTAAGATTAACGGAAAATATATCTGCAATGCGTATATAAATTAAACAATATTAAATATATTTTTTTTAAATTTACCATTATCAATTATGTAAGAAATCATAATTTTTATTAATATTGGTTTTTATTGATAATTTTAAATTTTAATATACTCTTCTTTAGTGATATATCATAAATTTATCATTTTCTATCTAAATTCTTTATTTTTAGAATATGTGAATTATGTTTTATTTTGAAAACATATGCATTAGTTTTTATATTGAGAAGAGCTCTTTAAACTTTTTAATATCTTGTCTTAAAATTTTTTTTAAATATTCCTTATTAACTATTCTCTATTACTTTCAATAAGTCTCATGATCCTTTATTCAATCATTCATTTGTTTACTTCAATCGAAACTCCTTGTATGTAGAGAGAGAGAGAGAGAGAGAGAGAGGAGATTGGAGAGTTGTCCCTCAAATTTTGTAGTAGGAACATGTAAGAGAGAAAGAGGAGATAAAGATGGATGGTGGGGTTAAAGAAGGTTACATGAAATCTACCATAATAACCATGTTATTTTTATGGCATTAAACAACAAAAACTTTCAAGGGTATTTGTTTGAATTTTATGAAAAAAAAAAAGGTGAGGGTGGTTAGTTAAAGCCTTTCTAACTTTAATAATATAGATATCTAATAATTAAGTGTAGTTTTAACCATAGTTGTCAAAATTACGATTTTGCCCATATAATTTTACGAGTTTACATTTTTATAATTTATGTAGAAAATCGTTTTCATATGGAAACTTATATTTTTTACCAAGTTTACATGTAAACTCTGTAAAAACTTATGATTTTCATTGAGTTTGTCAATTCTACATATCTAAGTAGAATGGATTAAAAAATGAAAAAAATACAACTAAATTTTTACAAGTGATTGACTATTAAGATATTAGATCATCTTCCCTATCCTATTCTAATGTTTTTCCTCTTTCTCTTGTTCTTAGGCTCTTATTTTCTACTCATAGCTTCCATCTAAGTTTCAGCTTCAATAGTAAAGATTACAAGGAAAACTATATACTTTAATTTATACCATCAATAACTTAAAATGAGTTGAATTGTTTGGTTCGCTTTCTGTCACCTTTGATACAAAGGAATGATTCAAAATGGAATGGAATAGAATGAGGATCGTAATGGAAAATTCCTTCCTATGTTTGGAGATGGTAATGAAATGGAATGGAATGTTCAAATAGAATTATTGGTCAAAAATAACTTTTATATTTTTCAAGGTTAAAAAAGTAATTTTAATTAAACATAATCAATAAGGTAGGAAAGGAATTACGATTTTGCCTTCTCGAAAGCGAAATCACGATTCCCCTTTTTGCCAAAATTGTCGATTTCATAGAATTGCAATTCGGGTTTCAAAATCTACTTCTAAACATGGAGAATAGGAATACAACCCAGAATCGCAAATCCATTCCTGTCAATTCTCGTGTACTAAATGTGATATTAATTCATTTCTTTTATTCAGAAAAAAATAGAAAAATTTTAATTTCAACTCTATTTGTCATTCTTCTGTACATATTAAATTATGTATTATTAAGAATTTTTTTATAAAAAAATAATTTAGTTTATTCATCTCTTTATTTCCATTATATATTTCAAGTTTTGAATAATTACTATAAGTATATATATAGTTTTTAAAAGCTATTTAACATAGGTTGTAAAAACTCATGTTTATATATATTGATTTCACGTTCTGATTCTATCGATTCTCCAGCAATTTTAAGTAGAATTATGAATTTGACAACATTGGTTTTGATAAATATTACTATATACCTATACCATTCCATTTCATTCCTTAAACTTTCCAAACATAAGAATTAACATATGATTTTGTTTTTAGTTTTATTACATTTCAATTTATTCCATTTCAAATCATTCATTCATACAAAATATAACATCTATGAAATGACCATATCGAATCAAAATAGAATAACATTAGCAGTAAAATCTCAAAGCGCATAGACGAAAGTGAGCAAGCGAAATTCATATACTAAATAAAGCAACAACATGAGAATCAAGTGTTGATCACACAATAATACAATAAAAAGAGAGAGGACTCCATAACGGACTCCCCTAAGCCAATTACACGGGCACACAATATAAGCAACTACTACAGGCAATAAAATGGTGAACATGGAACAATCAAAGATACAAGGTGTAGTCTAGCAAGCAAGGATCTCATCGATATCGTGAACCAAGCATCTTCATGGGCTGGGGCTTGCAGGTGGCGGAGACAGGAATGGAATTGATGGGAATGAGATTGGGATATTGGGGATTGATGGCATGCTTGGAAGTGGAAGCGGAGTCACTGTTGGAACGTTAGGAACGGTTGGCATGTTAGGAAGTGGAGGAATGGCACCAGGCTTGGGAAGAGACGGTTGGGTGGTTGGCAAGGTTGGCTGTGGCAATTGAGGCACGGTTGGCATTGGTGGCAATGCACCGGGTTTCGGCATAGGCATCGTCGGAATTGAAGGCATTGGTGGCAAAGTTACCTTGGGAATGTTGGGCAAGGACGGTATAGAAGGTGTTGTCTGCAGTAAGTGTCGTGCGGCGAGGCTAGAGCCGATGCTCAAGGCAACGAAAATTGTGAAGATGAATGGCTTGTACGACGCCATTGTAGGAAAAAAAATGGATTTTCTCAAGTGTATCAAAAGTGGAGAACAATATGCAAGTAGTCTTAGGCTCTTTGATCTATTTGTGTTTTGATTTGTGTTGTGAGGATATATCACGTGTTGTGCATTTATATATAGATCGAGGATTAGAAATTGACAATTGGGTTAGGCATTTGGGTTGCTGTAGTTGTTGTATCAACCAGCTGCTGTTGGGAAATTTCAGAAGCAATGGGTTTTTTAATTCGCCTCCTTTTCTTAACTCTCATGAGGTTGAGAAAATATAGATTTAATTATAAAAAAGATTAACTATGATTGAACCTACACGTAAAAGGATGAATTTTAAATGGTACAAAATACTAAATATCGTGCAAAGTAGTTATTTACATCATGTAAGTAACAGTGAATTATTAGTTTATTTGATCCATTCAATACCATATCTCTAATTTGTATAAATCACTAGGACGATAGCTTTTGTACTACCTTACATAGTATTTGCAATCTATTTGCATTATTAATGATATATAAACTTAAATATACATCACTTCTAGTGTAATTAACCTGAGAATGAAGGATGTGTAGTATATTTTACCGAAAGCATAGAAAAATAAGACAGTTTTACACTTTCCAGGATTTTGGGCTTTGGTTGGACAAGTTTAGGTGTCTGTCTTAGGGAATACGATAGAAGACCTTGAAAATGAGAATTTCTTTAGTTAGTTCACCTCCTATTTCTTGTTGTGATTTCATTGGAAAACGTGGCTAAAAAGATGGTTCCCCTAGTTACGAAAGTTTTATCCAATTATGGAATGATTGGATAGACTTCGCGTTATAAAAATGGAAACTTTTTAACACCGTTTAGTTTGTCTTTATTTGGTTATCTAATCTCAAAGGGTTTCTTTGATAGTTTAAGAACCACGATAATTACCATTTTTCAATTTCCGCTCTTTTTATTATATAGCCAAGAAAATTGCTTAACTTTTGGGAAAAGACAAAAAAGAAAGAAAGAAAAAAGAAAACTTGTTTCATGGGTCAAAACTCTGTAATCATTGTAAATGAGCTAAACAAGCAAGTACGACCACATGGAGGCCACAAGGGATTGCCCAGACATGGACACACAAAAAAATTTCATGAGCACCAGCACAAGAGCGCGACCTAGGTATGCAGGTATAGACATGGGAGGCACGATAAGGTTTGTAAACATATAGGCACACTAGGCGTGTAGGATTTTTTTATATTTCTTTTTTTTTTTTTTGAAGTTAATGTTGAAATGGTATATAAATAGCTTTTATTAACAAATTGCACAAAACATTATTTTTCCTCAGTCAACTTTTTACTAATTTTACTAATAATTTACATACTTTAATAAAATTCTTTAAGGTTATTTTGAAATATCTTCATTTTCTCTTTTCATCGTTGCTTTTTTAACAAATTGTGCATTGACTTTCCAACAAAGTACTTGGTATTTAATTTTCTTGCTTTGAACAAATTGCACATAAACCTTTTTTTTTTCCCTGAACTATTTGATACCAATTTGCTTAATAATTTGGACATGCAATTTTTTCTTTTCAATAATATTCTTTAATGTAATATTGGAATAATTTTCAATATTTTTTTTGAGATAAGTCTTAAATTTTTTCTAATTATCTTACTTTTTAATAAGTTGCAAACCAACTTTCTTTTATCACGTTTACACAATTCTTTTTTAGTAACTTTTCTCCAACATTTTGCATATTAGCTTTGTAGTTTCCATGACAATTTCTTTATACAATTGTACAACTCTATTTTATCACGTTTACACAGTTCACCTTCTACGTCTTAATATTTCTGATGGTCCAAACCTCACTTCTAAAGCTTTCACAAATGCATCCCATATAATCAAATGATTATTTTTGTACATCCACTTATACCATTGTAAGGCTTGTTCCTCCGTTACAAATGATGATACGGTGATTTTATGATGATTAGGAACATCTGCTCTACTTTAAAAATCCATCCTTAAGGGTTTATACCACAAAACTTCAGAATTTCTAATTTGACTCCTTTTAACAAATTTTCTCTGTGTAACATTAACGAATCATTGGAGGTATCATGAGGAATGGATTGTGAATTAGGAGTTTTCTAAGTTAACTCCAACTTTTCTAAGCGTGAAGTCAATTCTTGGAGTGAATTCTTGAAATGTTGCTGTTGTTGTATAGCCAAGAGCAAGTTCCTGATTGTCTGCATATCTAATGCATCTGCATTCCTTGTTGAGGGTGCTATGATCGAGCAAACAAGAGCATCAAATTTGTTAGGGCCTTATTTTCATAACAGCCCCAGCCTACTCTTTAATTGATCGCACAAATAAACTTGTTCTAGAGTGTTCTTTCCCTGAAACCCTAATCAATCAAGTACGTTCTTTCTCCCTATTTCTTTATAGTTTCTCTCTCACTAACTCTTGTGTATCTCTCTAAGGTTTCTAAGTGAGTTTGTTTTGTTCTTGCAAGAGACAAGAAGGTGGAATTGCTCAAGCCTAATTTGAGATGACAAATCCCCTTGCACCTTGATGGTGCTCCGCAACTCTTGATACTTCTTTTTTTTTTTTTTTTTTCTTTCTCCTCTTTTATACTTTTTACAATCTGCATATTCTGTTAGATTCTGTTGAGTAGTTGAGTAATTTATTTGTCATAACTACTTGTAATGACTACTTCTATGCTATTGTAATTGTCTATACTATTTTTTCTTTTTCTTTTTTTTGTTTACATGTAAAATCCTGCATATTTCTGTGGAACTTCCTTATCCTCGTGATTATATCCGTAACACATTTCCAAAGCCGTTAGTTTTTCTCAGTCTTTGCACTTGGAGGGAAGCATTTGAATCTTGATAGAATTTATTCCTCACTCAATAATCTCTATTTTATAGCAAGAGACAAATATCCATTTCTCAGTAGAATAGATTAAGTTCAATTCCCTCTTCTATTATTATTGTAATAGTACTTGATCAAAAGAATTTCTATTTTGTAAATTTATAATTATTTTTCATATCATATAGGGAAATCGATTTTACACAATAATGAATGTATAAAAGTTTGTGTAATTCTATCTCAATCTTGTAGATGAACAGCAAATTTAGCATGTTATGGAGGTCCAGTGACTTTTTTTTTTTTTTTTTTTGGTGGTTAGATAGCAGCCATTCATTCAATCAAAAGGACAGAAAATATGAAAAAATTAAAAGGAAAAACGATGTATGGGCTTAGTACGTTACATCATCGGAATAATTATTCAGCAAAGGTTCTTCCGTTACAAGTTAAAAAACATAAGAAAGAAACTGAGAAAGGGAGACCGAAGGATCTCCATCAAAAGTGGGTTTTTTCCTAAATCGTTAGTTTTTAGATTATGACAATGAAAATTGCAATTCAAACCTTTCGTTGATTCCAACTCGACTCCAAAGCCCTATAGCTTAATACGTTAGTTGTAACACCGATTAATTCCTCTTCTATGGACCAACACACAGTCAATAGATGTTTGACACGGAAGTGGTGCAAAGAACACTTGTATGCAATTTGACAAAGTTCTACTCTTGCAATTGCATCCTTGTGAGCAAGCAAAATGATAATAATTTTTAAAATAATTCTCTTCTCTCACCCAATACACCTGCTATGCTTCAAAATCTTGGGAGAAAATCTGCTAAGGGATGCTAAAGAACGGGTTATAATAGGAAACCCGATTCGTATGATCTTATAAAAATCCTATAAAATATATTCTTATAGGGTTTTGAAATATGAATTTTAAAATAGTTCTGAATTAGGTTTCAAAAATTAAAAAACACAATAAGCAAACCTGAACCAGTAAAAATAAATAACATTTAATGTCTACATATTACCATACATTATTTATTCCAATTAAAGTATACATAAAAACTCTATAGATATCATTAGATATTGGACCATATAAAAAGCCTGCCACCACTATTCTTTCTTACTTTATGGTGTGATCAAAGATGACATCAACATTTCAATTCTTCCTTTAGATATTTTGAATAGTTGTCTTGTTATTTTAGAAATTGATTATATTGTTTTGTCAAAATCTCATATTCAAACACAAAAAGTAATAACTTGTGTAGACACTCGATTTTTGCTCTTAATAATTTTAGTTTTTAAAAATAAGGTCCTAACTCAAAAATAAGGAAAAAATAATTAAAAAATGAAAATAATAAGAATTGACAAATGATGAAAATACCAAAAAAATGAGAAAAGAAAAAAATTATAAAAATTTTTTAGATTTTTTAGGAAAGTAAATTATTTTAGAGACAAATAGTTTTAGTTTTAACTTAGTTCAAATAATTATTTTAGGGAGTTGCGTGTTTTAAATACAATTCAATTGTATTAAAAATTAAGGCAAAGGCCAATTGCCTAATGGATAAATATTGGAGTATTAAATAGGATTTAGCTTAAAGATTTAGCTTAAATTTAAGGGTTCGAATCTCACTAAGCACTTATGTGTCTTTTATTTTTCTATCTCTTTTATTTTATTTTTAGTAAAAAGCGAGTTAAGCATACAAAATCACATCTAATCAAATCTTTTTTGTTCGAATTTAAATCATGATATAAGATTTGAATCTAATTTGATTTTTATTAAATTGGATTTTAATTAATATAAATGATTCGGATCTAAATTAATTTTTATCAAATCAAATTGAAATTAATACAATAGATACGATTCAATACGATTTGGTTCAGGTTTTATAAATAAGGATCGTAGGGGGATAAAGCAAAAAATATATTTTTACACACACTCCCAAAAGAATTCAAGATCCTTCACTGTAATACACACTCATCAGCCAAATCCCCAAACCACAAGCCCCTGATACCATGAAACACAAAACAGCAAACACGCCAAACTCCACTGGGTATCTTGCAAAAAGGTCTGAGCACGTAATCCTACAATACCGCCACAATCGGCAAGCCAAACACAGCTCCTCTTCTTCACTCAAATATCTTACGATTGGCACCCATCCTCCTCATATACATGGATACAATCACCAATCAACTAACTCCCAAAGTCCAAACAATTCTTTACACCCACTACTGCAACACATTCCGCCAACAAGTCCACTCACTCACCAATCAAGCAATAGCATTGGTTAGCAACCAACACCCTATGTCGTGCAACACTGATGACGTACACCACGTAAGCCCCCTAATTGAACATACAGTATACGCACAGCCAACCCTCTCTTTCGTCATTAACCCATCGATCAACACCATGCAACGGCTTCGTCAACAAACAGCAAGCACTCATCCCCATCCTTGCGTGAACGAGAACAGCTATCTCCCTCTTGTGCATGCAGCAATCCACAACACGCAGTAATAGTCACGAATCCCATCTACAATCCTCTCTCTCTCATTCACGCAGCTCCAGCGACTCACACAATTGTGTGATTCACGCCCCAACTAACATCTACTCGCGCATGAACAGCAACAGCAACATTAACCCTCATCACACATAACAATCGCAAGCCACACACACAACTGTCGTTACCTAACAGACATGCCAACGACTACTGTTGTCCATGCCGTTGCTATCCACATCCACCACTGTCAATAACTGAAGATCATACACTCCGTAACGTACCACAAACACACAACTTCCCCACTATTATGCAAGAGCCACAATTAGGTTCGACCTTGGTCATTCTTTTCAGTTTTATTATTATTATTATTATTTATATAGTTTATTATTATTCTAATCATATTATATTATTAGCTCCTTAGTCATATAACATGATATCTATACGATATATATATATATATATTATGGGTTTTTAATATATTTTTTTTATGATCTCGTTTAAGTAAATAATTGTTTAATAAGTAGAGATATATATAAATATATAAATATATATATTAACTTAAGTGTTCCTTTTTAGCATTAATTTTCTTAAAGACTAAGTATTTATTTAAGTAAATGTCTATTTAAGGGTAGTAATTAGTCTAGAAATTTTTTAGGAGTAGATTTTTTTTTAGGATTTCTCACTTAGAAAATCAATTTTTTATAAGTAAAAATTAATTAAAAAATCAATAGGATTTTTAGGATATTTTAGAAAGTCTTTTAATCACTCACGAGTTAGAACTCCTTTAGATTTTTTTTTTAAATAAACTAAATCAATTGAAAACATAAACTTGAATGGTTTTCAAAATTAAAATCAATAAATACACTAAAGTTTTCAGGAAATAACTATAATCGTCTAATCTCGATCAGCAGGTACATAGGCAACTTCGGGGCGACAATAAAATCTATAGAAACTTAAGTTCTTTTTTCTTTTGGTTTTTATTTTTTTTAAATAATATTATAATTTAGAAGAATAAACCTAATTTCGGTAAATAAATAGTGGTACCCATTAGGGTTTAATAGTTCAGCCCCCAAATTCAGAACCCTATGGTTTTTCATTTAAATTAAAATCAAAGACCAGTAGATAAATCGTAGTTAATTCACTCAATTGATTACAGTTTCTTTTCTTTTTCCCAATTTCGGTTGGGTGGCGACTCCAAAATTTTTTCTAAATAAAAAACCAGAATTTTTCAATTTCTTTAGTTAAGAATTAATATCAAATTGTTTAAAGTTTAGTATTAATCAAAAATTGGGAAATCAAATGAAAATGAAAGAAAATTGAAAAATTAGTCTCGACAGTTTGGCGACTCTACTGGGGACAGTCAAAAGGGCTAACTACTAGAATTTACCAAAAATAGGATTATTTTTCAAAAAGAAAAATAAAAAAAATATAGAGCAATTGAGTCTGTTATTATTTTTTATTTATTTATTTCTTTTTTTGTACTAACATTTTTTTTTTACTATTAATTTGGGGGGAGGGAGGTAGTTTTAGGGGTGTGTTTTATTTTATTTTATTTTCTGTATCATAAATGCATTATACATATGGTCAAAACGAAGCCGTCATAGGATCTTAGGAGAAGGGCCATTATGTAAGCTTTGGATGTTGTGAGGTAATCACCTTCTAAGTCAAGTTCAGATGTGATCACAGAACCGTTGTTTTAAAAAAACGCAATGGTTGCAAAACTCAAGAACCTTTAGAACTCACTCTTTGCATTACATGAAAAAAATTTTCGAAAATCACAAAAACCTATGATGTGGCAAACCTAAATGAACAAGGGCAATTATGAAGTTGTAGTCATAATATTTTCCTGTAAATAATTCTGTATAAAGTTTAGAATAGGTTATGATTGTAATTTTGATTTATTTTTTGTTTACTTAGGCATGGCTAGGTCAAGTCAAGAGCCCTTTGAAGAAATCCATGTCCACCCATTACATTGGCCTGAAAGACTGCTTCAAATATGGTTTTGACTCTTTAGCCTAGATAAGTAGGGGTTTATCAAAAACAAAATTGAGCCTATCATCTCTCTACAGAAGATCCCTATAAACATCACTTTAGTGCAAGCTTTAGTTCACCTATGGGAGCCCAAGTCTGTCAGTTTTTGTTTGGGCCCACATTAGCTAGGCCCAACCTTAAAAGAGTACTCTCAATTGTTATGGGCCCCTGCTATCACAGATGAGGTTTACATCCTGGACTTAGAAGCTACAGCACCAAAAGATCTTCAGCAAGTTTTGGAGAGTTAGGAAAACTGAGATAAACCGAGTTCTAAATCAACGGAAGACCATTAAGTTGGAGGACGTCATGGATTGGTTTTCTACTAAATTAAAGCATAGAGATAAACGAAAGGCTTTTTGTGAAAATTTAGAAGCATGGCACCAACACCAAGTCAACACCTTTATCTTGGTAGTCTTCAACACTATACTATTCCCTAATGATAGATCTCAGGTTAACTTCAGAGTTGCAGAACTCGTAACCTAATTTCTTGAAGGGAAATCATATGTCCCGACCCTCCTGGCCGAGCAAATCCGATCATTGAATCACCTCAAGAAGAAGAAGCGAAGAGATCTAAAGACTAATATGGGTCTACTTATAGTCTAGTTTATCAACCACAAGAGAAGTTACCAACCTGATTTCAATTGGGCTATGTTTAACCAGCAATATGATCTCATTAAGTCTTTTAAAGAAAGAATTGAGCTACCTGAAGACATAGCTACCTGCTATTAGGTCCAATACTCTCAGAGTATAAAAGCGGAAGAGACCAAGTAGTTTGCAAGTAAGGAAATGATAAGAGGATGTGAAAATTTCAAAGTAATACCCTTAATCAACTTCAACCTCTGTACCGAATACATCGCAATCAATGGACTCATCGAAGACATAATCCCCAAACCATCATTAGAAGCCGTCTCATTAGACTTTTATAACCTCAGCATGTTGGTAGCCAATAAAGTGGCTAAACTCCTAAGCATCCGAGCTTTTTGGCACACTAGAAAGACCACCCCTACTACTAAGGGGATAACAGGCAAGAGCCAAATAACTAAAGGACTTCTTTATCTCCAGTTGAAGAAACTGAAAGATATGGAAGAGGACAAGGAGAAGGAAGAAGTCCAAGTCAAAGCTAAACTCAAGAAAGCAAGTAAAAGAGAGCAAGAGCTGGAGAACCATTGCGAAGAATATCATCAGAGGATAAAGGCATTAGAAGCACAATTGAAAAGGACCAAGGGCAAGGAAAAGGAAGCTCCCAAGATCCAATAAGGGAAGAAGACTCAAGACGAGCTCACTAGTCATAAGAATATTAGAATTTAGATGTTTTTTGTCTTTAGGATTCCTTTTTCAAACAGAATAAGTGATGTAAAGCTTCACAATTACAAAAATTAATAAAAATTAGTTAGGTTTTGTCACATCAAAGGTCTCTTACTAATTCTTAATTTTTATTGCATTTGTGTGCCATACATCCTACATTTGTATATTTAATATCCTTTTCTTAGAAAAATCTAATATATGCTAACCCTTTATTGAGTTTTCAAATCAGGTAAAATCTCAAAATAGCTCTCAAACCTCAAGTCTTTTAGAGAAGTTCGATTACAACATTTTCTTAAACCAAGATGGCCACCACTCAAGGAGATGACAGAGAACTTAAGATCAATGATCCATCCGAGCTACGGTTCCGTTCCATAAAAAGGGCTATAGAGAAGATGGCAAAACAAACAAGCTTCCTGGCAGAATAAATGAGCTTCCTAGCAGACAATACCGCTTTGCTGCGAGCCATAACACCAGCTAATGAAAAAAGCTCCAAGGCCCGTTATGGGAAGAATATGCAGACTCCCAAAGCAAAGCATGAATATCCAAAAGACCCATTTGAGTTCGAAGGAGTTTACCCGAAAGTCAACTCAACCTTCAAACCTGATACGTATGTAACCCTAAGTCCAACTAACCAAGGGCCTAGCATAAACAACTTAAAAGAACTAGAAAAGAAACCAATGCAACAGATAGCTGAGAAGATGAAATCACTTGCAAGGTATGATGGATTTGAATAGGTAGGAATCACTGAGTTTTCTACATATGACATTAGAGCTTACCTTAGGAAGTTTAAGGTGCCAGAGTTTGAAAAGTATAACGGGATAGGATGCCCCAAGCTCTGTACTAAGTTGTACATCAAGAAGATAGGTATATATGTCCAGTATGATTCATTGATGGTACAAATGTTCCAAGATAGTCTGACGGGACCAACCTTTACTTGGTGCACCTAGCTCAACCTAAACTAGATAAATACATAGGAGAAACTTTCTAGGGCTTTTTACGAGCAATATAAGTTCAATGTGGAAGTAGCTTCGACTATGATGGATTTAGTCACCTTACAAAGGAAGAATAATGAATCGTTCAATGCTCAAAGGTAGAGGTTCTTAGCTGCAAGAATATCTACTCCTACTACTGAGAAGGAACTCACATCAGCCTTCACAAACACACTAAAAAGGTAATATTTCTCTCATCTCATCGAGTAAGCCTCATCCAGTTTTACTGAAGTGGTAGCAGTAAGGTGTAGGATTAAAAGTGCCATCTCTTCTTACAAGCTTTAAGAACTAGTAGATAGAAGGCCACTAGTTTCGTCATCTGGTCCTAAACCAATGGGCAGCAAGCCCAAAGAATCGACGGTTGGCATGGTAAACTCAAATGTCAGACCAAATACTTAAGTCGCTTTCAAAATGAACCCTCCTTTGACTCAATAACAGTTCAGAGACCAGCTTCGGGCTAATAGGATTTTTAAACAGTTTATCAAGATACCGATCTCCTAAAGTCAAGTTTTTAGAGAAGTTGCGAAAAGATAATTTGATATGGTACAAACTTCCTAGTAAGCAATATAAGCCAAGAGTTTTTAAGCCTACGGTGAAATGTGAATATCATTATGGGCAGGTAGGGAATTTAACCAATTCATGCTAGAGACTAAGGAACAGAATTCAAGACTTGATAGACAAAGGGATAGTACAGTTAGATTTTGTAGAAGCCCCCAGCTCCCAATGTTAACAATAATCCCTTACCGAACCATAGGCCAATTATTGGTATGATTTTTTATGACTGTATTGTCAACATCATTAGTTCAAATAAGAAGCCTAAGGTTTTCAAGTTCTACACGAACAAGCAGGCCCTAAAAGCAAAGAGGTACACATTTCACATACCACTAGCACTAGAAAATTACAAGATTGCCCCATTTAACTATCATGTGGTAAATCAAGAGAAACTAAGTCCTTTGGTAGGGGGGATTACTCGATTAGGAAGGATTTACCACCCAAGAGAAGAGTAGGAGAGGAAGACCATACCGTAGGAATCGAATGATAAAACGACGGCTGAATAGGTTGAAGGACTATCAACCTTTACCGAGATGATTAAGTCGAGTGAATGCAAGATCATGGACCAACTCAGTAAGAGTCCAACATAAATATCATTAATGAGCTTACTAATCACGTTCAAACCATATAGAGAAGCTTTGTTTTGCACTTTAAAATAGGTTAAAATCCCTCATGAAATTCTAACTAAGAAGATGGAATTGGTCACTAATTCCATCCTCGCCATGGATCAAATTTCCTTTTCAACAGAAGAGTTAGGCAAAGAAGGGAATAAGCACACAAAACCACTTTTCATCATGGTCAGGAGTAATGATATAATCATTACCAGAGTACTCATTGACAATGGATCATCGTTGAACGTTTGTCTACTCGCCACCTTAAACTTGCTCAATATTGACACATCTGCAATTAGGCCTTCTTCCATAACAATTAAGGCCTTTGGTGGTTCCAGAAGAGAGATTATAGGAGAGATAGATTCATCTGTAAGTATTAGCACTTAGCACTTTACTGTTCAATTCCAGGTCATAGACATTCCAAGATCTTTCAACTTACTCTCAAGAAGACCTTAGATTCACGCAGTAAGGGCCATACCCTAGAGCTTGCACCAAAAGCTTAAGTTTATCTCAAATGGCTAAGTGATTATAATTCTAGTTGATCAAGATTATGAAATTTACAAGGAAACGGCCATACCCTGTAGAGGAAGTGAAGGGCAAGAAAAGCTGGGCTTATAGATGTTTGAAGAAGTAAGCATGATTACTGATCCCAAGAGAGAAGAAGATATAATAATAGAATTCAAAGAAGGCCAAATCGGCACCTATGGCCTTGGCTACAACCCTACCCAAGTAGAAGAATTCCAGAAGAAACAAACGAGGGGCAAGAGAGGCTACAAATTATACCATGCACTAATGACCTTCCCATCACTAGCTGAGACATTCATACAGGTAGAGACTCAAGCCTGGGAATCTGCCAATGAAGGATCAACAAGCTCACAGCATAAGTCCCAACACTACCTAAATAACTAGTTCTCCATCCCGGCGAAAGGCAACAGGTCTTCGCTAGGGTAAAGGGTGACCCTTAGTTAATAGTTTTTGAATTTTTATTTTCAATAGTCATCGTTCCAACTGTATCGTTAAAACCTTTCGTTCAAAAATATTAGTAAGTCCTTTGTCTCATTTATGATTCATTTCCATTCATTCAATAAAATCTTAGTTCGTTTCTTTCCTTTGTTGTGTTTCAATTCTCTTTTGCTTACATACAAGTTTCTTTATGCACTTTGCCTAGATCCAATGAACCAAGCGAAAATCAAGAATACCTTGTTATGCCCCGAAGTCACAGAGTCACAACAGTCCCGCTGTATAAACCATTGTATGATAGTAACCATCCTCACAGTACCTACCATAGACATAATCTACATAAGGCGTCGACGACTCCTCGCTTTGAAGTAAACAGTTTGATTAATAATTATACTACAATTATGATAAATATCACAAATTTCTATTAAACATAGATAATTATAAATAAGTCCACAGAGCTTCCCAGGAAGTTTTACATAATCACCACAGTTTATTACTTTACAGAATAACTATCAGTCTTTAACACTTAACTACAAGGTCAGTCTAGTTTCACATTATACTAAGTAACTTGATCCTCACACCCTTGGCTTCCAAAAGGACTAACCTCTGGATAATTATAGGACAGCATAGTACTTGAAGTGATCACAAATCAGAACCTGCAAAAGGATCTATAAGGGTATGAGCAACTACAGCTCAATAAGTTGAATTGAAGACTCATGAATGCATACAAGCACAAACAGGGTTATCAAACAATTATTTTCATGCAATGCAACAATCAAGTGTCATCGCATAACGTAGTCCGATCCGTTGTGAAATCAGAACAATTTCACCAGCTCCAATCCGGGTTGAGGAGTTCCATGTTATGCAGCAGCTCACAACCAAACCCAGGCTTGTGCAATGGAGACCTCGCTTCTCCCACGACTACCTTCGAACCATTGACTTTACCCCCGCCGCGACCTCCTCTCCTGTCACTTAGTTTGACTGAGGATGAAGAATGGACCATTTTGCAATCCTGCGCTATCTCTTTCGAAGGGGTCGGTATTTGGTTGGAGAATCCTATGATCCCCTAACGGGTTGCAATGCATGACATTTTCGGTTATTAGGGTTGACTAAGATTAAATTCCGGTTAGGGTATTCAAATAAGTTCATACCAATTCAATCAGTCACAAAATCATTCACAATACAAATTCCAGCACGAATTCAGATACATCAAACACATGCGCAAACTACTTACGATCACAATCATATACAAGCCTAAGTCTCCGAGTACTACAAAACTAGTACTCTATTACAATAAGTAATAACCCAACTTACTTGAATTTGCTCGATCGCTCGATCCCTTAATCGCGAGCTAATTTGTCTCTAGGTGTCCTATAATACAAATAGGTCTTTTCAGTACTTATATTTTATGGATTCTTATTCTAATTTATAATGTAACTCATTTTCCCTATGTATACCCATAACGTACTCTATTTCGGGGTTAGAATTCTAAACTAGGTTCTAGTTTTAATTCCTAGGTCTTAAATAGGCTCGAATCCCAGTGTGATATTAATCATATTACGCTCGGGTATTCAAATATCCTATTGGGTCATAATTTGGTATTTTAAACTATTCGGTACACACTAACCCTAATTGAAGTATCAGATTTATTCCCGATGTGTAAAAATCTTACATTTTGAGATATTTACTTAAAATTAAATGTTATTTCAGATTTATTATTTTTCTGATTTCTATTATAATATTATCTAAATAACCATATTTGTTTAGATTTATTAATTTACACTTTTACATATTACTAATTTATTATATTACTTACCTAATTTCCCTAATTAACCATACTTAATACCCAAAGGCTAGGATTAGGGTTTCACTTTAGAGATTAACATCCCTAAACATATAATTAATATCTAAATCAGTAATTAACATCCTAATCACCTAATTAACCTTAAATCACCCAATTTTTCCATCATTTTAGAGCTAAAAATTAACTTAAAAATTTCGAAAATTAATTTTAAAAAAAATAGCTTCATAGCACTGTTCTACATCATATGAGAATCCTACAGAAAAATTTTGAGCTCTAAACTACACTCCTAACCCTATTTATTTTCCGGTTTAATCATGCTCAATTTTGAACAATTTGTTAAGGACCCTATATTTTCAGACATAATTAAACTAAATCAATATTTTTTCCTAAATCCACATACAATAAAACCTCAGAATAACAAGTTTCATAATTTTCTAGGCAAAATAACTAATTTTACAAAATTATTCAAAAATCGGGGTGCATAAATGACTAACCGGTTCGAAGCTTTCTGGCCGTCCAAACCCGGTCCAAGGTTGTCGGCCGGTCCAGGCAGTGGTTCTAGTGTAGGGTGGTGGTGGTGGTTCGGTCCCAAGTATTGGCGAGTGGTAGGTTTAGTTCACTTGCCTAATCTATACAGTTTTCTTTTCTTTTTTTATTTTCTGGATTTTCTCTCGATTTTTTTAGTGTTCCTATTCTTCTCAGATTCTAAATTGACCAAATGACTTCTGGAAATTTTTCCCCTATTTATAGACAATTGTAGTAATTAATATGCATTAATTTGACAAGACTTTACCTAAATTCCTTGATTTTTGGCTTTTAGGTTGTCTAATTCTTATTGGCTAATTTTTCTTTTGCAGCTTTGGACCTACCACAACCTGATCTTGATTCATCTTATCCTCTTCTGATTTTTTCTGATTTTTCTATAATTATTTTATAATGTTCTTTAATTATTTACTTAGTTTTTGGCCAATTTAGGTAATTTCGCGTATTTTTATCTACACGTAAATACATGTAGGATACACGTGAACATTCCTAATTATTATTTTGGTTATTCTAAAATTTTTAGTATACATATAATCTATCTCTAGTAATTTATTAGTTATTAGATTACACTTTTTGCTTTTTCAGTAATTAGCAATTATTATGCTTAAAATTTAAAAATTTTATAGTCTCTTATTTTACTACTTATTTTCTTAAATTTAAGTTTACGGGGTCATTTTTACTAGTATTTCTCTAAATAGTTTATAATTTGGGTTTGATCGGATCCTTTAGCTAATTGCTCTAAACTTTGGGTTTTAAGCTCAAACCTACGGTTACTTGGCTTGGCTTTAGGGCTTACATACCTTGCGCAGGTAAAAAATGAGAATATCGATATCGCTTCCAACCCTATTGGGTTAGTCGTTAGGAACAATGTTGATGACCACAATAATATACAAGAGAAATGGCAAAAACATGAATTGGGTAGAATTACCATCGATGAACCAATTGAAACAGTCAATATGGGGGATGAAAATAATCTTAAGAATCTAAAAATCGAAGGGAATCTAAAAGAGAAACAAAAAACAGAAATGATTACATTGTTAGTCGAATATCAAGACATGTTTGCTTAGTCATAAACCCATCAATCGTGGTCCACCATTTACCTACACAAGAAGATGCTAAGCCTAAAAAGCAAAAGTTAAGGAGATTTCAACCTAACGTCTTGTTGAAAATTAAAGAAAAAGTTAAGAAACCATTGAAAGTTGGATTCATTAAGGTATCAGATTACTTGGAATGGGTAGCTAATATTGTTCCTGTAATGAAGAACAACGAGAAAGTCAGAGTTTGTGTAAACTTTCAAGATCTCAACCAGGCAACGCTTAAAGACAATTTTCCATTGCCTCACATTAATATCTTGATGGATAATATGGCCATAAATCATCTATTCTCATTCATAGATGGTTTTTAGGATATAATCAGATCTGAATGTCTGAAGAGGATAAGACTAAGTAGACTTTTGTTATAACTTGGGGTATATTTTGCTATAAAGTGATTCCCTTTGGGCACAAAAATGTAGGGGCAATGTATTAGATGGCTATGGTTGCGATCTTTCATGATATGATGCACAAAGAGATAGAAGTGTATGTTAATGATATGATTGTGAAATCCAAGGAAAAGAAAGATCACTTAGATAACCTAAGGAAGCTATTTAACAAATTGAGGAAGTTCCAGTTGAAGTTGAATCTGGAGAAGTGTACTTTAGGAGTAACGTCAGGAAAATTGTTAGGTTTCATAATTAGCTAAAGAGGTATTGAAGTCGATCCTAATAAAGCCAAGGCTATAATTGACATGCCTCCTCTACGTACACTCAAGTAAGTACAAAGGTTATTGGGGCATTTAAATTATGTAGCTCAATTCATATCACAACTAACAGACAAATATCGCCCTCTATTCAAGCTATTGAAGAAGAATGCAAGGATCAGTTGAGATGAGGATGCGAAGAGGCTTTCACAAAAATTAAAGAATACCTTATGAATCCACTAGTGTTGGTGGCTCCTCAACCTAGAAAGCCATTGTTCTTATACCTAACCATATTGCCCGAATCCATGGGGTCCATAGTTGTTCAAATGGGTAAAGAAGGGAAGGAGTAGGCCATTTATTATTTAAGTAAGAAGTTTATAGAAGAGGAGAAAAAATACTCATAAGCCAAAAGAACCTATTGTGCATTGGTTTTGATCATGCATTGACTTAGACAATACACACTTTACTATCAAATCGAGTTGATAACACAACACGATCCTTTGAAGTATTTAGTAGAAAAACCGACTCTCATCAGTAGAGTTTCAAAGTGACAGATGTTGCTAACGGAATTTGACATCAAGTATGTGAGGCAAAGCTCAGTCAAGGGGCAAGCCTTGACAAATCAGTTAGCGAAGAGTCCATCTAAGGATACCCCTCAAGAAGCACGAGTCGAGTTTCCTAATGAAAACATCTTGGCAATAGAAAGTGGTTCTAATAACGAAGCAGTTGGGAAGCCCTCACGATGGAAAATACTCTTCAATGGAGCAGCTAACATGTCTAGGTGCAAAATTGAGGCAATTATAATGTCCCCTAAAGGTACATAATTCTCGATGGCTAAAAGATTGGCTTTCCTATGTACTAATAATATTGCAGAATACAAGGTATGTATTTTAAGACTTAAAATTGCATTGTTTAAGGAGATACGGAAATTAGAGGTGTATGGAGATTCTTCATTAATCATAAGCCAAGCTCGGGGTGAGTATAAGACAAAAGACCCCAAATTAGTACCTTATCACCAACACTTGGCTGAGTTGATAGCTAAGTTTGAAAAGATTACATTCACATACGTACCAAGGGTTCAAAGCCAATCCACTGATGCTCTCGCTACTTTGGCATCAATGATCTAAATATCGGGAGGAGTAAAGATTCAACCACTTAAGGTTGAAGTTGAAAAAAAGCTCACTTTCTATTTGGTAATGGAAAGTTCATATGACGAAAAGTCTTGGTATCATGACATCAAAATATTTTTACAACATAGAGCATACCCCAAAAAGGCCAAGAAGAAGGATAAGAAGATTGGCTACTCAGTACTCGATAAGCAAGTCTACTTTATACCAACGATCATTTGACAGTACACTTTTACGAAGTATAGATGAGAAAGAGGTAGAATTGCTAATGAAAGAAGTGCATGAGGGAGTATATGGCCCCTACACAAATGGCTATATGCTTGCCAAGAAAATTATGAGGATAGGATATTATTGGTCCACTATAGAAGGAGATTGCATTAAGCATGTTAGACACTACCATTTATGTCGAATCTATGTGAATAAAGTAAATACCCCGCCTCAATAATTGCATACATTATCTGCATCGTGACCATTTTCGATGTGGGGAATAGACATCATTGGCCCAATTACCTCGAAGGCATCTAACGGGCATCAATTTATACTAGTAGCTATTAATTGTTTCACTAAGTGGGTTGAAGCCTCATCCTACTCTAGTGTAATAAAGGGAGTAGTGGTCAAGTTCATTAAGAAAGACATACTGGCTCGATATGAGACACCAGAGACAATTATTACCGATAATGGTATGAACTTGAACAATAAATTGATGTTAGAATTGTGTCGGCAGTTCAGGATCATTCATAAAAATTCCACTCCTTATCAGCCTCAAATGAACAAAGCCGTCAAAGAGGCCAACAAGAATATTAAAAGAATTATTAAGAAGATGGCTATCACATATCAAGATTGGCATGAAATGTTACCACTTGCACTCATTGCCTATTGAACTTCTATCAGAACATCAACAGGGGCAACCCCCTAGTGTATGGGATGGAGGCTATACTACCAATAGAAGTCGAAATTCCATCTCTCAAGATATTGTCGGAAACCCAATTGGATGAGGCTGATTAGATAAAAAAGCAAATTGAGAGGTTGAACTTGATTGACAAGAAGAGATTAGCAGCTTCGTGCCACAACATCTACTATCAGCAATGAATGGCTAGGGCTTTCCGTAAGAAAGTGTGACCCTGAAGTTTTGAGCAGGGAGACATGATGCTAAGGAAGACTTTGCCTAATACACATGATTCGAGAGGGAAGTTTGCTCTGAACTATAGAGGGCCTTATGTTGTGAAGAAAGTATTGCCTAGGGGGAGTTGTGATCTTATCTCAAATGGACGGTCTAGATTTGAAAGACCCAATGAACGCTAACTCATTGAAAATGTACTACCCTTAAAAGATCAATAGAATTTTTACTCAAATTATGAAATGCAAATAATCTTAATATTACTACCATCTCATTTTCATTTTCTACATGCAAAGCTGATATTCCTAATGGTCGTTGACATTAGGTAATATCTCTAGATCCTTTCTTGTTCAGATAAAAGTCCTCACTTCTCGCTTAATATAAATAAACCATATACATAAGAAATACAAGAAAAAAATAAACACTTAATTTGGAACGATTACTATTGATAAAAATTCTTTTAATACTTTATTACAGTTCACCCCGCCCTTCGAAAAAGGGAGATTTGTTTTCTGTTTTCTATTTTTTAGGATAGGGTCATGTTCAGAATAAGTAAGGTGTGGCACATAAGTAGAAACTTGCTTGGGGATGGAAGTTTGTACGGAAAACCAATTAAGTTGGACCGAACGTTTAAGACGTGATATCTTCACTCAAGAGATGAAGATGTTTCATTTGTTAAAGTTGCCTTCCTGAATGCATCTTTAAGTATGGCGTACATATATTTGTTTTAGGCTTAAATTGCTTTCTAAACAGAAAAAGAGAAAAAAAAAAGAGAAAGAAAAGAAAAGAAAAGGGGTAGAAGAAGAAGAGGCTAAAAGAAGATAGAAGAAGAAGAGCAAGAAGAAGAAGGGGAAGAAGAAAGGGTTAAAAACGTTGGTTCTAATCGGATTGCTCAAGAAAAGATTTGACTGTTTGGGAACTATCCTAGAGCCAAGTAAGTGGTTTTGAGATTATACAAAACATTACATTGCATTTGAATTTGTTCTCTCCTTAAGGATGATAATTCAATTTCTAAAACCTTTAATCCTTAAAAACTTTTGGGTCAGCCAACTAGTAAAGTGTAGTCCCAATCCAGAGTTTCTTAGGCTTCCAGTCACTCAACTCACAAAACATTGCCCAACTCATAATCTCTTCAAGGGATTTAGCAAGCTCAAGAAGTGTTATCCCCATTCAAGTTTTCTTATCTTTAGGTCTTAGCCAACTCGAGGAGTACTTTGACCGCCTTGGTTAGTCAACTCATTAGAGCACGACTAAGTTTTCTTATCTTTAGGTTTTAGCCAGCTCAAGAAGTGCTTTGACCACCTTAGTTAGTCAGCTCATTAGGGTACGACTAAGTTTTCTTATCTTTAAGTCATAGCCATCTCTAGGAGCGCTTTGACCGCCTTAGTTAATCAGTTCATTAAGGCATAACCAAGTTTTCTCAATCCATTTTAAAGTCTTAACCAGCTCAAGGAGCTCTTTGACTGCTTTGGTTAGTCAGCTCATTTAGGTACAACCAAGTTTTCTCAATCCATTTTAAGCCTTAGCCAACTTAAGGAACACTTCGCCCCCCTTGGTTAATCAACTAATTGGAGCATGACCAAGTTTTCTTATCTTTAGGTTTTAGCTAGCTCAATGAGTGTTTTGACCACCTTGGTTAGTCAGCTCATTAAGGCATGACCAAGTTTTCTCAATCCATTTTAGGGCCTTAACTAGCTTAAGAAGCATTTTGCCCGCCTTGGTTAGTCAACTCATTAGGGCACAACCAAGTTTTCTCAATCCAATTTAGAGTTTTAGCTAGCTTTAAGAGCATTTTGCAAACCTTAGTTAGTCAACTCATTAGAGCACAACCAAGTTTTCTTATCTTTAGGTCTTAACCAACTCAAGGAGTGTTTTGACCACCTTGGTTTGTCAGCTCATTGGGGCATAACCAAGTTTTCTTATCTTTAACTCTTAGCCAACTCAAGGAGCGCTTCGACCACCTTAGTTAGTCAGCTCATTAGGGCACAACCAAGTTTTCTTATCTTTAGTTCTTAACCAGTTCAAGGAGTGCTATGACCACCTTGGTTAGTCAGCTCATTAGGGCACAACCAAGTTTTCTTATCTTTAGGTCTTAGCCAGCTTAAGGAACTATTTAACTACCTTAGTTAGTCAACTCATTAGGGTACGACCAAGTTTTCTTATCTTTAGGTCTTAGCCAACTCAAGGGGCTCTTTGACCGCCTTGGTTAGTTAGTTCATTGGGGCACAACCATGTTTTCTCAATTCTTTTCAAGTTTTAGCCAACTCTAGGAGCACTTACCTATTTCATTTAGTCTAAGGCCTTAGTTAGCTCAAGGAGCGCTTCACCCGCCTTGGTTAGTCAACCCATAGGGGGTACAACCAAGTTTTCTCAATTCATTTTAAAGTATTAGCCAACTCAAGGAATGCTTCGCCCACCTTAGTTAGTCAGCTTATTAGAGCACGACCAAGTTTTCTCATTATTTTTTAAGGTTTTAGCTAGCTCAAAGAGCGCTTTGCCCGCTTTGGTCAGTCAAGTCATTGGAGTATGACCAAGTTTTCTCATCTAGTTTAAGGCCTTAACCAGCTTAAGGAGTACTTCGCTTGTCTTGGTTAGTTAGCTTATTGGGGCACAATAAGTTTTCTCAATTTATTTTACGGCCTTAGCCAACTCAAGGAGTGCTTCACCTACCTTAGTTAGACAGCTCATTAAGGCATGACCAAGTTTTCTCAACTTATCTTTAGGTATTAGCCAGCTCTATGAGCACTTTGCCCACCTCAATCAATCAACCCATAACTAAATTCTCATTTTTCTCTTTAAGGTTCTTACCAGCCCACAAGGGCGCTACCCTCACTATTCTTCATTTCAAGCCTATCATCATTAAATTTCCAGCTGACTAATCGTAACATTTCTTAGGATAGAGTCAGTCTTAAGGCAAAAATGGTATCAATTTTGTCTTTGTGGCAAAGTTTTATTCAAACTTCACTACAAAGAGGGGCAGCTGTAGACACTTGATTTTTGCCCTTAATAGTTTTTGTTTTTATTTTTAAAAATAGGGTCCTAACCCAAAAATAAGGAAAAAATAATAAAAATAAAAAATGAAAATAATAAAAATTGACAAATGATGAAAATACCAAAAAAAAATGAGAAAAGAAAAAAATTATAAAGATTTTTTTAATTTTTTAGGAAAATAAATTATTTTAGAGCTAAATAATTTTAGTTTTAGCTTAGTTCAAATGATTATTTTAGGGAGTCGCGTATTTTAAGTACAATTCAATTGTACTAAAAATTAAGGCATAAGCCAACAGTCTAACGGATAAGCATTGAAGTATTAAATTAGATTTAGCTTGAAGTCGTTGGTTCAAATCTCATTAGACACTTATGTATCTTTATTTTTCTATCTCTTTTATTTTATTTTTTGTAAAAAGTGAGTTGAGCGTACGAGATCACATCTAATCAAATCTTTTTTGTTCAGATTTGAATCATGATAAAAGATTTGAATCTAGTTTGATTTGAATCTAGTTTGATTTTTATTAAATTGGATTTTAATTAATATAAATGATTCTGATCTAAATTAATTTTTATCAAATTAGATTGAAATTAATATAATAGATATAATTCGACACAATTTAGTTCGAGTTTTATAAATAAGGATCACACGGGATAAAGTAAAAAATATATTTTTACACACACTCCCAAAAGAATTCAAGATCCTTCACCATGATACACACTCATCAACCAAATCCTCAAACAAGAAGCCCCTAACACCATCAAACACAAAACAGCGAACACGCCAAACTCCACTAAGTATCTTGCAAAAACGTCCAAGCACGTAATCCTACAATACTGCCACAATCAGCAAGCCAAACACAACTCTTCTTCCTCACTCGCGTAACCTACAACCAGTACCCATCCTCTTCATACACATAGATACAATCACCAATCAGCCAATTCCTAAAGTCCAGACAATTCTTTATGCCCACTGCTGCAACACGTTCCGCCAACAAGTCCACTCACTCGCCGATAAAGCAGTAACATCAGTCAGCAGCCAATGCCCCACGCTGTGCAACACTGATGACGTCCACTACGCAAGCCTCCTGACTGAACATACAGTATATGCACAGCCAATTGTCTCTTTCGTCATTGACCCATTGATTAGCACCATGCAACGGCTTCATCAACGAACAGCAAGCACTCATCTCCATCCTCACGTGAATGGGAAGGGCTATCTCCCTCTTGTGCACCCAGCAATCCACAACATGCAGTAATAGTCACGGATCCCATCCATGGTCCTCTCTTTCTCGTTCGCGCAGCTGTGGCAACTCATACAATTACGTGATTCATACCCCAACCAACATCTACTCGTGCATGAAAAACAGCAACAACACTGACCCTCACCGCACGTAGCAATTGCAAGCCGCACACGCCACTATCGTTGCCCAACAGCCACGCCCATGACCACTGTTGTCTACGCCGCTGCTATCCACGTCCACCGCTGTCAATAACTGAAGATCATACACTCTACACTGCACCACAGACACACAACTTCCCCATTGCTGCGCAAGAGCCACAATTAGGTTCAACCTTGTTCATTCTTTTCGGTATTATTATTATTATTATTATTAGATCCTTGGTCATATAACATGATATCTACAAGATATGTATATATTAGGGGTCTTTAATATATTTTTTTATGATCTCTTTTAGGTAGATAATTGTTTAATAAGTAGAGATATAGATAGATATATAAATATATATTAACTTAAGTGTTCCTTTTTAGCATTAGTTTTCTTAAAGACTAAGTATTTATTTTAAGTAAATGTCTATTTAAGGGTAGTAATTAGTCTAGAAGTTTTTTAGGATTTTTCACTTAGAAAATCAATTTTTTATAAGTAAAAATTAATAAAAAAATCAATAGGATTTTTAGGATATTTTATAAAGTTTTTTAATCACTCACGAGTTAAGACTACCTTAAATTTTTTTAAAATAAACTAAATTAATTGAAAACGTAAACTCTAATGGTTTTCAAAATTAAAATCAATAAACACACTAAGGTTTTCAAGAAAAAACTATAGTCGTTTAATTTCGATTAGCAAGTACGTGGACACTTTTAGGGCAACGATAAAATCTACAGAAACTTGGGTTCTTTTATCTTTTGGTTTTTATTTTTTTCTAAAAAAATATTATAATTTAAAAGAATAAACCTAATTTCGATAAATAGATAGTGGTACCCATTAAGATTTAATAAGTTAGCCCTTGAATTCCGAACACTCTAGTTTTTCATTTAAATTGAAATAAAAAACCGATAGCTAAATCGTAGTCAATCAACCCAATTAATTATGGTTTTTTTCTTTTTCCTGATTTCAGTCGGGTGGCGGCTCCAAAATTTTTTCCAAATAAAAAACTGGAATTTTCCAATTTCTCTAATTGATAATTAATATCGAATGAATTAGGGTTTAGTATTAATCAAAAAGTAGGGAATCAAATGAACATGAAAGAAAACCGAAAAATTAGGCTCGACATCTTGCATACTAGCACTCTAGATATTTTGAGTAGTTGTCTTTTTATTTTAGAGATTGATTATATTGCTTGTCCAAATATCATGTTCAAACAAAAAAAGTAATACTTTGCATGCTCGTAGTTGTCATTCTCTTATAAAAGTTTAAATTTGTACTTAGATATTATTTGTGTAGTATGTTAGCTTGGGTCATTAGCAAGTTCAAAAAAACCTACATGTATAGGTTTTAGGAACAAGGTAATTATCTTATAAAGTTTTGGAACGAATTCTAAGATATCTTATAGAGTAATGAATCATATTCAAATTTTGCAAAACCAATCTAAAAACGCTCCAATGGCATCCTATCCTCAATAAAGCATTCAACAGCAACAAAAATGTCAATTTAAGATATGATGTCTTGGATAACATATTTCTTAGTTTTGAATTTGCTATTAAAAGAGAATGGGATGCTCCATGTTTACATAAATATTCTTCTTTATGGTTATCTCCTAAATCTTAATGTAAGATAATGGAAAAAAAAAAGAGGAAATAAAAGAAATTTAAAAAGTACAGTATTGCATTGCATTATTAATGCTATAGGTTTTGATTTGTATTGTACAATGAAATGAGCTATGTAAGTTATGTCAAATATAAAAGTTTAACAAAACTTAATTATAAGCATAAACCATGTGTCTAATAGTAGGGTTTTTTTTTTAAGTTAAGATTTAAATAAAGGGGTACAAAAATAAATATCACCTTAACCCATTGTTAAGCTAAGCGAGTTATTTAGAATAACAAAAGCAAGAACTAGCATATTCCAATAATATCCCAATGCAAATGTCTATATACCACAATAATGCACATGAGATAACCGATACTAGTAATCTATTGTGCATAGTATAACTAGTAATATAAAATTGAGCAACGGCTGAGATGATACAACCTAGTAGTAAGACCCTAATGACTAAGCTAATGCCAAAATTATAGCATGAGAGTAAACCCTAAATAACCGAGCAAAGCAATTACATATGCATTAAACTAAGCTTTATAAACAAAGTATTTAATCAAGCAAGACTAGTCTTATTAAAAAATTGACTTGAAGGCCTTTTTTTGTGATCTTATGCCCACGTTTGTAATGGAGCAAGTAGCGAACCAACACCATGCACACTATAAATGGATATTGAGCAAATAAGGTAATGGGGACTCACATAACAACTCAGCTACAAAAAAATATTATAATGAACCAAGCAACCAACAAATGCTAAGAGTATGAACTTTAGTCTATACTCCTTTAAGCAATACCAAGCAACTAAACTTGGCTCATATTAAAGTCATTGACCTTTTAGCCTAGTAAAAGAGATCCATAACTATTGTCATTCTTTTAATTACAAGCATCAACTCTCCTTATATTACCAAATTGTTTCTGAAATTGTTACTACAATCTTTGTACTTACCTTCTTAATCTTAATCCAAAATTCCACTCTTTGTTACTCCATTTTGGCTATCTTAAATGATCCAACCAAAAGTCTTCCAATATCTTAGTTATCCAAGATCATAATACATCTATGATATAGCTTTCTTGAACTATCTTAACCATATTTTACTTTGAAACTTTGAGTATTATATGCCACTTATCACTTCTACATTAATCACATACAATAATATAAATGACTTAATGACGATTGATCACATGTAACAAGCCATGAGAGTATTTAAAAATGAACCTTGTGTTTATAATAGAGGTTATTGTACTTCTCAACCAATGTGTATATATGATTAAAGGATTTGGAATTCACCTACTATTCACTAAGTTATCATCATCAAACTTAACTTTTAGGTACTTGTATCAAGGTACAAAAATTCACTTTAGCGAGTTCAATAAGAATACTAAAGTGTAAGAGGGAGGGGATTCACATACTGATCATGCTTAACTGACAAAAGGTTATACCAAACTGTAGAAATTTGCTTAAGTAAATTTAACAATGGACTAAAGAGTAAAAAGAGAAAACTGACCATGCATTGCATCCTAAACTCCATCTTCTCATGTTTGTTGCTTGGTGAAAAGGGATTCTTAAGGTACAACCCAAGGGAGCTTAGTAGAAAGTCCTAACATGAGGTATCTCTCTCTTAAAATGTCTTAGCATCAAGTATAAGCATGAATTGGCTTAAGATTAGAAGTGTTAGGTATCAACTTAAATCTTAATGTGGCATTGGTCCTTCGTACTTGAGGTAGTGCAAGTTTAGAGGTTTTTGTAGCTTAATGTGTCACCATTCTATTCATCCTATGTGCTAACTTGGAGCTTAATGTGATGCCATCCTATTAACCATAGGTAGTAGTTAAGGAAAAATCCTATTAGTTCTCATAACTTAAGGTGACATCATTCTATTGATCCAAGGAGCTTAAGATAGCATCACCCTTATAGTTCTAAGAGCTTAAGATGGTGCAATTTCATTTGATTAGAGCATTGGTGGCATTCCAAGTGTAGTGCTTGTTAGTGGTGCATTTTCATCTAAGGCCTACCATGAATGAACCTAATCACCTGACCCATCTAAATCAAGAGGAATAAGGAAGGTACATCTCACAAATATGGCAACATATCTACAACCTAAGATCCTTGGGGACTGTATCAATGATATAAGAAGGTTTTTAAAGTCTTACCAACCATATTAATTCATCCCTTCCACTCCAATAGATAAGACAAAACCCCTCTAGTTACAAGGAAAAATCTAGCCATTCTCTCTCTACTATCATACTTCTTGGTGATTTATTCTCGAGCATCCCACTAACTTAAGTGTTTAATGCACACAACAAAGACATCTCCAATGTCTCCTAATGGCTCATGTTTATTATTTTTTTAAGTCTAAACTACTAATACCAAATCAAATCTAGGCCAAACACTCCCAACAGAGAATACACCATCTACAATGCTAATGGAGAAGCTAGCTTAAGATAGATGACTCTAAAGCACTTAACGTTGCTAGCAAGCCTAAAGGTGGTTGCAACCAAAACCCTAAGGTGTTTTATATGGGTAGATTAGCTCTTTGGTGGTGTTTTCCTTAAGTATAAGGTAAGTGTCGAACCTGATTTTTCAATTTTCTTTTATTTAAAATTAATTTCTCATTTCTCAATTAATACTAAACCCTAACCCATTTAATATTAATCCTCGACTAAAGAAATTGAAAAATTCTGGTTTTTTTATTGAAAATAATTTTTGGAGTCGCTACCCAACCGAAGTCGGGAAAAGAAAAAGAAATCGTAACCAATTGGGTGGATTAATTATGATTTGACAACTGGTCTTTAATTTCAATTTTAAATGAAGAACTAAAGGGTTCCAAGTTTAGGGGCTAACCTATTAAACCCTTAACGGGTACCACTACCTATTTACCGAAATTAGGATCCTTCTTCTAATTATAATATTTAAAAACAAATAAATAAAATAATAAAAATCAAAAGAAAAAGAACCTAAGTTTCTACATATTTTATCGTCACCCCGAAGGTGCCTACATACCCGTTAGCCAGGATCAGATGATCGTAGTTCTTTCAAAAAAATCTTTAGTGTGTTGATTGATTTTAATTTTGAAAACCGACCGAGTTTACGTTATTACCAATTTAGTTTTTCAAAGAGCCCTAATTCACTAAGTCCTTTATTCTTATTTTATAAAAACTCTCTAAAAGTCATATTTTTTAAAACAGGATTTCTAAGTAAGAAAATCCTAAAGTCATAATGCTAAAAATATACCTAAGCATATAAATACATACGCATATATCTATTTACCTATCATGTCATAAACTCAACAAAATAACTAATGGAATTATAATGATAAATAAAGAGACAGATAAATAAATAAAATAAAATAAACAAAACCGAACCTGACTCAAGTTGTTCGGTGAAGTGTTGGTGTTGGTTAGTCGAGCGTGGAGCCATAACGGTCAATGCTAAATCGTGCGCTGTTGTGCTATTGTTCAAAACGTACTGCTGTTCGCCTGGCATTGCCATCCACCTAGTGTCGAAGGGATTGAAGACTTCGTGTTGCTTGAACGAATCTACTGCCTTCGGATTGCGTGGTCTTCTAGCGTATTGGTTGATGGGTGTCCAGGAGTGTAAATTGAAATTGCGTTCAAGCAATGGACTTCGGTTGGTCAACAAATCAACGTGCCAATACGTCTTCGGTCAAAGGAATGTCTGGAACGTGGCTATGTGGACAACAAACGATCAGGCGAGAGACGGTGATGTTGTGTGGATTGCGGCTTCGGGGAATGGTGTTGTAGATTGTGCAGCGTGCTTGTGTCGTGGTCCGTGTGTTCAAGCGTGTCAGGCGAAGCTGCGACGAATGTATTCTGTATCTCATATGTATGGATGAGGGCATGCGTAGAGTATGCCTCAGGAGATGGTGTTGTGTGCAAGGGTCAATCCGAGTTATCGTGCAGCGTGGTGACCACAAGAGAAAGCTACTAATCGGTGAAGTAGATCACTACTATATTGAAGTGAACGATCGTATCACTATTAGGATGCGACCAAGACTTGTTGGTTGGGTTGCCGTCGCTGTATAGACAATCAAGTGTTGAGCTTACGGCAGTGTGTTGTGTATCGTCGTTAATTGTAGATGAAGATTGGCGATGCAGGCCGTCGGCAGTCAGTAAACGAGGATGGTGTTGTTATTTTCTATTTGTCGATTCCCCTTTTTCCGACTGCTGGAGTGTGTTTATATAGTCTAAACCATATCATATCATATCATATCTAATTATATCTGATTCGGTAATTAAACTAGATTCAAATAAATTCAAATCCGATTTAACTAAATTCATATGATTTAATTAGATATGACCCATTTTTGTCTCGCTTTTGCAAAGATAAAAAAATAAAGACATAGGTGCCTGCTGAGACTTGAACCCAAGACCTCAAACTACATCCATTCCAAATACTCCGATACTTATGCGTTAAGCCGTTGGCCTATGCCTTGACATTCAGTACAATTAAATTATATTTGAACTATCTGATTCCCTAAAAAAATTTTTTTAACTAAACTAAAACTAATAACTCTAAAATAATTTATTTCCTAAGGGTTGTTAATTTTTTTGTTATTTTTATCTTTATTTAATTAATTAATAATTTTTTTATTTTTTTGAATTAGGACCCTTTTTGTAAAAATAAAACTTAGAACTACAGAAGGGCAAAAATTAGGTATCTACAGCTGCCCCTATTTGTGGTGAAGTTTGAGCAAAACTTTGCCACAAAAACAAAAGAGACACCGTTTTTGCCTCAGGACGACTCTATCCTAAGAAACGTTAAGATACTTGATGAGGGTTAGAATAGCAAGGGGTAGCGCCTTTGTGAGTTGGCTAAAAATCCCTAAAAAGAATAATGAGAACTTGGTCGTACCCTAATAAGCTGACTAACCAAGGTAGTCAAAGCGCCTTTTGAGCTGGCTAAGACCTAAAAACGAGGAAAACTTGGTCATGCCCTAATGAGCTGACTAACCAAGATGGTCAAAGCGCCCTTTAAGCTGGCTAAGACCTAAAAATAAGGAAAACTTGGTCATGCCCTAATGAGCTGACTAATCAAGGCAGTCAAAGCGCCCTTTGAGCTAGTTAAGACCTAAAAATGAGGAAAACTTAGTCATGCCCTAATGAGCTGACTAAACAAGGCAGTCAAAGCGCCCTTTGAGCTGGCTAAGACCTAAAAATGAGGAAAACTTGGTCATGCCCTGATGAGTTGACTAACCAAGGCAGTCAAAGTGCTCCTTGAGCTTGCTAAGACCTAAAAAGGAGGAAAACTTGGTCATGCCCTGATGAGCTGACTAATCAAGGCGGTCAAAGCGCCCTTTAAGTTAGCTAAGACCTAAAAAGGAGGAAAACTTGGTCGTGCCCTGATGAGCTGACTAACCAAGGCAGTCAAAGCACCCTTTGAGCTGGCTAAGACTTAAAAAGGAGGAAAACTTGGTCGTGCCTTGATGAGCTAACTAACCAAGGTGATCAAAGCACCCTTTGAGCTGGCTAAGACCTAAAAAGGAGGAAAACTTGGTCGTGCCTTGATGAGCTGACTAACCAAGGTGATCAAAGCAGCCTTTGAGCTGGCTAAGACCTAAAAAGGAGGAAAACTTGGTCGTGCCTTGATGAGCTGACTAACCAAGGTGATCAAAGCACCCTTTGAGCTGGCTAAGACCTAAAAAGGAGGAAAACTTGGTCGTACCCTGATGAACTGACTAACCAAGGCGGTCAAAGCACCCTTTGAGTTGGCTAAGACCTAAAAATGAGGAAAACTTGGTCGTACCCTGATGAGCTGACTAACCAAGGCAATCAAAGCACCCTTTGAGTTGGCTAAGACCTAAAAATGAGGAAAACTTGCTTATGTCCTGATGAGCTGACTAACCAAAGCGGTCAAAACGCCCTTTAAGCTGACTAAGACCTGAAGAATGAAGAAAACTTAGTCGTACCTTGATGAGCTGACTAACCAAGGTGGTCAAAGCGCCCTTTGAGCTGGCTATGACCTAAAATCAAGGAAAACTTGGTCGTACCCTAATGAGCTGACTAACCAAGGCGATCTTAAAAATGAAGAAAACTTGGTCATGCCTTAATAAGTTGACTAACCAAGGCGGCCAAAGCGCCCTTTGAGCTGACTAAGACCTGAAACATGAGGAAACTTGGTCGTACCCTAATGAGCAAGGCGGTCAAAGCGCCCTTTGAGCTGGCTATGATCTAAAATCAAGGAAAACTTGGTCGTACCCTAATGAGCTGACTAAGACCTAAAAATGAGGAAAACTTTGAATTGGGATAGCACTCTATGAGCTTGCTAAATCCCTAAGAGATTATAAGTTGGGCAATATTCTGTAAGTTGGGCAACTGGGAGCTTGTGAAACTCTGGATTAGGACTACACTCACGAGCTGGCCAGCTCCCTAGGAGATTATAAATTGGGACTGTTTTAGGAGTCAGCCAAAAGCTTAAGAAGGTTTAGATTGAGACTGCGTTCTATGAGCTGACTAGATCCTTAAATGAAAATACGAATCTAGATAGCACTCCATAAGCTGACTGAAGCGCTAAAAAAGATATGGATAGGAACAGTGCTCTATGAGCTGGCTATATCCTTGAGAAAACGGATAAGGATAAGTACCCTTTAGACTCGCTTAAGCTCCATTGACAGTTGAAAGTAAAACTAAGGAACATAGTCAACTCAAAAAAAACTCTTGATTTAAGAAATTTACAAACGAGGAATTTGGTGGAAACATGAATTGAAAATTTGGCTACTATGGATGAAATGGACTGGAAAATGAATGGAAAAACTTGTAACAAGCCTCCACTTTCTCTCTCTCCTTTTCATGTCTTTTCATTTTCTTTTTTTCCTTCTTTTTCCTTGAAAGTTTACTAAAGAATACAAATTCCTATTTAAAAGGAAAATGCTATAATTATGTAAGGTATCTCATATCCACCCTAGTTTGTAACCTAGACAATGAGCTCTTTGGATAGGCCTTAAACATTCATTTCGTAAGGAAAAGGTAACTCACGATTAGTTTAGTCAAAGAGGACTTCCTTATGCACTCTCAGTCTGGATTTCACTCTTGATTACTATTCCAAAAATTATAATCCAGTTTATAAGTGATACGCTCTAATCAATCTGTTAGGGCTTTTTTGGTTCAATGTTGTAAATTAGGCTTTTCGTCAAATGGTTTCAAAAGAAGTTAATTGAGAGGGCTTATTTTGAAAAAAGTGCTTTCATCCAACCCGGGGGATGCAAGTCAAGAACCCTTAGGAATGAACTAAATGTGCGCCTGCCCCAGTTTCAAAGATAATTTTTATCTTAGATAAATTATTCTTCAAAATTAGAAGAGCTTTGAGTAGGGAGGTAATGTGGGTAGGAAGGTCTTGTGTTTGAGAATTGAGTAGATAGAAAGGGTTTATGTTCATGATTTAGAGTGTGATTTTGAACTGAATATGGAGTTTTTGGTTTATGGTTGAGAACATGGTTCTGAATGAATATGAGGTTTTATGTTTTTGGTTGGGAATACGATTCAAGGCTTTGTATTTTTTGAGCAACTTAAGCCTTCTTTAATTGGGGATTTTCTCAAGCCCAATATTTAAGTATTTCTTCATTTTCCTTTTTCCTAGTTTTTTTTTTCTTTTTTCTTTTTTTTCATTTCTTTCTTTTTTCTCCCCAAAAATAACTATCACTTTTGTCAAGTTTTTGTCTTTAGATAAATCAAGGCCCTAAATCCATAGGCTCAGAATACATTAGCTTGGGTAAGGTATGTGTGGCCTTTAGAGTATTTGGAAAAAATGTTAGCTCTTCTTCAAAGGGAACAATTTATCAAAAACAAAAATTATCCTTGAATTGTTATTACTGAGGTAAGTAAAAATCAGTTTTATCCATCTCTCCTAATCAATGACCCTAACCTCCAAATTACCCCACTATGGGGTGGTTATTAACAGGGTTTACATTTGAAATGACTCCAGATCAGTCCAACGAGGTTATCAAAGGATAATTGTGTTTAGGATTTGAAAATAAATGCCTAACTTCATTTCGGTGTGTGTATCAAATTCAAAATGGATCTCCTTTAAGGAATGAGTCCAAAATATCCTCACCATAATGTCTCTTAACTCTCAAAGTATTTAAGGGTTAGTGTATAGGATATAGCTCGCCTCTTTTCATTCAAAACTTTTTAAAAGTGAGTTACCAATTCCTTACATAAGGATTGATTGACCTTAAGGTGATGACGGACCTTACTCCCCAATTCCTTGAAACAAGCTCCAGTTGTGAAATTTCAAAGACTAAATGCCCCGTGGCCCAGACTTATAGGTCTTAATGCCCTTAAGCTTCCATATGTGATTTTAGGCTAGGTTCTTTAGAGTTCGAATGGGCTGGAACTGACAACTTTTGAAGTAGAAGAGACTAATGAATTGCCCTTTTTATTTGTACCAAAGATCAAGCTTAAGATAGTGTTTCATGGCTTTATGTTTTGACTCGATTCATGGTTTGGACTCGACAACTTAGGGGCTTTAAGTTAGTTGAATCATCTCAATGGGCTAGGGTTCGGGTTTGGTTGGTTATTTTCTCGAGCCAAGTGGGTCTATTTAGGTTAGCTACCTTAATGGGCCAAGTAATTGTGTTTGTCCCGAACCCTATAAGGATTTGTAACCGTTAGCAAATTTCTTTCTTTTTCTTTTCTTTTCTTTCCTTCTTTTTTCTTTCTTTTCTCTTTCTTTTTTTTTTTTTTTTTTTTTTGAAGGAGAGAGAGGAAAAGTTAGGGCTTTGTGTTACAAAGATCAAGTGATGGAATTGTAAATGGATGATTATGGAGGATTGCTTTCATAGAATTCTATATACAAGCCTATACAACTTATCATTACCGAGGGTCTATTTACAAGTGAGGAATTCTAAAGAAAAAAGACTAAATAAAAATCTAAATCATATTTATTTCGAATGATAAAGGCTATTTGCAAAATACTAAATTTACCTAAAAGTATGAATATTTTTTTTTGGTAGAATACTAGGCACAATGATAACTACCTATTATTTTACAGGTTTGATTCTTTTCGTTTGCCTTCCTTTTTTTATTTTTATTTTTATTTTCTATTTACTTCGTGAGGGTTGGGCTCAGTTGATGTGGGCTCAAACAAAAAGCGATAGATTTGAGCCCTAATAGATATACTAAGGTCTACAACTAGGTAATATTCATAGGGCTCTTCTATAGGGGCACGATGAGCCCAATCTTGTTCCTAATAAATTCTTACTTATTTGGGCTAAAAAGTTGAGACCATGTCTAGAGTATCTTTTAAGGCTAATGAGGTAAATAGACGTAAATCTGTTTGGAAGCTCCTTAACTCAATCTAGCCATAGTTATGTAAAAAAAATCAAAATTACAATCATCACCTATTCCAAACTTTACATAGAATTATTACAAATTATTTACAGAGAAATATTACAACTATAACTACAACTTCACAACTGCCCTTATCCATTTAAGTTCGCCACATCATAGGTTCTTGTGATTTTTTTTTTTTTTGTTTTAAAAAAATGTTTTCATGTGATGCAACAAGTGGGTTCTAAAGGTCCTCAAATTCTGCAGCCACCGCGTTTTTTCAAAGCAACGATTCTGTGGTCGTATTTAAACTTGAGTGGGGTAGCCTGATCGGCCCCGAAAGGTGGTTACCCCACAACATCCGAAACTTACACAATAGCCCCCCTCTTAAAGTCCTAAGACGGCCTAGTTCTGACCGTAGCTACTATGCATTTATGATGTAAAAAAAAACAAAATAAAAGTAAACCCCCCAAAATTATCCCCTTAAATAAACTGCAACGACAAAAAAATGTTAGTAAAAAATAAATAAATAAACTAAACAAATAAATAACGTACCTAAGTTCTTTTCTATTATTTTTATTATTTCATTATTTATTTATTTTTTTTAAGGAAATAATCATATTTTCGACAACTTCTAGTGGCTAGCCCTCTAGCGATCCCCAATGGAGTCACCAAACTGTCGAGCCTGATTTTTCAATTTTATTTTATTTAAAATTAATTTCTCATTTCTCGATTAATACTAAACCCTAACCCATTTAATATTAATCCTCGACTAAAAAAATTGAGAAATTCCAGTTTTTTTATTGAAAATAATTTTTGGAGTCGCCACTCAATCGAAATCAGGAAAAGAAAAAGAAATCGTCACCAATTAGATAGATTGATTATGATTTAACAATCGGTTTTTAATTTTAATTTTAAATGAAGAACCAGAGGGTTCTAAGTTTGGGGGCTAACCCATTAAACCCTTAACGGGTATCACTACCTATTTACCGAAATTAGGATCATTCTTCTAATTATAATATTTAAAAACAAATAAATAAAATAATAAAAATCAAAAGAAAAAGAACCTAAGTTTCTACATATTTTAACGTCGCCCCAAAGATGCCTACATACCCGCTAGCCGAGATCAAACGATCGTAGTTCTTTCAAAAAAATCTTTAGTGTATTGATTGATTTTAATTTTGAAAACCGACCTAGTTTACGTTATTACCAACTTAGTTTTTCAAAGAGCCCTAATTCACTAAGTCCTTTATTCTTATTTTATAAAAACTCTCTAAAAGTCCTATTTTTTAAAACGGGATTTCTATTTTTTTAATTTTTTATTTATTTACAAAATAAATTTTTCTAAATGAGAAAATCCTAAAGTCATAATGCTAAAAATATACCTAATCATATAAATACATACACATATATCTATTTACCTATCATGTCATAAACTAAACTAAATAACTAATGGAATTATAATTATAAATAAAGAGACAGATAAATAAATAAAATAAAATAAACAAAACTGAACCTGACTCGGGCTGTTCGGTAAAGTGTTGGTGTTGGTTCGTCAAGCGTGGAACCATAACAGTCAATGCTAAATCGTGTGCTGTTGTGCTGTTGTTCAGAACGTACTGCTATTCGCCTGGCGTTGCCGTCCGCCTAGTGTCGAAGGGATTGAAGACTTCGTGTTACTTGAACGAATCTGTTGCCTTCAAATTGTGTGGTCTTCTAACATATTGGTTGATGGGTGTCTGGGAGTGTAAATTGAAATTGCGTTCAAGCAATGGACTTTGATTGGTCAGCAAATCAACGTGCCAACACGTCTTCGGTCAAAGGAATGTCTAGCACGTGGCTATGTGGACGACAAAGGATCAAGCAAGAGACAGTGCTGTTGTATGGAATTACAGCGTGTTTGTGTCGTGGTCCGTGTCTTCAAGCGTGTCAGGCGAAGCCGCGACATATGTATTCTGTGTCTCATATGTATGGATGAGGGCGTGCATAGAGTATGCTTCAGGAGATGGTGTTGTATGCAAGGGTCGATCTGAGTTATCGTGCAGTGTAGTGACCACAAGAGAAAGCTACTAATTAGTGAAGTAGACCACTGCTGTATTGAAGTGAACAATCATGTCACTAGTAGGATGCGGCCGAGAATTGTTGGTTGGGTTGCCGTTGCTGTATAGATAGTCAAGGGTTAAGCTTACAGCTGTGTGTTGTGTATCGTCATTAATTGTAGATGAAGATTAGCGGTGCAGGCCGTCGACAATTAGTGAACGAGGATGGTGCTGTATTTTTTGTTTTTCGGTTCCCCTTTTTCTGACTGCTGGAGTGTATTTATATAGTCTAAACTATATCATATCTAATTATATCTGATTCGGTAATTAAACTAGATTCAAATAAATTCAAATCCGATTTAACTAAATTCATATGATTTAATTAGATATGACCCATTTTCGTCTCACTTCTGCAAAGATAAAAATATAAAGACATAAGTGCCTACTGAGACTCGAACCCGAGACCTCAAACTACATCCATAACAAATACTCCGATACTTATCCGTTAAGCCGTTGGCCTATACCTTGACATTTTGTACAATTAAATTATATTTAAACTATTCGATTCCCTAAAAAATATTTTTTAACTAAACTAAAACTAAAACTAATGACTCTAAAATAATTTATTTCCTAAAAATCTACAAAAATCTTTTTTCCTTTTCTTATTTTTTTGGTATTTCCATCATTTGTTAATTTTTTTTGTTATTTTTATCTTTAATTAATTAATTAATAATTTTTTTGTTTATTTTTTTGAATTAGGACCCTTTTTGTAAAAATAAAACTTAGAATTACAGAGGGGCAAAAATTAAGTATCTACAATAAATAAGCAAGATTAATTCTAAGTTAGTAATTTTTCTTGCTCACTATGTTTTCGTTAGACTTATATTTTCTTACTCTTGGATTTTTCTTATCTTTGGTTTCCTCACTCATTAGGTTTGTAGAAACTAAGGTTTCAACTTCTTTATCTCCAAGGTTGTATCTTCAAACATATTTCTTAGATTTCCAAACTAGAAAAACTTTTTGAACTCTCTCTAGCCGAAGTTATATCTTGAAACTTCTCCAAATGTTCAGATCCTACTTTAGAAGTTTTCTTTCCTAACTTATTCTTTTGAGTCTTAACCTGTATGAGGAAATGGAGCAATCTCAATTTGATTATCATCTCTATTTCAGACAAATTTTACATAAACCAACCGCTAGTACATTAGTAGAATTTTGTACCTGTTCATGGCAATGGAATAACCTAAATTTTACTTCTTGTATAAAGCCTATGATTAAATGGACCGATGGCCATAGCCCTTTCACTAGTTTTTGTTAGCCATGCCAAATTAGGTTGAGTTTATTTTCATAGGTTTTAGGATTTAGGTGTTTGGGTACTCACAATGTCAAGAAAAGTAAAAAGAAGATTTAGCTCTTTTATTAAGGTTTTTTGTTTTCTAAATTTTCCCTTTTTTTATTCTATAGTTTTATTATTTATTATTTTATTTAACTAATTATGTTTACTAGTTTATCTAATTATTGTGTGCTAATCAAAAGTTAATATATGTGTTAACTCTTGAAAGAATTTTTAGCAAAGTTAAGAAATAACTCAAATAGAAAATTTTCAAAAGGTCAAGGAATCAAATAAAAATGTAACTAAAGATTGAATATAAGCACATAAGAACAATTCACTATTAAACTCATGATTTTCTAAAATTTAGAGTAACTAGTAAAATACTTATAGCATATTTAATTGACTTTATAAAGGTGAAAAGAATAACTATTCCCCCTCTATATATGTATTCCCACATATAGTTGGAAGAATTGTTATTTCACGGATTTACTATTAGTAGAGATGAGGAATTGAAATTCCTTTTACAACCAATAAAACGGCTATTGTTCGGTCATTTCTAGTATTTTTTTTTTTTTCAAATCAATCCATGAGTCTTCAAAAAAATTATAACAAATTGAGTATTACTTCCCCATTCTATTATTTAAGAATTATAATTCTATTCTTACATTATTTCATTTCACAAACCAAATATATCAACAATTCTATTTCATTACTTTGTTCTTGTTCAAACTAAAGGATTTAAGTACGTTTTGTTTCACCAAAAATATATATATATATATATATATATATATTTTGGGGAATGTAAATGAGAACATAAATTATTTGATAAAAAAATATTTTACGAGAACATAAATAGAATTTGCTACGTTCCACCAGTTTTGGCTGCTAGTTGATAAGATTATTCTTGACTGCCACCGTAATGTTCGTGGATATATCCTACATACTGCAAAAAGCCTAAAGTAACTGTAAACAAAATAATTAATAAATCTCGTGGCATATTCTGGCTTGCTAATTCTTGAAATAAGGTTTCCATTGATAAAACATCAAGCAAGAAAAGCTAGCCGTACAAATGTAACTAATCTGTTAAAACTGCAAAATGAGAATGCAGGAGTGTGTTCTACCGTTTGTTTAAATGGCAGTGCACAGCAATGGAAAAACCTGATCTTAATTGGATTGGCTAGCATTGCCTTTCAACTTTTTCTTGCATTAGAGCACTAAAACCATTGTAAGATGATCCACCTTCTTGAACCGCTTGCCTTGCCATTTATTGAAGTGCCCTTGCTCTACTCCAGGAGCCATTCGCTTCCTCCCCGATCGTAATCCGCCTCACTGCCTTCTCTATGGCATCTCTGCCAATAAATTCCCCTACCTTCTTAGCCCACTTCTTAACTCCAACCGCAAGTCCGGTCTTGATCACTTGAGTCACTAGCTTCTCATTATAGAACTTCTCAGCAGAGACTGGCCAGGTGATTATTTGTACCCCAGCAGAGAGTCCTTCCAATACTGAATTCCAGCCACAATGAGAGATAAATCCACCAATCGCTTCGTGATCAAGAATAAGCAGTTTGCAGCGCCCACCCTCTTATGATCAGACCCTTCCCTTCCATCCTCTTTTCAAAGCCTGCTGGCAACCAATCTTCGTTATCTTCTCCATTTTCGCCTCTCCTAACCGCCCATAAAAATTGTTGTCCAGAAGCTTCAAGGGAGAATGCAATTTCCATCAGCTGTGAAGAGGTAAAGCCTGCCGCTGTTCCAAAACATACATAAATAACACTATTAGGCTTCTTGGAATTGAGCCACTTCAAGCATTCATGTATGTCGATAGAGGCTTCTTTTGCCCTTCATGCCTTATCTTCCATGTCCACGTTGCAAAGGGAGACCGGACCACTGTGCCAGGCTCTTTTAACCAAAACATTCCTGTAGCAATTCGCATATGCTGGTTCAAGTTCATAAAAGCTGTTGACAATGGCATCATAGCTATTCCTTCCTGAATCAAGGACACACTTTTGGAACTTGGAGAAGTAGTTTGTTGCCTCCCGTCTTAAGAAACCTGGCACTTTTTCCCTTGTAAACTCTATTTCTCCTGGAAGATCAGGCACAATAAAGGTCTCTACATCAGAAGAAACCTGTTCATGTGGTTCATATTTCCTTAGAAGTTTATTGGCACACATTGCAAAGAAGCTTGTACCTTAGAACATAACTCTAGGAATCTTGAACTTGGCTGCAAGATCATTAGCCCATAATGCTTCAGCAACAAGACAATGTGGTTTGTGCTTTTGAATAAGTTGCCCAAGCGGCTCTCGGAGCATTCCTATTGCCGCAAGGAATGCAATCCTCGATTCTATAGCTGATTCTTCCCAAGGAATGGCATCGAAGTTCTCGCAGTCTTCAGGTAATCCTGCCTCCCCATTAGGAAACTTGATAATTAGGACTTCGATATTGAACCCCGAATCCTTGATTCTTTCAATTGTTTTGGAGAAAAGGGGCGCATTCAATGGAGTGGTGATTATGATGGTTTCTACACCTCGAGTAGCAAAAACTTTGGCAATGTCTATTAGTGGTATCATGCGGCCATGAGCCATAAATGGCAGGAAGAACACACAGAAGACAGTGGATTGCGGTGCCCATAAGAACTTGCAAATTGTGAAATGAATAATTTTGCAGAAAGAACATACGTGTGATAGCTTAAAACAAGTTCGTAAAGTTACAAAAGCTGTTGTTGTTTCCTGGTCATTGATTTGCGTTCTTTCTCTGGCAATTCGACCACAGTCTACCCCACCGCGTCCTAGCCCTGAACTGGCCTGTAGAGGCGGGTCCTGGCAGTCCACGGGTTGGGCATCGGTCACATACTCCCACAAAAAAAATTATGGAAAAAAAAAAAATCAATCAGTCAATGGCTGCAATTTGCAGCTAAAGCATTGTCCCACCACCCCAATTCAATGCTGCAACATGCAGCCAAAGCAGCACAAAAATAAAAATATAAAAAGAAGAAATAAAAAGAGGAAAAGCCACTTTCACTGAGAATGAGAGTGCTAGTGTCAAACCACATTTTGTAGTCTTTAGAAAGAAAAATCGATCATTTAAAATTGAAGTTGGCATTCCAACGTTTGGGTCAGCCCGCAACTCCTCGCATTGATGAATATAGTTGACATCTCACAGCTTTATGCTGAAGATTTCTATTGCATAGACATAGGACCGGCAAGCCATCCTTTAGTATGCCATACCTTCCTAGAATGATCAACATAAGCAGTTTTAAATCATAATAACCAATAATGGAAATGATTTTGTTCGTCAAGGGAGAAGAAATCAAGTCTAGAGCTGAAATTTATTGGCAGAAAGACCTGAAAACAATGCATTACAATCCAATAGCTTACTCGTTCTAAGTACGAGATTCTCCTTGATTAATTAGTACAATTAAATAAACAACTTCCAGGATAAAGGTACCAAGCAAAGCTAGCAATACAAAAGAAATAAGCTTATCTGCTTAAGTTGAGAACACACAAGTTATTACAATAAATTAATGGCAGCACACAACACAGCCAAACAAGTACTCCTATTTTGATTCACTAGGATCGCCTTGTGACCTCAGTTCTTGTATTAGGGAATTCCAATCATTGTAAGATGATCCACCCTCGTAAACAGCTTGTCTTGCCATTTCTCCGAGCACCCTTGCCCTATTTCTAAATTCCTCTGCTTCTGCCTCTGCAATAAGCTGCTTAACGGCCTTCTCGATAGCATCTCTGCTAATGAAATGCCTTACTGACTTCTGTACTCCAAAAGAAATTTCAATCTTGAGTACCAGAGTCACGAATTTCTCGCTGAAGACACCTGCAGAAACTCCTTCCAATCTCGAGTTTCAGCTGCAATGAGACATGAATCCATAAATTGCTTCATGATCAAGAATTAGCAGTTGTGGTACCCACCCTTGTATAATCACAGTTTTTCCTTACAACCCGAATGAATTCTTGTCCAGAAGCTTCAAGGCCACGTGCAATTTCCATCAGCTAAAGAAGAAAAATTGGTCATGCTTCCAGAACACATGTAAATAACACTGTTTGGCTCCTTCGATTTCAGCCACTTCAAGCACTCATTTATGCTAATAGAGAGCTTCGTTACCTCCCTTTGCTTTATCTTCCATGTCTATGTCGTAAAGTGAGAAGCGACCAATATGCCAAGCTTTCTTTGCCAAAACATTCTTGTAGTAATCAGCATATGCTGGTTCAAGTTAATAGAAACTGTTGAGAATGACGCTGTAGCTTCTTTGTCTCTGATTCACGGACTGTCTTAAGAAACTTCATGAAGTCGGTCTGTGTCTCCAGCCTCATTATATCTGGTAATTGTTATCTCATAAACCCTACCACATCAGGAAACTTTCTGGCGTCGCTCATGTTTCCATGGAAGTTCAATTATAGACGAGAAAAAGGTACATAGACCATGGAACAAAATCCTAGGAATCCTGAATTTGGCTGCAAGTTCTTTATCTAATGGAAAGAACAAACCAGCAACAAGACAATGGTGGTTCAAATAAATGGCACATAGGAATGTGATCATTCTTTTTTTATGGAAGAATATATCATAAGAAACACGCTGTTCTTCAAACTGCAATGCTTACTAAGTTCCAGCTAATGGACTTGCAACTTGGATAGCAATATTGAATGCTGCATTATGCTGCTCCTTATGTTACGGAAAGCTACACCGCTAATGGTAATCAATCCATGTCTTCTGATTCTCACTGTCAGTATGTCAAATATCCAAATTATCTGGATTCGTCAAGGCAAAACGTTCTGTTGTTTTGTGGTTGGTGTTTTGCTTTTGTCTCTTGAAACACCAACAGGCATTTCTAGACTTGTAAAAGTCCAAGAGCTATCCAGCAATTCCTGAGGCTTCAACAATTTAGCCTCAGTCACCATCCAGTCTTCAAGGAGGAACTGAGTGTTATAGAGTATCCTCTCTCTCTCTCTCTCTCTCTCTCTCTCTCTCTCTCTCTATATATATATATATGTATGTATATATGTATATATATGTATGTATACATATATATACATATATACATACATATATATATATATTTGTAGACTCCACACCCGCTTTAGGGATTTTAAAAAATAATTAATGATTAAATAAAATAATTTATTAAAAAAATAAATAAATGGGTTACATATAAAATTACTTATAAAAATAAAATCTTTTCTTTTTCTTTTAAACAAAGAATGAACATGTATATTAATTAATGATTTGATTATATTCGGTATCAATTATTAAGGAAAATTTATAAAAAAAATCCTATAAATAAATGTTTTTTACTTAATATAATAAATAATAAATAAATAAGAAAGTTTTAAGTGATTATAAATATGTATGATTTTAAATTACATGAAAATTGAAAGTTGAATGGGATATTTACAATGTGAGAGTGAATATATAACATCAACAATTAAAATTATCATATACAGTCGGTAATGATTATTGATGCCATGGATCCATCAAGTATTACATCCAATACCTCTCTCTCCTTACTTACACGCACGCCAATGAAAGGAATAATTGCATGGCAAAGATCCAAGGATGAGCCTTTCTAATCATGATGGGTTTCATGCCTCTCGCGGGGCAAGCTTTCTTGAGTCGGTTTTCAATATAATAAACTTCCAGTGATTGTTAATTCGTATAAATTTCGAGGAAAATTATAATGGAATGACCTATGCTTTGACATTTTTGCAAAGAAAAATTGCGTATTTTTCCTTTTGACAAACGGTCTCTATAATTATTTGTTAATTTTATTTAAGAATTTGTATCAGCTTTTGCTTGAACTACTAATTTTACTAAATATATTTAATTAATTATTATAATAGAAATATTGGAAAAAATATTAATGTAATGAAAATGAAATAAAAATGCAAAAAACCTAAAAGAGAAAAAAGAAAAAAAAATACATAAAAGATAGATAACATATTAAAAAATATGTAGGGCCATTATTAGTCACCCTACCCTTAAGTAGGTGGTCAGTGATGTTATCTTTAGAGTAAGTTGTGAACCACTATTAAAAGTGAGTTGTGCAATCCATTCGTAATAGTCAACTGCTGATAAATATATAAAATTATATATTCATTCCCTATCTTTATAATACATTCATATTTATAATTTGCACTTTTATTGTGAAATTTGCTTTGGAATTAATAAATAGACATTTACGTATTTATGTATCATATTTATTTGCTCCAGAATTAATAAATACACATTGATGTATGTATCTTATTTATGGATCAATTGTGTGACAATCAAACAAAAAAGAAAAGGGATCAACAACGTAGCATTAAGGCCTTTGGATTGTTGTGTCGTGTTAACAGTGGCTGCACTTAGGTAAAACAGGATGTTTCCTGTTTTCAATTTCATTTCAGTCCTGAGTCAAATGAGAGTGCTTATTACAATTTCTATTGTGAGTTATTTTGGAAGAATCAAAGACTTACGAGTGGATCATATTGAATTGCATGACATGGAGTGCGCAATTTATTTTTCCTCGTACAATTCATTATAAAGGCCAGCTAGTCCTAATCTTATTTTGGATGCCCACATTAAGCTCATCACTTTCTTTTGGTTTGTTTGACATGTAACATGGGCATTAATTGGGAGAGTTTGCAGCTGAGCAAACGCAGCAGGTCAGCCATGGAAAATAACAGCAGCAACGAGCAGATAGCAAGATCTGAGCAGCACCAGTTCCAGCAAGTCCGAGCATGTTCTGCACAAAGCCGACCAAATTCACGCTCAATTTCTCTTCTGACCAAGCATCCGAGCATGCCAGACCAGAACAGAGAACCAAGCACAATCGAGCAAAGCAAGTGGCAGCCGAGCGCCTATGTTCTGAGCTGTTGAAATAAACCAGTCCGAGGTCCATCCTGACCAGCAGCAGCTAGAAGTCGAGTTCCTTCTCGCATACACCAGAACTCCAACATCCAAGCAATTCTGAGCACAAAACCAGAACAGAGCAAGTCCGTGCAGAAACTGGAGCAAGCAGATCCGATTACGTCCGAGCAGTAGCTGAATTTGAGTAACTTCAAGCAGCCTTCTCTCCTCTGTGCGCCCAAGATGATGATCCGAGCTCTTCAGCAGGCCAAAGCACCACACACAGAGCAGCACGTTTGGGATCAAGACATAGCAACAACAGAATAGACCAAGCCGAGCTAGTTCTCTACGTGACAACAGCTCCCAAAGGGGAACGCGAGTTGAAGGCAACACACCCACCACACGATGGGGATTGCGCACAACGGCTGATGAACACAAGTGGCTGTATTTTATCAGCAACCCAACAATATGGATCTTGAGGATGTCCAAAACATGGTAACCTGGAAGTTTTTAGTCGGTGGATTTTTGTTGACAATCAGGCATCTCGGTCGCAGATGCATATAACATAATCCAGATTATCAATCATCCAACATATATCCATAAGTAAGCCAATATATATATTTAACCATTGCTTAAATACATACTCTAATACACATAAGTGAGCCGATACATATTCATTGCTCAAACCTAGATAATCTGCAACAGCAACGTTTCTTTCTCATGTTAGAAACAACAAAAGCATTTCAAGCTACTATTTCCTTGCACCAAGTCTAAGTACCACCACTAGCAGAGTATAATGAAAGATTAGCTATTGATGTACTCGTTTAGATTCAGGTTTCAGTTCAAGCTTGAACCTTTTTGCGAGATTTTAGCTCTTAAATCAAAGCATCAGCATCTGCATAAGAAGATCCACCTTCTTCAACAGCTCTTCTGGCCTTCTCTACTAGCTCTTTTGCCCTCTTCCTCATCTCCAAGGCCTCGGCACTCGCACCCATTAAATTCTTCACAGCCACCTCTATTTTGTCCCTCCCCATTGGCTCGATCAGCTCACTACTCCAAGGTGACCACTCAATACTTCCAAACTTAACAACAATCTTCAACACATCAGTGATCAACTTCTCATTGGCAAACTGCTCAACTGTCATTGGAAATGTGATCATTCGCAAGCCAGAACTTACACACTCTAAAGTCGAATTCCAACCACAATGTGTCATGAACCCACCAACTAAAGGGTGATCCAAGATCAACAACTAAGAAGCCCATCCTCTAATAATCAACCCCCTTTTGAATTCTCTCATTCTCTATTCAAATCTACTTGCTAGCCAATTGTTATGACTCAGTAGCAGAGACATACTAGAGAATAGAGAAATAAGAGAAGATTGAGCTACTTAAAGGATTACATAGAGATTTAAGCATACAAATATATAGATAACAATATTGTACAACAGGTTGTACAAAAGAATTACAGATCTATGGGAAAAATAATAGATTCCTAACAGATCCAGTAGCATACAACAGTGAACAACAAAATCAAAGAAAAGATATAAAAAGAAGGAACAGAATACCAGAGGGGATCATCCGATACCCTAGTTGAGTTTTTTTTTTTCCATATATCTCTTTCTATTCTAGGAGTTACTCTGAAACTCGAATGTCAAAGATTACCACTTCCATCGTTTACCTCACAAACTACAAAACGATATTATTAGACATTAACAGATATAGAGTGCAAGATTACATATCAAAAATATTAGAATCAAATCTAAGAGCAAAGTATAGTTATGAGAAACCCTAAAAGAGAGTTAAAGAGGAAATAAGAAGAGAGAGAGAAAAAAGATACCTTCAAGAGAATTCTGCGACAGCAAGAGAGAGAAAGCTAAGAGATATACACTTTAGTCTGTAAGGTTTTGAGAGATATTGTAGGTGTAGACATCAAATTTTTGCTCCTCCATAGTCTTAATTTTAATTTTTACAAAAAGGGTCCTAATTCAAAATAATAATAAAAAAATAATAAAAATTAACAAATAATGAAAATACCAAAAAAATAAGAAAAGGGAAAATCATAAAGATTTCATAGATTTTTGGAAGTAATTTATATTAAGAATAAATAGTTTTAGTGTTAGTTTTAGTTTTAGTTTAGTTAAAAATTTTATTTTAGGGATTCAGATAGTTTAAATATAATTTAATGGTAATAAATGTCAAGATACAAGTCAATGGCCTAATGGATAAACAACGGAGTATTTAGGTGGATTTAGTTGGAAGTCATGGGTTCGAGTCTCAGTAGGCACCTATGTCTTTATTTTTCTGTCTTTGCAGGTATAATTACATATGATATGATATGATTTGGTTAGACTATATAAGCACTTCATATAGTGAGAAACAGAGCCTGGAAACGGAAACAGAAACAAGAACAGAAAGAAGCCCTTGCAGAAACTAGGAACACAACACAATTCATCCACACATTCTACGACCCTCCTCCAACAAACAAAGCCCAGGAGGTTCCTAAGGCCCAAGACTAAAGCTCAATCCCTTAAAAGCTTCTAGAAGATGAAAAACTCTAGAAGGTTCCAGAGAAGTCCAAAATCTTGTATAATAGTAGGTAGGGTAGGTGAATGTGATAGTTAAGAGTTAATTGTAACCGTTAGATTAGATTGATCTCAACCATTAAATTGTAAAGGCTTTCTATATATATAGGGGGTTCCCCCTCAGATATAATACACAATTCATTTTGAGTGAATACAACATACCTTCAGAGTTTCTCTCTCTACTTTCTCTCTATAAACATTGTGAGTGTGTTACAGGCTGACTTAGTCTTCCTTAGTGTGGTCAGAAATGCTAAGTGCCGCACGGGATTGAGTGACGGAATCCGCCCGTGACAAGTGGGAAGCCCCTACAGAAACTAAGAACACAACACAATTCATCCACACATTCTATGACCCTCCTCCAACAAACAAAGCTGAGCCCCAATCTATACAGCCGCACAAATCCACATGTCCCCCTCAAACCATGACCCTCACATTCGTCTGATTGAAGCCCATATAAGTCTACCGATAGCAAAACAAACAGTAGCGGCAATCACATGAACCCCACAAGTCGAAATCTGACAAATCAGCACACGCCTTTGGACATTCCAATCTCTACGCCAACCGAACTCCAAGCCCTTTGCCTGACATGTTTGAAGACGCGGACTACGACGTAAACACGTCACACAATCCATAACACCATCCCTCGATGCAGCAATTCACGATAGCACTATCTCTTGCCTGATCCTTTATCATCCGCATAGCCAAGTTCCAGACGTTCCTTTGACCGAAGACTCATCAGCACATTGCTTTGCTGTCTACGATTGAGTCCCACCTTCTTCAACTGAATAGCAGCATTGATCTTCACTCACGCCACTGCTTGTTGACTGAACACAAGCACAACACATAAGCAATGATCGAAGAACCACCACTGCCGCAACAGCCCCCTCCATCGATTCCCTTTTCCTCCCCATCCTCACCGAACGCGATAAACAGTGGCCATACGCAATCAAGTTCTGTCCAAATTTTTCTAATTTATTGTATTGTATTATTATTATTTTATTTTAATAGTTTAACATGATGCATGTATATATGTGTATATTAGTATAAGGTATTTTTTAGCATTAGTTTCTTTTTGTGATATACATATTAGGTGCATTATATTAATTTAAGAAAATGTTTATTTAATAAATAGATATGGCATATTAGACAAGGGATTATTAAGAATAACTATTAGAAACATATTGTTGTTTATTAGTTAACATAATATATAATATATGAACATGTTAGTTTAGGAATTTTAGTATTAGTATAAGTGCATTATATGTGAATTAATAAGATTAGTTTTGCAGGGTTTCCTCACATAGAAAACTATTTTATTTTTTTGCTTAGGTATATTTTTAGAATTTTCTCACTTAGAAATTTATTTTGGAAATAAAAAATAATAATAATAATGCCGTTTTAGAAAAATAGGGCTTTTTAGAGAGTTTTCATAAAATAGCATAAAAGACTTGGTGAATTAGGACCCTTTTGTAGTTTTGAAAAACTGAATTGATAATAACATAGACTCGGTCAGTTTTCAAAAATTAAAATAAATCAACACACTAAATTTTTCGTGAAGAACTACGATCATCTGATCCCGACTAGCGGGTACGTAGGCACCTTCGAGGCGACGATAAAATATGTAGAAACTTAGGTTCTTTTTTCTTTTGATTTTTATTTATTTTTTTAAATATTATAATTAGAAAAATAATCCTAATTTCAACAAATAAATAGTGATACCCGTTAGGGTTTAATAGGTTAGCTCCCAAATTCGGAACCCTCTGGTTCTTTATTAAAATTGAAATCAAAGACTGGTAGTTAAATCGTAACCAATCCATCCAATTGGTTACGGTTTCTCTTCTTTTCCTGATTTTGGTCAGGTGGCGACTCCAAAAAATAATTTTCAATAAAAAAACCGGAATTTTTCAATTTCTTTAATTGAGGATTAATATTAAATGGGTTAGGTTTTAGTATTAATCAAGAAATGAGAAATTAATTTTAAACAAAAACCGAAAAATCAGATTCAACAGTAGGCCTAGGCCTTGAAATCTTAATATTTGTGCTTTCATTGATTTCTTTTTTATCATCAATGGAGAATCATACCAGAGGTGCTTCTTAGTTATAAGAACAAGTAGAGAGTAATAAAATGGGTTTAGAGAAGTTAATCCCATAAATGAATGATTTTTGTGAAGACATCCATGAGAAATTGTAGAATATGCTCATGTAATTACAAAGTTTGACAAATTCTATGCAAAAACATCCTTAAGAAACTGGAAATCAGAATCTTTCCATAAGTAATGATTCATCATTTTCCAATAATGCAATTCACAATAATAATGATGCACATATTGTTCAAATAAAATTGGAATTGCCTAAGTCCTCTAGGGTGATCCTACTAGTTGGATTTTCAAGGTTGAAAAATTTTTTTATTATCATAAGATACTAGTTAAGAGTAGATTGTAATTTGCATCTTTTGCATTAGAAGCACATGCAGGGCAATGTTATATTTAGATGCATAACAATCACTTGTTGGGGTCTTGGTCACAATTTCTAAAAGTATTGAAATTACAGTTCGGACTGTCACAATTTGAGGATTATCAAGGGAAGTTAACAAAGTTGACTCAAAAGGGATCTATTGATGACTATATTAATGAATTTGAGTTACTTTATAATAGGGTTATAGGCATGTCTAATGGGTTGTTAAAAAGTTGCTTTATTTCAGGTTTAAAACCAGTAGTCAAACAAGAATTGCAAAGTATTCAGATAGCAACATTAATTGAAGCTATGCACAAAGCTAAATTACAAGAGGACAAGCTAAAGAATTTGAATCTTTTACCTTATCAAAAACAAGACCAGTTTTTTCCATCCAAACAGACTTCATATAAACCAACAATTTTTTCTAGCAATCACAAATATACATCATCGAATCAACCTTTTGTTCAAAAAAATGTTCCATTATTACCAACACCAACATCAAACCAAACCATTTCCAACCAACCAATTACTCAAACTTTGACAAGACCATCCATACCAAGCCGAAAGATGTCTACTTCAAAGTTGCTATCTAGAAGAGAAAAAGGGTTATGTTACAATTGTGATGAAAAGTTCCATAGAGAACATGTTTGTAAGGTCAAATTTATGGTTTTGAGAAGCCCAAATGAAGATGAGGTTGATATCAATGAAAGTGAAGGTCAAGAAGATAATATAGTAGATTAGCATCAAACTACAGAAGATGAGGACAAAAATGTTGAAATTAGCTATTATGCTCTATCAATGAATATTAAAGGGAAATCAGTGAATATTCTATTGGAAACAGGAAGTACTCATAATTTCATCCAACCAAAGGTTGTGCGACAACTTAAGTTGGATGTATTAGCTACTCCCAAATTCAAAGTAATGATTGGTAACGATGATTTCCTTAAGTGTTAAGGAGTTTGCAAAGGATTGCAGTTGCAGGTACAACAACATTCTTGTTTAGTCAATTGTTACATATTACCAATACAAGGAGCTGATGTAGTATTAAGGGTATAGTGGTTGTCCACTTTAAGACCAGTTACTATGAACTATAGTGAACTTACTATGGAATTCATTGTTGATGATGCAAAGGTGATTTTGCGTGTTGCAAATTTTATAGCCTCAAAGCTTATTCACTCTCCTCAAATGCACAAGCTGATGGTATCAAAGAGAATTTTATTTTTTTGTAGTTTAGTGGCACAGAACGAAGCTTCTTCTACTGATACTACCTACAATAGAGAAATTAAATCTATATTGGGCAAATTTCAAGAAGTGTTTGTAACTCCGTCATCATTACCACCATTGAAGGATGTTCAACACCATATTCATCCTAAGGATGAAACCAAACCAATCAATGTGGGCCCCTATCGTTATCCTTATTTTCAAAAATTTGAAATAGAGAAGTTAGTAAGGGAAATGTTGGACTCAAGAGTGATTCGCCCAAGTATAAGTCCTTTTTCTTCACCAATGTTATTGGTTAAAAAGAAGGATAGAATTTGGCATTTTTGTATTGACTATAGAGCCTTTAATCAAGCTACTACAATGGATAAATTTCCTATATGAACCATTGACAAATTATTAGATGAATTATAGGGCTCTTATTATTTTTCGAAGTTAGACTTACGGGCTAGTTACCATTAGATCAGCATGGCTCCTTCAAATATTCACAAGATAGCTTTTCATACACATGAGAGCCATTATGAATTTCTGGTTAATGCCCTTTGGATTATCAAATGCACCTTCAACATTTCAATCTATTATGAACCAAATTGTGAGACCTTTCTTAAGAAAGTTTGTCATCATTTTTTTTTTTTATGACATTTTGGTTTATAGCAAGTCTTAGGAGTTACACATGGAGCATTTAGCTCAAGTATTAAAGGTGCTTTTAAACAATACTTTTTATGCAAAAAGGAGCAAGTGTATATCTAGCCAACAAGGAGATTAAATATTTGGGCCATATTGTGTCAAAGCAGGGAGTTCAACCGGATGAAAGTAAAGTTGTAGCAATTAAACAATAGCCTACCTCTCAATCATAAAAGTAGTTATGCAGATTTTAGAGGCTTTCTAGATATTATAGGAGATTTGTTTGAAGATCTACTCAAATAATAGCACCCCTTACTAATCTACTGTGGAAAGATGCATTTAAGTGGACAGAGAAAACACAACAAGCTTTGACAGTCTTAAAGAGACCTTAATGAAAGCTCTGGTATTGGCACTTCCAAATTTTGAAGCACTTTTCATTATGGAAACAGATGCTTTAGGAATGGGCATAGGAGTAGTATTACATCAGGAAGGATAATCAATTGCCTTTTTTAGCAAAAAGTTAGGTCTCAGATTACAAAAGGCAGGAGCTTATGTAAGGGAATTGGTGTAGCAGTGGTTGAGGCAGTAAAGAAATGGCGACATTATTTGCTGGGGTGACATTTTATAATACATACTAACCAGAAGAGTTTAAGGGAAATATTAACTTAAACTATTCAAACTCTAAAACAATAACATTACTTGGTGAAACTTCTTAGCTATGATTATGAAGTTCAGTATAAACCTAGAGTGGACAATAAAGTAGCAAATGCATTGTCTAGATAGTTTGAGGACTCAAGTCAGTACATGGCTATTACCATGCCTTCTTTTAACTTTATTTCTTATTTGCAGTATCAATATCAACATGATAGTACATGGAAGAATGGATGGAGGATTGTGTTCAGGGAAAAAAACTTTTGTACCCATTACATATCAAAGAAGGATATCATACCACAAGTATTTCGTGAGTTTCATTGTATTCCAGTAGGAGGTCATATAGGAGTTTTGAAGAAATTGATGTAATTAAGTGCTTTTTTCTTTTAGGAAGGTATGAGAAAAGATATGGAGGATTTTGTTCAAAGTTATAGTGTATGCTAACAAGTCAAATATTTGACTACTTCATCAACTGGTTTACTTCAACCATTGAATATACCTTCTAAAGTCTTTGAGGAGATTGCTATGGATTTTATTGTTAGACTTCCTATTTCAAAAGGTTGTACAGCCATTTTAGTGGTGGTGGACAGGTTGACCAAATATTCACATTTTAGCCTATTACCTGCCAATTATATAGTAATAAAGGTAGCAAATCTGTTTGTTCAAATAGTAGTGAAGTTGCATGATCTTCCTAAATCCATTGTGACAGATAGGGATAAAGTTTTCACTAGCCATTTTTGGCAAGAATTGTTTTGATTAAGTGGTACTACTTTAAGCATGAGCTCAGCCTATCATCTAAAACAGATAGACAATCTGAAGTGGTCAATAGATGCTCAGAGCAATACTTGAGATCTTTTGTAATAGATCATCTATCCAATTGGGTTAAATTCTTATGTTGGGTTGAGTATTTTTTTAATACCAACTTTCACACTAGTACTAAAATGACTCCATTTATGGCTTTATATGGTCGTAACCCTCCAAAGATAATTAATTATTTATAAGGATTGACTTCCAATGAAGCTATAGAACAGGAGTTGCACTCACAAGATATTCTCTTGAAATAGTTGAAGACCAATCTTCTTTAAGCTTAGTTGAAGATGAAGAATTTAGTTGATCAACATAAGACAGATAAATCATTTGAGATAGGGGATTATGTCTATGTTAAGCTCCAACCATATAGACAAGGATCAGTGTCTCAAAGAAGTTCTTATAAACTAAGTCGAAGATTCTATGGTCCTTTTAAGGTCATGGAACGGATCGGATCAGTGGCTTACAAATTGGAGTTACCAGAGTCTTCCAAGATTCATCCAGTGTTTCATGTATCCTTGTTAATGAAAGTAGAAGGGGGAGTTGCTGATAGTGGTTCCCTTACCATTAGATTCTCATGAGAATCATGCTTTAGTGTGATCATTAGTCATACTAGATAGTAGACAAATTCTCCAACAATCCTAACCAGTTCAACAATTGTTAGTTCAGTGGGAGTCTTTACTACTAGAAGAAGCTACTTAGGTTAACAAATCAGACTTTCAACAAACATATCTAAACTTTCACCTTGAGGACAAGGTGGTTCTTTCATCGAAGGGAGGAAATGTAATGACTCAGTAACAGAGACATACTAGAGAGTAGAGAAATAAGAGAAGGCCGAGCTACTTAAAGGATTACCTAGAGACTTAAACATATAAATATGTAGTTAAAAATATTGTACAACAGATTGTACAAAAGAATAACATATTCCTAATAGATCCAATAGTATACAACAATGTACAATGGAATAATAATAATAAAAAAAAAAAGAACATAAAAAGAGGAAACAAAATATCAAGGGGGATCATCCGATACCCTAGTTGAGTTTTCTTTCCATATCTCTCTTTCCATGCTAGGAGTTGCTCTAAAACTTAAATATCAAAGATTATTACTTCCATTGTTTACCTTGCAAACCACAAAACAATATTGTTAGACATTAACAGATATAGAGTATTGGATTACATATGAAAAATATTAGAATCAGATCTAAGAGCAAAGCTTAGTTACGAGAAACCCTAAAAGAGAGTTAGAGAGGAAATAAGAAGAGAGAGAGAGAAAAAAGATACCTTCAAGAGAATTCTGTGACAACAAGAGAGAGAGAGAGTCGAAAGATATACACTTTAGTCTATAAGGTTTTAAGAGATATTGTAGGCCTAGGCCTTGGAAGCTTAATACCAATTCTCTTCAGCTTTCTCAAATGAATTAAAAATTTTCGCAACCACCCAAATAAATGGGTGTCCTAAAGCCTTAAGACCACAAGCCATTTCATAGAGCTGTTTGGTTATCAATGTAACTGCACTACCAAAGCTTACATAGAGAATCAAATCGGGTTCTTTTGAATTCAACCAACTCAGACAACTACCCTCATCAATGGTTGCTTGTTTAACTCTAACAGTTTTATCTTTAACATTTCTATTGCATAAGGACACTAGTCCAACAAGCCAAGCTTTAACACCTAATTCCTTCCTTAAATAATCAACATAAGAAAGTTCCAATTTGTAATAGCTATTAACTACTGTCCCGTAGCTCCCATTTTCAAGATTTTCGTTTTACCAGGAGGTTTAAATCCTCCACCTGTTGGTCTAAATCCTCTACTTGTTGGTTTATTAAAATGTAGAAGCTAAGAGATTGTCATTTCGATCCGGTCAAGAATACCCGAAATGACAAAACTATCAAATTTAGAAGTAAAACTCTCATGTGGCTTATGAATTCTAATATGATTCATAACATACTTAGAAAAACACCTATGACCATTAGAAACAACCCTAGGAACACCTAATTCATCAATTACATCACAAGACCACCTATGAGACGTATCAATGACAATGCAATCCAGCCGAGCATGATGCAACAATCTTTTCAAGGGTTTAATAAGCATGGAAGTATCAGTGTTGGGTGATGTCGACATGTCCGAAAAATGAGGGCTTTCTACATTTTCTAGCAAGTCCAGGGTTTGAATTGAAATAGGGTAGCCAAATTTTTTGTCATTTTCAATAAATTTTTTAAAGGTTTCGAAATTTAGATGGGTCGCGAGGATAGCGGACTTAGTACCATAAGAAGTGAGTACTTTGGCTATGTTTGTCATTAGAATTTAATGTCCTCCTTCTTGATAAAGGAAGAAGAACTTGTCAACCGTTTCTGACTTCGAGCCTATGGTTATCTATATTATTAAAACACTTTTAGACTTAAGTAACTGTCACCATTAAAATTATCTATTTAGTCTCTATTTAATATTATTTAATAAAAAAATAACAATAAAATAAAGTATTAAAATTATAAAGAATAGGTAAATTTATTACTTACTTCTCTTTCTCTCTTCTTATCCATTTCTTTACCACTTTTCCACTCTCTCTTTCACTTCTTCACTCTCTCTCCCACTTTTCCTTTTGCACTTTCTAATATTAACTACACTCCATATCTCTCTCTCTCTCTCTCTCTTTCTCTCTCTCTCTACTAACATTTTCACTATCTTATTCCTCTCCTCACTACCCTCCATCTCTCTATCTTCCTCATTTATTAATATCTTATATTAATTATAATACATTCAATTATATAGTACAACTTTATTTATTTTACACACATGCAACGTGAATGCATTGTTGGCTAGTACAAAACTGAATGTTTAGATTTTTTTTTTTTTTTCTATTTGTATTTCTTGAGTTCCACTACCTTCTGATATACAACTCTAATAAGAAGACGAAGTGTTTAGATGAGAAGGACCTCCGTGATGAAGAGAAAGAAAATGCCTTAATTCATAATACTACTATGATCCTTATATACAAGGTTAGGTAAACAAAATAACTAACTATTGAACTAAAATAACAAACTAACCGATTTGCTAACTCCTTTCCTAACTAAGAGTACTCCTAATTACACCCCCCCTCAAGTTAGACCAATCAAGAGACCCAACTTGGTATTGAAATGAAGATGATGTTTTTCTCCAAGGGCTTTAGTCATAACATCAACAAGTTGTTGCTTTATAGGAACGTGAACAAGTTTGAGAAAGCTAGAAGCAACCAGATCATGCAAGAAGTGAGCATCAATGTCAATATGCTTGGTTCGACCATGCATACAAGGATTAGAAGCAATAGCAATTGTAGACTTATTGTCACAAAACATTGGTATTGGCAAAGAAAGTGGAATGCCTAAATCTTGGATGATAAAAGATACTCACTTAACCTCTTTGATAGCATACACTGCACTCCTATATATAGCTTCAGTTGTGGATGTGGAAATAGTGGGTTGCTTCTTTGTCTTCCATGAATCAAAAGTTGATCCAAGCATAACATAATATCCACTTAAAGATTTTTAGTCAATAGTACTAGAACCCCAATCTAAGTCAGCATAAACCCGTAGAGATAGATCATTATGGGACGGGTAATATAGTCCAAGACCAACTATCCCTTTAAGATACCACAACAGATGAACAAGAACATTGTAATGTGGCACCCGAAGAGATGAAATGAATTGACTAAGGTGCTAAACGGCAAAAGAGATGTTTGGCCGAGTCATAGTAAGATATAAAAGGCATCCAAGAATACGCCTGTAAAGAGTAAGATCAAGTAATAAGTCTTTTGTAGTATCAAGTTTAAGATTAGATTGCATAGGAACCTTAACTGGTTTACACCCTAAAATCCAAACATCAATAAGTAAATCAAGAAGAAACTTATGCTGATTTATAAGAACACCAATATCTATGAAACAAAGCTCCAACCCGAGAAAAAAACGTGCAAGTCTAAGATCCTTAATGGTGAATGCAGCATCAAGTTAAGCTTTAATATCATAAATGAAAGAAGAATCTAACCCAGTGATAATCATATCGTCCACATAAAGCAAAATAACAACAAACCCATGAGTAATATGTTACGTAAATAATGAATAGTCATGTGGGGATTGAATAAAACCATGACTTTTTAGGAAACAAGAAATTTCTAAGTTCTACTATCGTAAAGCCTGTTTAAGCCCATAAAGTGACTTAGTTGGTTTACAAACTTGGCCTGGTAAAGCATTGTCATATCCCTTTGGTGGAACCATATATATCTCTCCATCCAAACGACCATGTAAGAAAGCATTATTAACATCAATCTAATGCATTGGCCAATTATGTGCTATTGCAACAGCTATAAGGATGCATATACTTCCTAACTTAGCAACAGGGGAGAAAGTGTCATGATAATCCTCACCTTCTTGCTGTATAAAACCCTTAGTTACTAATCGAGCCTTATGTCATTCTATTGACCCATCTGGTCTAAATTTAGTCTTATATACCCACTTGCAACCGATGACCTTCTTCCCTTAAGGCAAAGGACTTAACTCTCAAGTGTAATTACTGTCAAGAGCATCAAGCTCTTTATTCATAGCATCCTTCTAGACTTAATGTTTAACTGCCTGTTCATAACAACATGATTTTTGGATAAACAACACATTTGCTAAAGGAGCAATAAAATCAAAGGGAAGTGTACGAAAATATGCAATGTCAAACAATGGATATGAATAAGATGAATGAGATGAAGGAAAAGAAGAAGAGGATTTACATGTGTGAGATTGTGAAAGTATAGTGGAATCATATACTGCAGTATTAGTGTGAATTGTATGTACAAAGTGAAGTAGCTACTGTAGAGACTTGCGAGTTCTAGTATATCGCCTAAGATGCTAATTTGGTAGAGAAACAGCATGAGATACTGGGATAATAGAATCAAGTGACAATGCTGGAGTCTCAAGACTAATATACGGAAGAATAAGACTTGTACAAGCTGAATCATCTGACAAAATATCATTATGATAAGGAAAATTGTCTTCAAAGAACTCTACATCCCTTGAAACAATTATCTTATGTTGAGCTAAATCATATACTTTATATCCCTTTTGTCCACAAGCATAGCCTAGAAAAACACCTTTAGAACCCCTTGCATCAAACTTGTCTAAAGGTTTAGGATGAATGGCAAAAAAACACAAGCACCCCATAACCTTTAGTTTGTTAAAATCTAGTTTCTGTTGGAACAAACACTCATAAGGACATTTCCAGTTTAACTTTTCCATAGGCATTCGATTGATTATATGAGTTGCAGTTAATATGCACTCCTCCAAAAGACCTTAGGAAAATTTGCTTGAATACGTAAAGCTCTTACAACATTCAAAAGATGGCGATGTCTCCTTTCCACACACCTATTTTGTTAAGGAGTATATATCACTATCTGCTAATGCTCAATTCCTAACTTCTTAAGCATGTGTACACACTCATTAGCTATAAATTCAATCCCATTATCAGTTCGAATAATTTTGGGAACAATACAAAACTAATTCTTGACATATAACAAAAAGTTAGAAAGCGTACAACAAGTTTGTGCTTTATGTTTCATCATAAAGGTCCAGGTTACACGAGTATGATCATCTAGCATAGTAAGGAAATACCGTGCCCATGTAATAGACTCCACTACATAGGGTCCCCAAACATCAACATGCAATAAATGAAAAGGTTCAAGAGATTCACTAACACTCTTGGGAAAAGCAAGTCTATGAAATTTAGACTGCTGACACACCTCACAAATGAAATCCTTTACATTCATCACCTTATTAGACAACAAATGCTTCAATTGAACAAGTGAAACATACCATATTCTTCTTTGCAACAATTGTAGATCTATTATAGTAGTATGACTAGCAAAATTGACAAAAACAATTGAACTACAAACACTACTACTATCAACAGTTTTACTAGTACTTAACTTTATAACATACAAATCCCCTAATACATGTGCAACAGCAATAAGGTTTTTAGTCTTCTAGTCCTGGAAAGAACATGATTCATGATCAAAGACAACAAAAAATGGTTGATCTTTAACAATTTGATGAATGGAGAGTAAATTGTGTTTAAGACAAGGAACAAACAAAACATTGGTGAGGGTGATGAAAGGACTCAAAACAACATCTCCAACCATAGCAACAACTAAGTGTTGTCCATCAGGTAAATTAACCCTTACAAGAGTATTTAGTTTATGAATACTTTTGAAAGAAGATAAAGTGTAAGACATATGGTCTGTAGCACCAATGTCTGCTATCCAAATATCCACATTGTTATGTACAGAACTTGTAAAAGAAGCAAGAATAAGAGCACATACCTACACAATGCATTAAATTCACCACAAAGGATTGATCCTTGATAGCCATTTGCTTCATTAATTCCTGACAAATAATTTCTATGAGAATCCTATCAACTGAACGTGAGAAATCATTTACCTGACTCATGTCTTACACATTATGATTTGAATCAAAAGGAGTGTCTGAAACATGACTTTTAGTTACAGAGTTAACCTTGGTTGTAGCAATCTTCTTTCCTTTATACCAACTAAGATAACTGACTAATTGGAAGCAGTTCTCTACTGTATGACCATTACCTTTACAATACATACAAACCAGTTTCTGCTTGCCTCTTTTCCTATCATAACCTTGATTCATCTTATCCAGTGTTCCATTGACGAAGAGTGCCAAACTATTTAATTCTACATTGATTAAAGAATATATCTATTTTTGTTTTTCGACCTACTAGACTAAATAAAAGGCTCGATTAACAGTGAGTAAAGGTTCCATCGAAAGGATATGATTATGGATAGAGTCATAGAGCTCATTTAATCCTATGAAGAATTGCATCAGGTGCATTTCAAATTCAAAAGCTAGAATTTGATTTTGCAAAGCACAAGTACAATATTCAATTCTTCCACATGTACAGGAGGGATATGCGTGTAACTGTTCAAGCTCATCCCAACACTTCTTAAGCTTATTATAATACACACTTACACTTAGATTTAGCTGTTTCATGTTGCTAATTTCATGCTACAATTGAAACACCAAAGGTCCATTTGCAACTCCATATTGTTCCAAAATTTATGTCCAAAGCTCTCTAGTTGATTGAGTATACATAAAACTCTAAGCTATATCTGACTTTATAGAGTTTATGATCCAACATCTAATCATATAATCTCTTCATAACCACTTCACAAGATCAACTGAATCATTTTCTGGCTTAACAACAGATTCATCTAGAAATCTTAATTTTAATTTTGCTCTTAATGCCAATTTGACTGCTCTACTCCAAGCTAGGAAATTATTTCCATTAAAAATAATTGTTCCTAACATCATACTAGGGCTATCAAATCTAGAATTATAATATGGATCAATGAATAATGCATCAGTATTAATCCTAAACAATTCTGCATTAGGATTCATGATAGTCAAGCAGTTGAAAAAAAAAATTCAACGAAATAGAAAAACCTATGATGCAACAACAACTCCAGCAAAGAAAGACAAAATGTTGTGACACAATGTCAACTTCGACGACAGAAGTCGAAAAGCCGCGACGTAATGGACAAACTATTGTGGCTATTCTAAGCTCACTCTAATACCATCTTGAGTTCCACTATCTTTTGATATACAACTTTAACAAGAAGATGAAGTGTTTAGATTTGCAAGACCTCCATGATGAAGACAAAGAAAATGCCTTAATTCATAATACTGTTATGATCCTTATATACAAGGTTAGATAAACAAAATAACTAACTACTGAACTAAAATAACAAACTAATCGATTTGCTAACTCCTTTCCTAACTAAGAAAACATGTGTAGAAATAAATAGACAAATATAAGATGCAATACCCTTAATAGTATTTTATCTATATCTTATTTGTATTTAATCTGTATTTATTTGAAATTTAGAATTTGAAAAACTGTTTTATCTGTATGTTATCTATTTCTATTTTATAATTACATTGAAAATAGTAATTAAAGTATCAAAATTAGAAAATTCAAATTCAAATTTGTGCACTTTTAGGAGAAAAATTTTAAAAATATATATTTTACATATTTAAAATGATTATTTTAATTGATATTTTTTAAAAAATATATTTGTATTTTTTTATATCTTATTCTTATTAAACACAAATGTTTTAATTAATAATAATAAAATGTCAATAAAACAGAAAATAAATGAACCAAGTGAAGCCTAAATCGAAGTAAAAGATCGGAAGTTTATAAGGTTAGAACTTGAAATTGTTGTTTGGGGTTTATGAGATGAAGATGAAACCGTGTATATATAAGGAGCATTTTTTTTTTTTTTAATGAGTAAGATGTGAACATGAATGGGTATTAGATTTGATGGTATCGTTTGGTTTGTGTCGGAATGGGCTGTTGCTTCTTGTTGCATTGATGAAGAGAGAGTGAGTGTGTTTGTCAGGAGGCGAAGGCACGGATCAGAAAAACATTCAATAGGCACCACACTATCGTATGTAAGTATATTAATTATATTTAAATATTTTAAAATATAGATGATAAGATTTTAAATAATTATTCATTACCGATTTCCGTGTTTAAATTCAATTGTTACCGTCTATTAAAGCGCTTTCCACGTGTTTGCATAGCAAATTGGAATCTTGCTGACTTCATTGCTGACATGCGTTAAAACAGTCCCGAGTAACGTACTAGCCACCACTGTCATCGAGAAACACGTGTTTTATTGTCTTTAGATAATGTTTTCTCTCTCCTGGAAATTATGATGGGCTTCACAAGTAAATATGTATAGAGTGAAGTAAATTTTACAATTACAACTTTTATTTTAATGAAATTAATTTTATCTTTTATTTTTAAATTTAAATTATTAAAATTATAATTTATTTAATGATTTAAAATTAATTAAATAAAAAATAAGATGAATTACAATACTAAATCCTTAAAAAAAAGATGAAACCATAAAAATATCTATATATATATAATATTGTTATTATAGATGAATGTGATTATAATCGGTTTTTAATTCGAACACATTAAGGTTGGAATCTCCCTTTTAAGTTATAATATAAAATATATATTGACTAAATGTTATTACACAATTTAAGATTTAAAAAAAATCATGATTAATCCAGTGATTCAATTATTTAATATATATATATATATATTACCAACCACTTCTTTGGACCATGGAGATACTTTAACTAAACATAATTTATCGCAAACTACTTTTTTTTTTTTTTAATGGTGTCAGTAAAGTTGAAATTCTGAGAACATTTTATGTTTTTCGAGATTCAACATTGGCATAATATCTATAGTCACTATAAGGCTGCAAAATATGTTGAAAGTCCTTAACTTGAACCATTTACGTAAAAATACTTATGGAGATCGATAAGGATACGGTGCTTATCTCAAATATCAACGAATCCGATCTCCCCACATAATGTATACGTGTAAAAATCGATTAGAATTACAGTACACAAAATAATATAACTCAAAATTATAATTTAAGTCGAAGTAAAGAAAAACAACCATCTGAAGCTACTGCAAGGTGACTCAAAATACTAATGTTGTCAAGGATGGTAATACGTTGAAAAACCATCCAATAATATCCTCTAGTGATATTACTATATCTCCGTTCTTCGATATTTCAAGAAACCAATATAGATAATTCATGAACTTAATAATGGAGATTTTTTTTTTTTCTTCTCTTAGAATTCGAATTACTTGAAATCACATCTTGATTATCAAATTGCAAAACTTCTGCAACTTGAAGCAAACGTGTCAACTACTGAGTAAACCGTACAAAAAAAGCACAATCCATGATAGGCGAAGTCTTGAAAGGCCCTCTTCCATGCACTTGAAAGTGTCCTTACACCTTCATTTGAGAGTCATTAATAAGTTGCTGCTGTGAGAACAAATTGAAGTGAAGTACCTTAAAAAAGTTTACAGGTTTGAACTTTTGCAATTCAAAGTAAAACATAACTAGGAAAGAATTAAACACATTTTTAGTCTTCAATATTACACGTAATTTACCATTTAAGTCCTAAACTTTTTCTTTTCCTATTCAAGTTTCAACGTTTATAAACAAGAATTTTTTTAACATTTTGAATTTTGTTACATCTTAAGAGATACTCTTGTCATAATAGCGATTATATGCGCTTTGAAACTTAAGAGTAAAATATATATCACTCTCAAGTTTAAGAGACACATACCAAGCATCTTTATCACAAGTTACACTAGAGATATGTCAATTTTGTGCAATAAAAACTCAAGAAATAACATATCAAAAATGTAATAAATATATGTTGCAAGAAATCTTAGAGATGACAAAACTAAGTCTAAATACCTCTCATGCCAATATAGCTGTTAACTAAATGAGGTTTCTTACCAATCTTCTATCCTTACTAAAATAAAGCCTGTTAATGAGATAATACATATGAGAGTGTTTAAACTTTTGATTTTAAGTAATTTTATGTCCAGATATTCAAAACCTGAATTTTAATGTTCAAAAATTGAAAATTTGTTCATTTGAGTATTTGCATTTAATAAACATTATTTATAGGATAGGCGCTAAACTACTCAAAATCAAAAACTTAGATATTCTCAAATGAACAAATTTTCAATTTTCGAGCAATAAAATTCAAGTTTTGAATATTCGATTGCTAAACCATTCAAAATCAAAAATTTAAACACTCTCATATGCATTATCCAACCTATTGATAGAATCTAAAAATGAAGTAACAACAAAACTCATCCTATATACTGTATATATGGTTATGTACTATAGGGGATCTTGCAAGCCATGAAATTTGTAGGGCTATAAGTGACCATTACTCAATGAGGTTCTTCTCTTGATGTGCCTAAGAGGAACAATCACTAGGTCATTAAACTTAAGACATAAAAACTAAAAAGAAATATGGGTCCTTCCAAATATTAAAAAAAAAAAAAAGAGTAATAGGTTTAGGTGGCATTTTGGCAATTGTGTGAAAATTACCTATACAAATATGGCTCAACGTAGAAACAACCCTCACGCTCCTAAAATCCAAGTTTGATATGATTCACAAAGTTTGACAATCTTGATAAAGGGCTAATAAGAGTAAGGATTTAGGTATTTGGATATTGAGATAAGGACTCAATAAGCAAAGCTTAAGGGAAATTCTACTCGACAAAAAGTGGCACTATTTATAATGCATCATTAGGATAAAAAGGTGAAGTGTAAAAGTAATTATACGGAATATCTTATAACTAATTTCCATATAAACATGGTGCTGATAGTACAACGGCAGCAAATGCCAGTTGATTAGGACGCATGTCCTTCATAGCTTGCTTGATAAGCTTATGAGCGAAGACATACAAGGGCAGGTGGGATTACTTGGCAGGAGTTAACTAGGCAGGTTGGATCGCCTTTCTTCATAGGAAGTGTGCTCGGTTCCTATCACTCTACGCAGTATCCTTATTTTGCTTCGCATGTGCTTCAGCGAAGCATGAGTTGGACCATAAGGTGCTGGTTGGTGAGTAAGGCCTGGTCGGTCACTACTGCTCGGAAACAACCAAGGGTTGTACTAGCTCGTATGTTACTCTCAATTGGTCCATTAGGGTTTTCCATGACCTGAGTTATTATTAGGACAATGGGTCTGCTTTGAATGTGACTTTGTTCAGAGGAGAGTATAGGGGAGTGGCTTCCTCCTCAACCTGTTGATCGGATAAAATCCTTCATGTGAGGGCAAGGTATCATCGTAGACTCTAAACCATTCCACGGCCTCCATGTACCATCATGTAGTGTTGACAGCCTTTTCTTAATGCAGGATATGACATGCATTTCTCATTTACTTATGGTTAGGTATAGTTATTATCCATTTATTAAAGAGTAATTTACCCATCCATAGTATCAAGTACTTAATCAAGGTAATCTTTCAGAAGTTTGTTGGTGTTGAGATTCTCAAAGTCCATATTATCTAGGCAAATAGCAAGTAACTAAGTATCTGACGTTATATTTAAAATAAACTGTCTAAATTTACTCACTTCTCTTAATTTACAACCCAAACTTCAAATGAATATGGTTTATTCATTTTAATTCTGCTTTTAGTGAGTAATAGTCGTTTCGAAACTTGGAAAGCCCAATTTTGGTTAAGAATATTAATATTTTGAAATTTTGAGTCCATTTGTCACCATAATTCATATCACGTTATGGATATAAATTTTTTAGAACTTTCGAACTTATTTTTTTATAATATTCATTTTCTAACTTTATTAATGAGTTAATTAATTTCATCATGTCATAAGTTAAACATAGTTTGCTGGTCTTGAAGGCTAAATTATTTAATTACATTAGGTTTGCGGTAAGGGGCAGCAGCCCTATATTGAGCCCATTTATCGTCATAATCAAATCAATGTTATGGATATAAATTTCTTAAAACTTTCGAATTTTTTTTAATAATATATATTTTCCAACTTTATTAATTAGTTAATTAATTTAAATAAGTCATAAGTTAAAAATAGTTTGTTGGTCTCCAAGGCTAAATTATTTAATTATATTAGGTTAACAGTAGGGAGTGGTAAACCTATTATTATTATTATTATTATTATTATTATTATTATTTATGAAAATATGACAAATAATATGATAAATTTAGAGCAATATTGATATTCATTTAATCGATTGTTCTACTCGATTTAATTATGTTATATAATTTAAATTTTTTAATTTTCTATATTTGGTTTACTTTACTAAAATTTTTGTTGGGTTTTAGTTTTATATTGAGTAGGAAGATACTGTACCTTTTATCTTTATAAAATTTAAATATTATTATCACTATTTTCCCTTATATCTATAAATATTTTATAAACTTACTTATAATTTTTTAATCAATAAACAATATTAAATCTAAGATAAATGAAAAACGATCTGGTAATACAAATTGCTAACCCTAATATAAATAAGCCCAATTTGGACATAGAACATGCTAGATCAATGGTTTGTGTTTTTATAAATGATTGATAAACGAGTCATTTTATAGGTTCAAATCTTTTAAATACAAAATCATTTAGATGTGAAAACAAGATACGATACAATATTATAAATTATCAGTCTTACACATTAGAGGATTCCAAACTGAAACCTTGAAATCATAACCCCCAAAAGAACAAGGCAAATAGGAAAAAAGGAAATTAAACGTTAACTAAAATCCACAGATTCGATGTCCTAGAAGACAGCCGGCGTTGTACCCGAAGGAGAGAGTCAAGGCAAAGGCCGTCGGCCAATGGAAAAGTTGCAGGCCTCTGGCAACAAACCTCAAATATAGAACACAGAACAAGCCTTGAACAAAGAGTAGATGACTGTGATTGAACAAAAACAAGAAAAATAGACCTCGAATCGCAGGCAATAAACATTGACCTTTGGCTAGTAAGTGAGGTGAATGGAGAAGAAAAACAGACCATGATTCACGGCATAAGGTGACTAAACAAACAACCAGAAGTGAGGTGGATGAAATTAAATGGATTGACGAAATAGAATGGAGATGTCTGTATTTGTTTTACTTTAGGTAGTATTTAATTGTAAAAACTGAATAGAATAAATAAAATTAAATGGATTGACGAAATAGAATGGAGATGTCTGTATTTGTTTTACTTTAGGTAGTATTTAAATGTAAAAACTGAATAGAATAAATAAAATTAAATAATATAAATGCAAAAAGAACAAGATAATATAACCTTGTTATATTATGTTTGGTTTGTACAATATTAAATATAAATTTTTGTAATATCCTTTATTTGGAATATACAAATACTAAGTTCGTTATTATATTTTGATATTCATACCTTAAATATTTTCTAATATATATTTAATTATAATTTGATATTATTTAAAATGTACAATTTCAACAGATTACAAGAAGGTATTTTTTAGATTTAGAAAATTTACATCTTTGGTCCAATGAAGTTAATGTTTTTGTATAGTATTCTAGATGGGATAAATTCACAATACTTTGTCTCATCCTTAACAGTCCTTTTTGTATAATAATCAAGGTAAAATTGCAAACCAAATAGTCTAATCTCATAAATTTACACAACCAAATAATACCTTAATTAAATTTCTTACTAATTCAAGACAGGCTAGGCTTCAGATTATATCTAGGAAAATAAAACAGATAGCTCATGATTTTCAATTTGGTATGGCAAGATTGGTAACTGTAAACCATTTGGAGGAGCCAAGCCGAAATCTTCCTGAAAAGCGCTTTCTTAGTGCAATAAAATTCGATTTATGGTTTCGATTTTGATTTAATTAAAACGTTTTTCTCTATTTCAACCCCTAAAATTCAAGATTAGTTATGGAATTATTGATAATTTTTCATTACCACAATTAAGATTTGTAAGAAAAATTACAATAGAAGGGATTAATATTTGAAAATAAATTTAAATAAGGTATTAACATTTCAAAAATCTCAAATAAAATATTAACGTTTTATAAAACAGTTGAAATAAAGAATTCATAATAGTCAATTCACAAAAGTGTTTGAATTATTTTATATAACGTTGATCACTTATTTAAACCACTTTATGAAACATTAATTTTTTATTTAAACTTTTCGAATTATTTTATATAACGTTGATCACTTATTTAAACCACTTTATGAAACATTAATTTTTTATTTAAACTTTTCGAATCGTTGATCCATTATTTAAATTTTCCTCCAAACATTAATACCTTTGTTATAATTCATCCAAAATTTATGTTTCAACATATTGGTCCACCATAGCCAAGATAAGGTTAGCAAAATGGGTGTCTAAAGTCTAAACATAATCGATCGGTCTAAGCAATGATGCCATGTCCCATGATATTACTAATCCAACAGCAAGCACAACAGCATGGAACTTGGGAGTCTAAAATATCATAACATTGAAATTTTTTCAGTCGGGGTATTTTAATCGACATTCGTTAGTCAAGCAAGCACAACAGCATGGATCTTGGGAGTCTAAAGTATCATAACATTGAAATTTTTTCAGTCGGAGTATTTTCATCGACATTCGTTAGTCAACTTAGTCGATGCACATACAACATTGACATACTTTAGCATCATAAGCACACAGTAATACATGAGTGAGGCAATATACTTCCACTGCTCAAACCTAGTTAAAATGCAAAAGCAACCTTTCTTTCCCATGTTAGACATACCATGCTTAAGCATTTCAAGCTACCATTTCTTGAACTGAGTGTAAGTACCATCCAGGGAATACAATAAAGAGTAACTATTGATGTACTTGCTTAGATTCAAGTTTTCACCAAGCTTGAACCTTTTTGCGAGATTTTAGCTCCTGAATCAAAGCCTCGGCATCTACATAAGATGATCCACATTCTTCAACAGCTCTCTTGGCCTTCACTCCGAGCTCCTTCGCCTTCTTCCTCATCTCCAAAGCCTCATCACTACCACCCATCAACCTCTTCACAGCTATCTCTATTTTGTCCCTTCCCACTGGCTCGCTCGGCTCACTATTCCAAGATGTCCACTCGATACTCCCACTCTTAACACCAATCTTAAACACATCAGTAATCAACTTCTCATTCGCAAACTGCTCCGCCATCATAGGAAATGTGATCATTGGCAAGCCAGAAGTCACACCTTCTAAAGTTGAATTCCAACCGCAATGAGTCATGAACCCACCAACTGAAAGGTGTTCCAAGATCAACAGCTGTGGAGCCCATCCTCTAATGATCAACCCCCTTTTGGATTCTCTCATTCTCTCTTCGAACCCACTTGGAAGCCAATTCTCTTCGCTTTTTTCACCCTTCTCAGATGAATTGAAAATTTTCCCAACCACCCAAATAAATGGTTGCCCTGAGGCCTCAAGACCACAAGCCATTTCATAAAGTTGTTTTGTTGTCAATCTGGCCAAACTACCAAAGCTTACATAAAGAACCGAATCGGGTTCTTTCGAATTCAGCCAATTCAAACAACTATTCACATCAATTGTTGCTTGTTTACCTCTGACAGTTTTATCTTTAACATTTCTATTGCACAAGGACACTGGTCCAACAAGCCAAGCCTTAGTACCTAATTCATTCCTCAAATAATCAGCATAAGCAGGTTCCAATTCATAAAAGCTATTAACCACAGCCCCAAAGCTTCCACTTCCAGGACCCCCCATTTTTCGAGGAGGCTTAAAACCTCCACCGGGTGGTTTGTTAAAAAATGGAATCTGAGAGATTGTCATTTCGATCCGGTCTGGAATACCCGGAACAACAAAGCTATCAAATTTAGAACTCAAATTCTCATGTGGCTTGTGATTCCTAATGATATCCATAACACACCTAGAAAAACACCCATTACCGCTAAAAACAATCCTAGGAACACCCAATTCATCAATTACATCACCAGACCACCTATGAAACATATCAATAACAATACAATCCGGCCGGACATCAAGCAACGATCTTTTCAAGGGTTCGATAAACATGGAAGTATCGATACCAGGTGTTGCTGACATGTCCGAAAAATCGGGGCTTTCTACATTTTCTGGCAAGTCGAGTGTTTGAATTGAAATGGGGTGGCCACATTTTTGGTCGTTTTCAATCGATTTCTGAAAAGTTTCCAGGTTTGGTTGAGTAGTAAGGATGGTGGACTTAGCGCCATGGGAAGCGAACACTCTTGCAACGTCTATCATAGGGATTTGATGTCCTCCTCCTGGATAAGGGAAGAAGAACATTTCAATTGTTTCAGACTCTAAATCCATGATTATACAAAACTAAGTGGAAGTAGAAGGTTGGAAATTTCTAAGAGTTTTTTTCTCAGTGAATGAATTGATTAAAAGGTGGGTGGAAGTTGAAACTGCTTTTTTTCTGGGATTGTGAGATAAAAAGTGGAACGTTGTGTGTGTATATATAGGGAAACTCGAGAGCGGAGCTGGAGCTTTTTGATGTGTAAAATGGATAATTGACTGGGTTTTGTTTTCATACGATAAAAGATGTCACGTGATCAATCATTGATATTTATATCTAAATAGATGATAAATAAAAAAAATATCAATAATATTTTTTTTCTATTAAAATTTTATTAATATTTAAATTCAATTTACCGATATACGTTACTTATTAATAATAATTAAAACCTTCCTCCCCTTTATGGAAACATCCGTGGAGGAATGGGCTGTCCTTTCTACTGTATTTAGGAAAGAGAGAGAGAGAGTGTGTGTGTGTGTGTTATTCTGTAAGCGAAGGCGTGAAAGAGACCGAGTTTCAAATCTTGCTGACCTCATTGCTGACATGCATAAAGTCTAGGGGCAGACAGAGACAGCCTAAGTAATGCGTGTTGTGCTAAGCCAGCGGCACAAGGATTATCTGTTATAGGCGAATCTACTGTGCTGATAATATAATTTCTTGGGTCCATAAGTTTATTCACGTTAATTCATCATTTCACTATTGAACTAATTCAAAAGTGTTTTCAATGAATTTTGAGACGAAAAAAAATTCTATAAAAAACATAAATATTTGGTATTAAGATTGGTTCAGTATGGTCATTTTAATATCTAAATCAATAAGATAATTTAATAAAATAAGTATGTAAACAAAAAGTTTTAGGAGCCCTCATAGGGTTTCTTTTCGATATTTATAAATCGTTATAATGTCTAAGATAGTTGTCAGGATAACTGTTAAGATACATAAAAGATTCTTAAGTTAACATTTCTCCTAATATATAAGAGTAGCAGGTGATTATATAATATAACCGTATTTATGATAACTATTCATGTCATAGACTTAAATTCAAATCAGGAGCACTTCTTACTCAGTATAACTGCCATGTATCATCTATGCAATGCGAATGCCCAAAGAGTTGGTTACGCGACATCTCAGCAAAAAAAAGGCTAAGTGTTAGATAAATGAAAACTGATTATCAACATTTACCCCCCAATTCTCGTATTTGAGCAATCAACAAAGAAAGTTACACATATATATTACATTAAAGGACGAATGGGGAGAGATTCTTTAAATTTATGTCGAGTAATATAGAAAGTAGGACGAATTATATCCCAACCGAAAGGTCACCATTTCTAAATTCTTGCCCATTCAAGAAACTAAGAAATTAGAAGCATGATATCTATCGCCTAGGCCATTATTTTATAGCAGGCCTAATAACTGTTAAAGAGTTTTCAGTCGTCAAATTTCTGTCACGAAACATGCACCAACGATCCGTAGGATTACCATATCAGCGCATCATTACTGTTAGAAACAAATTTATAGTTACGAGGATAAATCGTCCTTATATAAAGTAATATTCACAATCAAAATTGCCCTCTCTAATCGCATCTTAAACTTTCATTCGTTTCCTTATCTTCAACTCGAATTCTTCGATTTGTGTTATATCCTTTCACATAACCATTCAGGTATGGTTTGCAAAGTTGCTTGTAGACTTGTGCTTTCCAATATTAGAGGGGGACAT
>JAMXBB010000011.1:18218657-18461018 GCA_024138015.1 Lumnitzera littorea
CCCCCCCCCCCCCCCCCCCCCCCCAAAATAAGTAGCAAGGCGGCTTGTTCTTCAAGCAGTTCGACTGACAGCATAGATAAAAGGTGGGATAAACTTGCTCAGATCAACGAGCTCTCTATAGATAATTATCCCTTAGGATAAGGAAGAGAAGTCCTCGATAAGATATCTGTTCAACACGATAGCCTATTTTTGTGATTCTCCAGTTGGAATTGCCAATTCCATCGACAGGGTTCTCGTCATAAAATATAATCAATATTGGCGAGATTTTCCCGAAACATGGAACTTAAGGAGGCCGAGAGAAGGAGAGAGGGTATGCTTCCTTAGGGAGCTCGAGTTCCATATATACTTGACATATTTGGATTTTGAGTTGCACTTCCTTTTTTCAACTTCTGTCAATAGCTTTTTCAACTATTTCAGAGTCGCACCAAGTATGTTCTCACCCAATACATATCGATTTCTAGCGACCTTTGAGATAGTCTACGAAGAAGTCAAAGTTAGGGCTACAGCTCAACTATTTCAGTATTTTTTCACCACTCGAAGGTAGCTTAATAGGTGGTACTTTGCTGCTACAAAGCATGGGCGTAAGTTCATAGATGAGTTAAAATCTAAGATTTACAAGTAGCACGACAACTTCATATCAATAGTGTCTGAGAAGGACTTGGACTTCTGGACCTAATGGACCGAATTAATACATACAAAAGACATAGATTTAACGCCAAATGATATAGCAACAGCGAAGAAAATTTAAGAGAGAAGGAGAAACAAAATGTTCTTTTAGGATGCCGAGAAAATTATACAGCATTATGAAAATAGAGAACCAATATTTTCTAAAAAAGAAAGTATGCCAACGTGTTACCACCGTACTGAGCATAGCCACGAGGAAAGCCGTTCTTGAGACTTGAGGAGAGAATAGTAAACTTTGAGCCATGCTCGGCACGAAAAATATAAGTTCATATTTTTTCCATGTTTATATTAATTGGTGTACTTGTATCATAGATATGGGTGCTAGAGAAGTGAATTCGACAAAGCTACTAGCTCAGGCTAAGACCAAAAAATCCAAGGTTGATAAGAGGGCAATCACCTCAGTAGCTACCACTCGGCCTGCTGTCACAAAGAAACCAGCAAAAAAAGCTACAACGAAGCAAATGGCTATGCAAAAGATCTCTCATCCTGCTGAGAGGCTAAAGGAGAATGAGAAAACATAACCAACCAGGGTTGTTCGTTCTGAGGAGCCTCCAGTCATAATTATTCAAACTTCTATCAAGTCGAGGGATGGCAAACATCGAGAGACACATCCCAGCGAGAAGGATGAAAATGCCATTGCTGCAAAAGGCTCATCACTAGCAATTCGACGGCTCCGAGTGGTGACAAAAGACAAAGGAAGGAGCTCATCAACCAACCACCTATCAAGAAGTCTAAGTGCTTGGACAAAAGGGCGAAGGAGGCAATGCATTCCAAATCTCTCGACATTAGTAGCGTCGAATCCGTCCCCAACAAAGAGGTCAACGATTATTTCGTCCCTTGTTGGAGCCACCAAATTTAGGACATCAATTCAACCTTAAGAGACAAAATGAAATCTTTAGCTCTAATGAAAATGATCATTCTTTCAAAAGATAAAGATATCACTAAGAACGATGTCGATAGGGTCGATGGTTGCAATAAGGCCCATATCACGGCCAAATTGTATTATGTGAATATCCATGACCATTGCTTTTGATTATTGAATTCATTCGGATAACTAACACATTTCCTTTTCCAGATGAGAAACTACATTCTAACAGCTTTGGACAAGGCCAACAAAAAGTCAAAAAAGCTAATACCTTCAATTGTATGTGTAATACCCAACCATTTTTTATTGTAATAAATGAATTTGCTACAAAAAATTGAGGATGCGTATAATACATCAAAAGCCCAAACTACTACTGTTGAAAATGAGAAAATTAGGGCTCAAATGGAGGTGAGAAAGCTTAAGGAGGAACTTGCTGCCGAGAAATTGATACATGACCTCACCGTTGATGAAATCTCTAGCCTGAAGGCCAAAATAAAAGAATAGTACAAAAAGTTTGAAAGCTTGAAAGAGGAGCTACAAAAGAAAAAGGAAGAATAATGGGGCTTGGGCCGAAATATTTGCACAATGAGCGACGATGAAGATAAACTCAAGATGCAAATAAAGGAATTGGAGACCAACAACTCAAACTTGCAGAGCCGTGTGGCCGAGTTGGAGGAAACTATGAGGAAGGGACAATCTGTTGAAGAGGCTCTCGATATAATCACTCCTAGTCGATAATACGAGAAAGATTCTACGCAAAAAGTTATTGGAGGGGATTCAAGCGGCAAAAGAAGAGGCTTTGAAGCTTCATCCTGATTATGATCTTTCGTGTCTCGACTTTGCTGACATCGATGACAAAGTTAGTAGTGCCGACGAAGATAAAGGCAACAAGACAGGTATCGAGAGTATGAATCAAAGTGACAATGAAGCTCATGCTAAAGAAGTTGCTTGCTCTAAGAACCCAGCTACCGAGGAAGCCCCAACTAATGATTTAAAAATCACTTCTGCTAAATCTGAAGATAAGCCATAGGACTTACCGTATTGGCACATTGCATTCTTATGTAATTATTAATTGGAATATAGTCAAGGCAATGCCAAGTTCTTGTGACATTTAATTTTACGTACTACACTTTGTCGATTTGTATGGTATATGTATGTTGCTTCGCGATCTTATTCATCAGCATGTTTTATTTTATATGCTATTTGTTTCTCAACATGTTTTATTTCACATGCCCAATTATCTTTCAACATGTTTTATTTTACTCACCATTTGTTTCTCAGCATATTTTATTTCACACGCCATTTTTTCTCAATATGTTTTATTTCACACGCTCATTATTTTATACTATCCGTTAACCATTTGAAGTGTAGACTAGCTGCATTACTCGGCCGTAAGGTTAATTCGTATAAGTCGTTAACCGTGTTAGGCTAGAACCTAGATCAATTTGTTTGCCATGCATCATGGAACTCGTTAGTTCGACAATCATAACCAAAATACAATGAAACTTCAAATATATAATTGTCATAAATAAGTACCAATCTTACAAACATGTTAGATACCGCCAAATGAGAGACGGTAGAAATCATCCTACATTAATTAGAATAAAATTTCAGATTCTTAACGTTCCAAGCTTAAGGGATGATGGATCTATCCAACCTTTCTAGTTGATAGGCTTCCTCGCCAACGACTTCTTGGATCTTGATAGGATCCTCCTAATTTGCGCCAAGCTTTCCCTGATTTGCTCATGTACCAATTACTTCTAACTTACGGCAAACCAGATCTCCAAGTTAGAAAACTTTATGCTTCACTTTCTGATTGTAGTATTTTGCTACTCTATGCTAGTATGTCGCAACCCAAGCTTTTGTAATGTCTCAAATTTCCTCAATAGTGTCCAAATTCGCTATCAATCCAACTTGATTGAGCATAACATCAAAATTATGCGTCCGTAGATTAGATAAGTCAGCTCAATCGACAATACAACTTCAACACCATAGGCTAACTTAAATGGTGTTTCTCCCGTTGCGATTCTGTGAGTAATTCTATATCCTCATAGGACGTTTAATAGTTCATCAGCCAACTTGCCTTTGACTTGATCCACTTTCTGTTTCAAGTTGTGTAATATGACCTTGTTTACGGACTCAACTTGTCCATTTGGCTAAGGGTACGCTATAAACGTATAGTTGAGCTAAATGCCATGCCTCTCACAAAATGTCTGAAACTTATTGTTGTCAAACTACGAGCCATTATCTGTAACTATTATGTAAGGAACTTTGAATCTTGATATGATGGAGTTGAAGACGAAAACTTCCACTTTTTGCTCAGTGATCTTTGCCATAGCCTCGACTTCAACCCATTTGGTAAAGTAGTTTACAGTAATAATGATGAATTGTCACTGGGTGGTAGACTTCGGAAAGGGCCTAAGAATATCTAACCCCCACTAGGCAAAAGTCTAAAGGTTGGTTAGGCTACATAGCTCAGTTACAAGTGCATTACTCGGGGACTCGTGCTTCTGGCATTGAAGATATTGCCGAACAACATCCTTTGCATCTTCTCTCATAGTCGGCCAATAATAGCTAAGTCGCAGTGCTCAAATGTACAGTATTTGTGACTTCACATGATTACTGCATATGCTGTCATGTAGTTTATATAACACCCTCTAAGCATCCCTCCGAGAGAGGCATCAAAGCTAAGGTTGAGATATACAGCACTTATATAGCATACCATCAATCAGTGTGTAATTCGCAGCCTAGTAAGCCAATCTTTACGCCTCCTTTTTGTCATCAAGTATAGTACCATCTTTTAGATAATTTACTAAGGAATCCATCCATAATTCTTCTCTTAGGCAAGGAGTTAACTCACAACTCTGCAAGAGATTAGATAAACTTTTCTACAGGATAAACTCCACCAAAAGTTTCTCGTTTAGCTCAAGGAATGCCCTACTGGCCAACTTCTACAACTTATCGGCAGCGATGTTCTTGTTTCTCGGAATTTTATGAATGGAGAATGATAGGAATTCTTGTACAAGCGTTTGTACCACTAATAGGTACTTACTCATCTCTTTTTCCCTTGCTACGTAACTTCTACTAACCTAATTTACCACCGGCTAGGAATCAAAGAATACTCTAAATTTCTCGACACCAATTTCTTCTGCCAATTTCAATTCGATAATGAGTTTCATACTCTGCTTAATTGTTATTAGCTGAGAATCCAAATTTCAGAGTGTACTGGATTTTGACATTATGTGGGCCTTGAAGGACTAGGCTTGCACCGCTTCCTTCTCGTGAGGAACCATTGACATAAGGAAACCAGATAGGTTTCTCGGCGATCTCTACACAGTCTTCCTCTCCCATGAACTCGACTACAAAATTCGCCAGTATTTGGGCCTTTAGTGTCGTTCTAGGTTTATATTATACACCATAGACACTGAGCTCTAAAGCATATTTCATCATCCTTCCTGAGGAGTTAAGCCATTGCAATGCTTGCCGCAATGGTTGATTAGTAAGGATAATAATATAATGAGCTTCAAAATACAGCTTTAACTTTCTCTTCAAAAGAACCACTGCTAATACAAATTTTTCAATCATTGTGTATCAAAGCTCCTGCCCCTACAAAACATGACTCATGTAATAAACAAGTCGGTACTCCTTATCGTCAATTCGGACAAGTACAGAGGAAAGTGCTCACTAGCTAACTAATAGATATAAGTATAAATTTTTCCCTGAAATAGGTGTCAAGAGTTTAGAGGTAACGCAAAAAATTCCTTGAGCTTGTTGAAAGCTCTTTCGCAATCGTCGATCCAATTAAATTATTTTGGATTCTTCAAAATTTTAAAGAATTTTGCACACTTATCCATACTTCTCGACACGAATCTGTTAAGGGTAGCAATTCACCCAGTTTGTTCCTACACCTCCTTGACCGTACGAAGTGATTTCATATTCCTTATGGCTTCAATCTTTCTCGGATTGGCCTCGATACCGCATTGTGTGACCATATACTCGAGGAATTTCCTTGATGTTGTGCCAAAGACACACTTTTGTGGGTTGTGTTTCATGCTATAACTCTTCAATGTGGTAAACATTTCCTCTAGATCAGCGAGATGTTGATCTTCCTTTATGCTCTTCACAATCATGTCATCCACATATATTTCAACATTCCTGTGTATCTAAGATTTGAACATCTTCGTTACTAATCTCTGGTATATGGCACCAGCATTCTTCAATCCAAAGGGCATCACAGTAAAACAGTACATTCGAAAATTGATAACGAAAGATGTGTAAACTTCGCCCGACTTGTCCATCTTGATTTGATTGTAACGAAAGAAAGCGTCCATAAAAAAAAGCAACTCATGTCCTGCGGTTGCGTCTACCATCTAATCGATTTTTAGCAATGAGAAACAATCCTTAGGGCATGCCTTGTTGATATCCATGAAGTCTATGCACATTCGCCACTTACCGATAGACTTCTTGACTAACAAACAATTTGCTAGCCAAGTTGAATAAGGCTCTTCCCGGATGAATCTTGCCTTCAATAATTTATGGACCTCTTCTTCTATTGCTGCTTGTCTCTCTGGTGCAAAATATCTCTTTTTCTATTGGATCACTTTTGCATTCGAGTCAATCTAGAGCTTATGTACCATAAAGTCTCTCAGAATACCCGACATGTCCAAAGGTGACCATGCAAACAAGTCAACATTAGCTTGTAAGAAGTCAATCAGACTTTGCCGAACATCTGCTGACATGGATTTTCCTATCCTTGTTGTCTTCTCGAGATCGTTTCTTAAAGGAATTTCCTCTGTATCATTCTTGACATTCTCTATGCCGATTGTCTTGCCATCTGGACAAGTTATAACATGAAAAACTTCCTCTCGTTTCAAGGCTCTTATATATAAAGACCATGCCAATAGTTGATCCCCTCTACACATACTAACCCCTATGGGGGTAAAAAACTTGGCCTTTAGATGTGCTATTGATAGGATAATGCCAAATAAATGTTAGCATGACCATCCCATTATCATGTTGTAAGGGGACTAACATTTGACGACGAAAGAATCCACTTTGTCCTCCATAACATGCTTGTCATCCCCAATCTATATCGGTAAAGAGATAACTCCAGCTACTTAAACGGGTTGATTATTGAAGGCATAAAGGTCATACTTGTTAGACCGTAGCTACGCTTTGATCTTGGGCCTCATTTGATCGAAAGCATGCTGACAAATAATATCGGCCGAACTTCCAGTATTGACAAGAATCTTCTTGACTTCAAAGTTCATAACTCTCACATTGATGACAAGTGCATCATTATGTAACCTTTAAATACCCTCAAAATCCTCTTCTTCGAAAGATATTGTATTGTCAATCCTAACCTTTTTTCTGTGAATATTGCAAACATAATTCTTGATGTTAATCAAGTTCTTCAAACTCAATTAGCCTATACTAGGTCCACCGACAATGGTATTAATTACTCTGTTGGGTACTCTAATGGGATTAACATCCCTTGCACCTCTCATGACCATTACTGGCTGAGTGTCATCCTCTTGTTCCTCTCTTCTCCTCTAAGACAATCTTTAGATTCTTTCAGCATCATACGCTAAAAATTTTCGCAGGTACCCATATTGTATTACATCTTCAATTGCATTCTTAAGTTAAATACACTCATCTGTATTGTAACCCTTGTTACAATGAAAATCACAGTACTTGTTCAAATTTCTTCTTGAGGAATTCCCTCACATTCTTTCCGACCACTAGAGGACACCTCTCTCCCTACGTACTTCCATCAAAATGTTCAAGATTAGATAATTGACAAGCATATGGGATGTGAATGTCGGTATCCTCAGTCTCTTTCTCTCGACATCTAAACTATTGTCCTTATCCATGCCAAGTCTATCCTTCACATTTTTTCGTTTGTCACTCTTTTCATCTCCTCTGCTCTAATCAGCCTCTTATCGTGCTTTTATGTTGTCTTCCTATCGAATGTATGAGATGGCTTTAGCCTTAAACTCAGCGAAAGTTTTTGGCTTGTTCTTTGCGAGAGACTTGAAAAAGCCTCCATGACGTTTATCTCCATTGATTACAGCATTAAAGGCCACACTGATATCCAATTCTGGGATTTGGACCATCTTGACCATAAATCTAGCCAAATAGTCCCTGATTGACTCATCGGACCTTTTTTTTTATGGTGTTAAGGATTGAAGAGTCCTTAACAAGAAGTTTGCTAGCAAGAAAGTGTTAAAGGAACACTTCTACTAGTTCATCGAAACATAAAATGATATTTGGTTTCAGGTGTTTGAACCATGTACCAGCTGCATTCCTCAAGGTTAAAGGAAAGGCTTGATAAGCCACCGCGTCGCTTAAACCATGCAACTTAACTAGTGTACAGTAGTACTTCAAGTAGTCTTCAGGGTCTTTCGTCCCATCATATATTTCGAACTGGGGCAGCTTAACATACTGAGGTATTACTTCTTCTAAAATCTCTAGGACAAAAAGACTTTTCTTGATTTAGAACTATTTGATCATTGCAATAAGGGTGCTAACATGCGAGGGTCCTACATGATGCACGTGCTACGGTTGCTTGCCCTTATCAATCTTCTTGAAAGCAAGAGCTAAGGGTCTTGCTGGAACCTCAACTTACTTTTTTGGCAATTCAGTTGAATAAATGGAATCATCGGTGCTATTGGCATCATGATCGCCATGCTCTTTGTCCTGATTCAAGTGAAAACTTTTATGAAGAAGGTCAAGGATTTGTTCATATTTTTTATTTAACTTAGAATTTTCTTTGGCTTAATTAAGACAAAGTTGCTCATGTTAAGCCAACAAGTGATGGGAGGAAGTACCAATACCTCTACTTCTAGTCATTCTAGTTTTAACCATGTGGTCGTGTTTAGAGAAAAACAAACGGCGTCAAATGTTATTAGTGAATTTTGGGATGAGGAAAAATCCTACAAAAAAAAGTGAAATACTTGGTACTGGGGTCAGTTTGGTATGGCCACTCCAATGCCTAAGTCAATAAGGTAACTTAGTAAAGTAATTATGTGAATAAGAAGTATCAAGAGCCCTTACAGAGTTTCTTTTCAGTATTTATAAATGGTTGTAGTGTCCAAAGCAGTTATCGGGATAACTGTTAAGACACATGAAAACTTTTTTACTTAATATCACCCCTAATATGTAGGAGTAACAGGTGGTTATATAATATAACCATACTTATAATAACTGTTTGCGTCATAGACTTAAATTCAAACCAAAAGCGCTTCTTATACTCGACATAAATGCTATATATTATCTATACAGTGCGAATGCTCAGAGAGTTGGTTACACGATATCTTGGCAGATGAAAGACCGAATGTCAAATGAGCGAAAACTGACTATTAATAAAAAGTGATGGAGTTTAAAATTTTAAGTTATATATGAAATATTGTTTTACAACCTCAATTATGAGTAAATAATGACTGTTCAAAGTTGATATTTATAAAAAATATATATTTTTCAGTTAGATTTCCATTAAATTTATATCTTGACTCAAACTTGAAAATCTTTTACATACTTCAAGTCCAGTTTGAGTTTCTATAGACTTATAAATTGTTAAGTTAAATAATTAAAATTTAAGTCTATTTTAATTACTTTTATGAATGTTTTGAATTTAATTTAATAGCCACAAACTAAACCAAAAAAAAAAATGTAAGATTAATCATAATAGTTGATAAGCACATCTTATTCATTTACGCTATATTTGGAATAAAGGAAAGAACTAGAAACAAAAGTGGAAGGAAAGTAAATGAAAAGCATGAATTTTAATGAACTTCCTTTACATGAAAATGAAAGGAAAATGAGATGGTTGAAGTTATGAAGGGAAGTTTTTCTTATGGCACACATTTACTTTTTTTTCCCTATTCCAAATCGAAGTGACTTAGGATAGAAAACTATTGAAATTCTAAATATAATTTTACCTTTCAAATTCTTTTCATCTTTCTTAAGATAATTTAGTAATTAAATAGTTTAAAGTATTTTTAAATATTATTTTGAAAAGTATTCTTTATATTTATTCCTCTTTTTCTAAATGCAAATAATAGATAAATTTATTAATTTTTTTTTCTTTTTTTTTCTAATTCTTTTCTCTTACTTTCCTTGACTCTTAATTCCTTTTCTTTTTCTAAACATAGTATTACACCCTAGGCTATTTATCACACAAATGGTTTATCCGCTATTAATAACACTTTTTATTATATGTGTCACATTAAAAAGTGGCCTCATACTCAATTCTACGATCCATCTAATTCCTTACGTATTTCAAGGGTATCGTTAAAATATGTTTATTACCGTCCTACCTATCTATTATTCCATTGCACTTGAGCATTGGTCCAATTCCTACAACTTCAAGCTTCCCTTAAATTATTTGGGCGAGAAAAAAAAATTCCCTCAAATTAGAAAAAGAAGACTGCGTAAAACGGTACTATTATTGACATCTCAACCGTTCACATGTGGCCCTTTGCCTACCCACTTCAAGGTTATAAATCAAGCGTGCGTCATCAGGCCGGTGGACCAAAGCTACCATGGATAAAATTTCCACTTTAGCTGACAGGTGATATTACGTCATGAAAGTGGACTTAATTTATTTGGCTCATGTGCCCTTTCACTTTCGCCATATAAGGTCGACAACTCTCCATAATTATTCGGACGAAAAAGTACTTTAATATATTACAATCTGGTTTTGATTTCCAGGTCGGATTCTTATCGCTGATCTCATGGACTTTATTATTCCGAGAGCTAAAACTGACGTTAGGTATTCTTTATCCTGGTTATTTCGTTTCTAATTCTATTATTATTTATAAATAGTGACTGTATTTGTGCTTTCATTGAACATCGAGAGCCTAATCCTTAGATGTGGAATTGTACAATGGGCTAATAGATTATTTACTTCATTATCTTGTTTTGACAATTGGGTTGTGCTTAAATAATGTTATATTTATTCCGTATCGATTCTTTATATAATATTGTAATTGTTGATATTATGTGTGTTTGGATTTTAAGTATTTAAAAAGGGATTTGAGAATTCAAACCATAAGGTATATTATTTTCATTACTAGCATGGATATCTCCGATTTTAGCTCAAATTCTAGCACTCATTCTCTTAATACAATTGAAGTTCTAGTTCGGAACACAAGCTCATGCTGGAAACACAAATTCAATTAAAATAGCTAAAGTTGTTAGGAAATTAAGTTATTTATCAGATAATTATAAAGAGATTACTTGGTTGTAAGTATGGCCAAAAATCATTTGAGCTACTACAATCACAATCTCAAGGCATAAAATCGACAATCCAAAAGTTAGCTCCTACAAAATCCCATGCCCGTGCAATTAGAGTTTCACCTTTCGTAATTCTTCGTTTAGTTATAGTTTTAGTGTTAATTTTAGTATTGATAGTTTTAATTAATTAAATTTTCAAATAACTAAAATTGGATTATTTAGACTAAAATAGTTATCACAGTTAAATAATTAGTTTTCTTGTGCTTCCCAACAAAAAAAATACGACCGTAATTACTTATCCCATACAACTACACGATCTATGTGTTTGCTGAATCACTGCTAATTTCATAAGTATTATTATTCTTATTTGCAAGCTTAGCTGCGTGGTAATGTATACTTCACTTTAAAAGAAATCATTTTATCAATTTGTGACTTGTGAAAGGTGGTCACAACCCAACCAACCACATGATCGAGGAACTATATTAACAACCACTCCCGAAGCTTTTTTTCTATCTAGATGGTGACTGATGATCAAGGTCTACAAATAAAGGAAAATCTAGTAAGGGGATTTCGAAAAGAACGACTGAGAAGGAAGGGACGACCTCAGGAAATATGGAAAGCGAATTGTCGTCATTCTAAGAATGGATGGGCTTTTTTAATTTTTTCACCTAAGGAAAAAAAGATTTTATTTAACTAACCATTGTCCAACATAGGTACACAAAAAAATAACATCGCAACAAAAGAGTGCAATAGTTTCTAAAGAGCGAATGGGAGGTCTAACAACTAGTCAGATGGACACATTCCTCTTCTTACATTTGAAGTTATCCAATCTACCACAAAATTGGCATTTATGGGAACATATTTGTAATATAAAGTAACATTTTGTAAACCACCAATCAAAGCTTGTAAATCTTGAACGTAAGGTTGTGTTGTCCATTGAAGTGAGCATGATCTATTCATGAACGATTTATTTAATATCTGACAATCTATAAAAATTGTAGCTTTGGTCCATCCTTCTCTCAACGGTAACTTCACACCTAAAATTAGAGCATAGCACTCAATAGCTTCTAGGCTTTGGACTACAAGTTGCTTAGACTCACCTACCATGATTTGGCCCAGTCTATCAAAAACAACAACAGCCACAGTAGATTGATCTATAGGACCCACCTAAGAAGCATCCACGAAAACTCTAGGACAAGCCTCATGGTCACCCCCTTCTTCACTTTTGAATCTGCGACCACGCCCATCTCCATAAACATTGCTATTGTTACCTCTCCAATCAAACACTTCACTCCCTATCGATCTCATAATAGCTACTACCGTATTCTTAGTCGTCGGATTGCATCGTACAAGTGTCCTTCTACCTGCAATGTCTCTGTTATCGAATCTACTCATATCACCACAAAACCCATCTATAGAAAGATCGTGACTCTCTTTATGATCAAGCATAGGTCCACCATTAAAAAGCTTTCACAAGTTTGAAATGGCAACATTCAGCCTACACAATATGCCAATAGGTGATTTTTCCGCCCACTACCTATGTATTCAACCCATTACTAGATTAAGGTTTAGGGACGTGTTATTAAAACAACAACTACACCTTTCCTTCCAGATAAACCACACCACCTCCATAATGGTAACCAACCAATCTTCACTCCCCCACCACTCTCCATTCTATAAAGTGGATATATAATCATGCCACCAACTGCCTAATAAAGAAATGCTTCTTCATCAAATTCGTACTCCCAATACTCCAAACCAAACACATTGTGACCATTAACAACACAACAAGGCTTGTTCCATCTATTCAATCTCACCATAGAATCTATGGTAAGGGGTCGAAACACAGTTTCTTAGGTGTAGATTCAACATGCTTAATACAGCATTAGATAAAGCTCGCTAGAAAAACTTATGGATCTTCAATAAGGTATTTACATGCTAAATTTTCTTCCATTCAATTGATGTCAAGGAGAAAGAATTTGTTGCCTTATCTACATTACAATGATTTTTAACAAAGACAATATAAGAGTATACCAATTTGACCGTAAGCTCTTCATTTTGAGTATGAGGCCAAATAAGTTGATTAGCACTAGTTGAAGCAAAAAAAAAAAGGTAATGATCAAATCCCATAAATCTCTTCTTGTTGTAGAAAATGGATAATGTTAGTGAGATTCCATTCACCATGTGCTCTGTCCATTATATCACAAACATGTATAGTTGGGTCAATGTTGTCACCCTACATCAGCTTACCATTTAGACAATTTGGAAGCTAGTTGTCTCTTCCCACATACACAAAAACACCATCTCATATTCTCCATATCGCTCTCCAGAATAAGATATTTCTCTCTTGAAGCACACTACTCTATAGCTACAAAGCACAACTAACCCTACCAACAAACCAAAATTCAGTATTAGGGAAGTAAATCCCCTTCAATGTTCTTGTCCACGAAGCGTTTGGATTCGACTACAATCTCCATGCCACTTTAGTAAGCAAACTTTGATTATATGTGTACAAATCCTTGAATCCCATTTCACCCATTAACTTAAACATAGCCAACCTCTCTCAACTTATCTAATGAACCCTCCTTTACTTGTCTTGCTAACCCCACCAGAAACTTGCTAAGATAGCATTCACTGGTTACACCATTTTCTAAGGAAAAGAAAGAGAGCCATAAAATAAGTCGAAATGGCATGAGCAACAAACTTAAGAAGGACTTCCTTCCTTGCCTCATTCAATGAGAGACTTTTCCATCCCAAGAACTTCTTTAGAATTTTTTCCTTCACAAATTGTATAGCCTCACATTTGGATTTATCCTAGACTGTCAACAAACCCAAATATTTCCCCAAATCAGAGGCGATAGGAATCTGTATTATCCATCCAGTCTCATCCTTACATTCAAAGGATGCATTTCTACTATAAAACATGGTAAACTTGCTAAAATTTACTTCTTATCCCGAAGCTTAGCAATATTCCAATACGATAAACTTTAAAACACGCATATTAACTGTCTTAGCCTCCATAAAAAATAATGAATCGTCTGCAAACAACAAATGTGTTAGTATAAGGTAAGAATTCTTAATGGAAACACCTTTAAGTCACTTATGTTCAACCGCCTAAAGAATTCCCTTAGATAAAGCATTCACTATAATAATAAAAAGATAAGGGGATAGGGTGTCCCCTTGACGTATGCCTCTAGTAGGAGTAATGTGTCCAACAAGTTTTCCATTTAACAAAACATTGAATTTTACTGTATAGACACACTCCATAATCTAATGCACTCATGTTTTGCTAAAACCCATTTTTAACATAATTGCCCTTAGAAAGTCCTAGTCTATACTATCATAAGCCTCACTCATGTCCAATTTTATAGCACACTGAGGTTTCCTCCCTCGTTGTTTATTTTTCAAGTAATGACACATTTCATAAGCAATTATAATATTAACCTAAATCAAACGTATTGAAACAAACGTACTCTGGTTTTCAGAGATAATGTCATTTAAGAGCAATTTCATCTTATTAACAAGCATTTTAGACACAATTTTATAAATATTGTTGCAAAGGCTAATAGGCCTGAATTAGGATATAAACATTGGAATTTAGACTTTTATAATAAGCACTAGATCTGTGAAATTTAAAGAAGGTAGGAATTTAGCTATTATGAAGAATTGTTGGACAGCTGAAGTCACTAAAGGACTAATTGTGCTCCAAAAAGTTTGGTAAAATACACTTAGATAGCTATCTAGCCTTAGGGCCTTAAAAGCCCTAAGCTAGAAAACTGCATCCCTTATTTCCTTACCTATAACAGGTGGCATTCATATCATCCGATATCACCTCATCCACCTAATTAATACAATTATCAAAACTTCGTCAACCCCCAGATCTAAAGAGCCTCTTAAAATGGAACAAAAAATGATTACCTATCTTACCTCTAACTCCACTACTACTCCATCACCCTTATCATGCTTAAACACTTTATTCCTTTCTCACCAACCCAAAGTGCTATAATGGAAAAACGCAGTGTTGTTATCTTTGTATATTAACCAGTTCACACATGATCTCTAATGCCAAAACATCTCTTTATGGCCCATAAAGTCCCTAATTTTGATTGAATAACCTCTTCTTCTTCTATTGAGCTTCAATTCATATCCGATTAAATGAGAGCTAATCTCTGTTTTATCTCATATGTGAACCACTTACTATGGGGGAAGGCATGTTGGTTCCATTTGATAAGATTTGCACTACAATTCTTCAAAGCTGTAATAATGTAAGATAAATCTACTTCGGCACCTCCAACTAGCCAACTAGATACAACAATTTTCTCACATTCAGGTGAAGTATGCCACATATTCTCAAACCCAAAGAGCCTTTTCCCTTTGAGATCAGCAAAATTTATATGAATGACTAAGGCTGCATGTTATGAGCCCATAATAGGTTCATGTACCACATACGTAGTAAGGAAATGGGCTAGCCACTCATTTGAGCATAAGGCTATATCAATTCTTTCTCAAATAAGCGTACTATCATGATGATTGTTGGCCTAAGTAAATATTTGCCTAAAAAATCCTAAATCGTGAAGCCCAAAATTTGATATCATTTTTGTTTATTCGATAATCTACCTGCAGTCCCTTCTTCAACCCCTTACTTTCTCACTATCATCTAGAATTTCATTGAAGTCCCCAACACATAACCATAGGCCATCCACCAATGACAACAACTAAACTATTACATCTCGTAATTCAAGCTTTGACTTAAAATCAGTAGGGGCATAACACCAAGTCACATAGCCAATCAAAGAACCATCTACAAGACAAACCTTTATATGGATAAACAATCAACTGTTATCCAAAATATAAATAGAGGTATTAGCATTCCACCACAACAATAATCCCCTACTTAAGCCCTTTAGTTGAACATAAAAACTCCCTGAAAAGTTTAACCTATTACAAATTCATTCCAACTTTGTTACCACTTTTTTTGTCTTCGTTAAGTACACAATAGATGGGTTATACTTACCCACTAGGTCTTTTAAATTTGAAATAGTCAAAGGTGACCCACACCCTCGACAATTCTAAGATAGGAAGATCATGGTGCTCGTATGGCTATTACAAGCCAGCCACCACCATCACTTGCAATACACTCCTCAACAGGAACCTCAACAATTCAATCGTTTCCTCGATCATCATTTTATACTACCCTCTGTGAATCTTATACTTTGTAACTTTTGCAGATTTTGAGGCTTTTTGTTTTGCATTATGTGATTTCTTTTATGAACTATGAATACTACCACATTAACTATTTTGCCTTTTTCTTGACAAAATCCATGTCAACTTCAATTCTTAGCCACTTTATGGATAGATTTTGAAAAGCAGCCACTAATGCTACATCTCTAGCATGAACAAATTGCTTAGCTTAGTCAACAGCATCATCATTATGGGGATTAAACTTTGGTGTAATACCCCTTATATGCTAAGTGATGAAATTCTAAATTATCGAGGCATCTTTTAGTGGAGCAACTCAAAGTGCATTGAAACTCTAAAGTAAAGCATGCTCAAGCTAAAGCAAACCCAAAATGGGTAACCTTTTAGGAAGCTATTGCACCAAAGGACAAAACCGTGCGATGATCCATGCCAAAGTGGACAATACCTCAGTAAGAGGAGTTCCGGCCGAGTCATTATGTTATTAGTGAAGCCGAAGTCAATGAGAGTCATACCTTGAAAAGATTAAAACCTCGAGCTAAAGGACAAAGTTATGCAATAAAAAGACCCAATTGCCATATAAGGATTATAGTGAAAGATACAGCTTTCTGTAACATAAACAGATACGACCATCCATTCTTATGCTTAAAAAAAGTCGAATGGGTCAAAAACAATAAGAATAAGTACAAAGATAAAACATGTCATGATATGTATAATAGTGGAGGATTATGAAACAAAAAATAAATCCACTTAGTTTCAGACTTGGTACAACTCAAGATCATCATGCTATTTAGTTTTCATAACCAAAAAATTATTCCAAAGGTCTACAAGAAGATCAAAAAATAAGAGATTGTCTCAAGAATTACATCAAAAAAATTATGAAAATATCCTCTAAGGTCGAGAGAGTTGTGTACATACAAATTCAAAAATGAATTGATTTAATTCAAGTAACAATCTATGTAGGATTCCTAAAGCTATTATTTGAAGACAAAACCCGAAGAATCGAAGAATTACAGCTAAATATACAAAAAGAACTTAATTGTCTGAATCGAAAACTTAACATTGTTATTACAAGAATTCCAAACCCTTATGCAAACCCTAATATTCTTGCCAAATTTATAGCAAGACAATTAAAAAATCGAGTCTCATTTCACAAAGCAATGAAAAAGGCTATTGAATTAACCAAACAAGCAGATACAAAAGGAATTCAAGTACGAATTATAGGGCATATTGACGAAAAAGAAGTTGCACATGTTGAATGGATCAAAGAGGGTAAGGTTCCTCTACAAACAATTCGAGCTAAAATTGATTATTATTCCTGTCCAGTCCAAACTATATATGGGGTATTAGTCATCAAAATTTAGATATTTAGAGAAGAAAAATAAGAAAATTTACTATTCTATCCATTAAAAAATAGAATAAAAAACAATGAACTCTTTTCTTTCATTCTTTTTCCCTTAAATTAAAAAAAAAATGAGCAATTCTAATTCTATTGGGTTAAATATTAATTTGATTGATAATTTTCTATAATTTAATTGTTATGCTTAGTGTGCGACTCGTTGGTTTTTTTAAAGGATAAGATTAAAAAAAAAAAAGAAATGGATCAAAGCCTACTATTAACTAATAGTAAGAAAACAAATAACAAACTCATCAATTCGCATTATCTAGATACAAAAAAACCAATCAAGATATAATACATTCATTGGACATATCATTGTAGCAACTAAAATCTTTTTTGCATATACAGAAAAACTAATATGATTTTTGGTATAGAAAGTATGCAGATAAATGGAAGTCTCAAAGAAAGAAAAAGAATATCAATGATATATGATTCTAATATAAATATATAAATATATGTAAGGTTTATGTTATGAGTCATCTCATAAGAAAAATGACAATGTAATAAAGCATCAATACAAATTGATCTAATTATTGATGAATCTATTCATAGAAGAAAAAAGTCAAGAGTCTCAAGTCAATAAAGACTAGGAAGATTAACTCAAGAAAAAATTTCTTAAGGGCTTCATTATAGAATTCAAACATAACCATTAACATAGCAACAAACTCTTATGTTCCTTTCATTACAGCATTTCTAAACAAGTTCCTGGATAACAAGCCTACAGGTTTTCTTATTGATGATATCAATATTAAGGATAGTGACAATATTTATCGTGACCTTGATACAAAGCTGGAGCTTCTAATTAGGATAAATGCGATAACTATGGATATGATGCCAAAAATAAATTGATTTTATATTACCCTTCAATTCGAATTAGCAAAAGCAATATCTCCTTGCATAATATGGATTCCAAACATTCATGATCTAGATGTGGATGAGTTGAATTACTTATCCCTTGGTCTATTAGTGAACTATCTCTTCAGAGATTGTGAAAGATGTTCCACTAAAAATATTCTTGTTATTGCTTCAACTCATATTCCCCAAAAAGTAGATCCTACTCTAATAGCTCTGAATAAATTAAATACATGCATTAAGATACAAAGGCTTCTTATTCCACAACAACGAAAGCACTTTTTCACCCTTTCATATATTAGGAGATTCCACTTGGAAAAGAAAATGTTCCTTAATAATGGATTCGGGTCCATAACCATGGTTTCCAATATACAACATCTTGTAGCACTTACCAATAAGGCCCTATTGATTAGTATTACATAGAAGAAATCATTTCTAGACATTGATACAATTAAATCTGCTCTTTATAGATAAACTTGGGATTTGCAATCCTAGGTAAGATCGGTTAGGATCATGGGATCCTTTTTTATCAGATAGGAAGGGTTCTTGCACAAAATATACTTCTAAGTGTCAAGCCTGATTTTTTGGTTTTTTATTTCAAATTGATTTCCCCATTTCCAATTAATACTAAACCCTAACCCGTTTAATATTAAACCTCGACTAAAGAAATTGAGAAATTCTGGTTTTTTATTGAAAATAATTTTTGGAGTCGCCACCCAACCGAAGTCGGGAAAAAGAAAAGAAACCGTAATCAATTGGGTGGATTAATTACGATTTTGCTACTGGTCTTTGATCTCAATTTTAGTGGAGAACCAAAGGGTTCCAAGTTCAGGGGCTAACCTATTAAACCTTAATAGGTACTACTATCTATTTATCGAAATTAAGATTATTCTTCTAATGATAATATTTTTATCAATAGGCATCGCTTCAAGTTAAGTGTTTATTTTTTCTTGTGCTTCTTGTGTGTAGAGTTTATTTAGATAGAGGATAGAGTGAGAAATAGGGGCTTTTAGTGAAACGAGAAAGGGTCTAAAGATGTTACCCAATGCTAACGACTACTAAGAATACCAACTTTGCATGTAGAAAATGAAAATGAGACCACAGTAATAGTAAGATTGTTTGCATTTCATAATCTGAACAAAAATTCTATTGATTTTCAAGGATAGTACATCTTCAATGCATCAGCGTTTATCGGGTCCCTTAAGTCCGGACCATCCATTTGAGACAAGATAACAACTCCCCCAGGCAATACTTTCTTCACAATGAAAGGCCCCTTATAGTTCGGAGCAAACTTTCCTCTTGAATCATTCGTATTAGGCAAAGTCTTCCTCAACACCATGCCTCCTTGCTCAAAACTTCAGGGTTGCACTTTCTTGTTGAAAGCCCTGGCCATTCATTGCTGTTAGCAGATGTTGTAGCACAAAGGTGCCAACCTCCTCTCGTCAATTAGATTTAACTGCTCAATTCACTTCTTTATCCAATCAACCTCATCTAGCTAAGTTTCCGACAACATCTTGAGAGATGGGATCTCGACCTCTACTGGCAGTATAGCCTCCATCCCATATACTAACGAGTAGGGGGTTGCCCCTGTTAATGCCATGAGTGCAAATGGTAACATTTCATGCCAATCTCGATACGTAATAGCCATCTTCTCAATAATTCTTTTGATGTTCTTGTTGGCCGCTTCTACGACTCCATTTATTCGGGGCCGATAAGAGTAGAATTTCTATGAATGATCTTAAAGTGCCGGCATAACTCTGACATCAATTTATTGTTCAAGTTCGTACCATTGTCGGTAATAATTGTCTCTAGTGTACCATATCAAGCTAGTATGTCTCTCCTAATGAACTTAACCACTACTCTCTTCGTCACACTAGAATAGGATGAGGCTTCAACCCACTTAGTGAAATAATCAATAGCTACCAATATAAATTGGTGCCCATTAGATGCCTTTGGAGTGATAGGGCCAATGATGTCTATCCCCCACATCGAAAAAAGCCATGGTGCAAATAGTATATACAATTCTTGAGGTGGAGAATTTATCTCGTTCGCATAGATCTGGCACAAATGGCAGTGTCTAACATGTTTGATACAATCTGCTTCTATAGTTAACCAATAATATCCCATCCTCATGATTTTCTTGGCAAGCATGTAGCCATTCGTGTGGGGACCACATACTCCCTCATGCACTTCTTTCATTAGCATCTCTGCCTCTTTGTCATCTACGCAACATAAAAGCATACCGTCAAACGATTGTCGGTACAACATAGACTCACTTATCAAGTACTGGGCAGCCAATCTTCTGATTAATTTTTTATCCTTCTTCTCTACCTTTTCGGGGTACGTTCTATGTTGTAAAAACGTTTTGATATCATGATACTAAGGCTTTTCGTCACATGAACTTTCTATTGCCAAACAGAAAGCGGGCTTTTCTTCAATTTCAATCTTAAGTGGCTGAATCTCCACTCCTCCTGATATCTGGATCATTGATGCCAAAGTAGCGAGAGCATCAGCAAATTGGTTCTGAACCCTTAGTACATACATGAATGTAATCTTCTTGAACTTGGTTATCAACTCAACCAAGTGTTGGCCCGAGCTTGGCCTATAATCAACGAAGAATCTTCATACACCTATAATTCCCATATCTCCTTAAACAATGCGATTTTGAGTCCTAAAATACATGCCTCGTATTCTACAATATTATTAGTACATTAGAAAGCCAGTCTCATAACCATTGGAAATTGTGTACCTTCAGGAGATACCAGAATTACCCCAACTCCACATCCGGACACATTAACTGCTCCGTCAAAGAACATTTTCCACCCTGAAGGCTTTTCAACTACTTCGCTATCAGAATCATTTTCTGCTATCAGGATACTTTCATCAAGAAACTCAACCTGTGCTTCTTGAAGGGTATCCTCAGAGGGATTCTCTGCTAATTGATCAGCCAAGGCTTGCCCCTTGACTGAACTTTGGCTCACAGACTTAATGTCAAATTTTGTCAGCAATATCTACCACTTTGAAACTCTACCAATGAGAGCCGGTTTTTCGGCTAAGTATTTCAAAGGATCGTATTGTGTTATCAACTCAATTTAATGGTAAAGTGTATATTGTCTGAGCCGATACATGACCCAGACCAATGCACAACAGGTTCTTTCGGCTTCTAAGTATTTCTGCTCCCCTTTTGTGAACTTCTTGCTTAGATAGTAAACAACCCGCTCTTTCCCTTCTTCATCCTTCTGACCAAGCACAGATCCCATAGATTCGATCATTATGGTCAAGTACAAAAATAATGGCTTTCCAAGCTTAGGAGCTACTAACACTGGAGGTTTCACGAGCTATTCTTTGATTTTAGTGAAAGCCTCTTCGCATTCCTCATTCCAACTGATCCTCGTGTTCTTCTTTAATAGCTTAAAAAGAGGGCGGCATTTTTCTATTAGTTGCGATATGAATCGTACTATGTAATTTAAATGCCCCAATAATCTTCGTACTTCCTTGAGTGTATGTGGAGCAGGCATGTCGATTATAGCCTTAGCTTTATCAGGATCAACTTCGATACCTCTTTGGCTAACTATGAATCCCAACAATTTTCCTGACGTCACTCCAAAGGTACATTTCTCCGGATTCAACTTCAACTGAAACTTCCTCAATCTATCAAATAGCTTCCTTAGGTTTTCTAAGTGATCTTCCTCTTCCTTAGATTTTGCAATTATATCATCAACATACACTTCTATCTCTTTATACATTATATCATGAAAAATTGCAACCATAGCCCTCTAATATGTTGCCCCTACATTCTTAAGCCCAAACGACATCACCTTATAGCAAAACGTTCCCCAAGTTATAACAAAAGTCGTCTTCATCTTATCTTCTTCGAACATCCGGATCTGGTTGTATCTTGAAAAACCATCCATGAATGAGAATAGATGATTTCCAGCCGTGTTATCTACTAAGACATCAATGTGAGGCAATGGAAAATTGTCTTTATTGCCTAGTTGAGATCTTGAAAGTCTACACATACTCTGACTTTCCCATTCTTCGTCATTACTGGAACAATATTAACTACCTATTTCGGGTAATCCGACACCTCAATGAATCCAACTTCCAATAGTTTCTTCACTTTTTCTTTAATTTTCAGTAAGACGTCAGGTCGAAATCTCCTCAACTTTTGCTTTTTTGGTTTAACGTCTTCTTGTGTGGGTAAACGGTGGACTACAATCAACGGGTCCTACCTAAGCATATCTTCATACGACTAAGCGAACACATCTTGATATTCGGCTAACAATGTAATCATTTCTATTTTTTGTTTCTCTTTAAAACTCACCCCAATTTTTAGATTCTTAGGATTTTCTTCATTCCCTACATTAATTGTTTCAATCAGTTCGTCAATAGTGATTCTACCCAATTCATGTTTTTGCCATTCCTCTTGTATATTACTATGGTCATCGACATCACTCCCAATGACGAACCTAATAAGGTCGAAAGCGATATTGATATTCTCATTTTCTACCCGCGCGAGGTATTCCTGGTTTTCACTTGGTTCATTAGATCTAGGCAAAACGCATAAAGGAAAGTGTATGTAAGCAAAAGAGAACTAAAACACGATACAAGAAATAAATGAATTAAGATCTTATTAAATAAATGGAAGTAGATCTCAAATGAGATAAAGGCTTAACTAATTTTGAATGAAAGGTTCAATGATACATTCGAAACGATGACTATTGAAAATAAAAATTCAAAAAATACTAACTACCGGTCACCCTTTACCCTAGGGAAGACCTGTTGCCATTCGCCAGGATAGAGAGCCAGTTATTCAAATGGTGCTGGAACTTATGTGGCGAGCTTGTTGATCCTTCTTTGCCAGATTCTAAGGCTTAAGTCTCTTCTCGTATGAATGTCTCAACTAGTAGTGGAAAGGTCATCAGAGCATGGTATAATCTGTTACCTCTCTTGCCCTTCACTTGCTTCTTCCGAAACTCTTCTGCCGAAGTAGGATTGTAGCCAAGGTCGTAGGTGCCGATCTGGCCTTCCTTGAACTCTATTCTTCTATCTTCTTCTCTGTTGGGACCGGTAATCATGTCTACTTCTTCAAACATTTGTAAGCCCAGCTCTTCTTGTCCTTCACTTCATGTGTTGTGTATAGTTGTTTTCTTATAAATTTCATAATCTTGATCTCCTAGAATTGTAATCACCTGGCCATTTGAGATAAACTTCAGCTTTTGATGCAAGCTCAAGGGTATGGCCCCTGCTGCATGAATCCAAGGTCTTCCCAAGAGTAAATTGAAAGATCTTGAAATGTTCATGACTTAGAATCGAATAGTAAAGTACCGAGGGCCAATACTCACAGATAAATCTATCTCCCCTATAATCTTTCTTCTAGAACCATCAAAGGCCCTAACTATTGTAGAAGAAGGCCTGATTGCAAACGTGTCGATGCCCAGCAAACCCAAGGTGGCGAGTAGGCAGACGTTCAACGATGATCCGTTGTCAATGAGCACCTTGGTGATGATTATGTCGTTACTCCTTACCATGATAAAGAGTGGCTTCATATGCTTGTTCCCTTCTTCACCTAATTCTTCAGCTGAAAAAGAAATTTGATCCATTGCGAGGACAGAATTAGTAACTAATCCTATCTTCTCAATTGGGATTTCACGAAGGACCTTCACCTCCTTTAAATTATGAAACAAAGCCTACCTGTGTGGTTCAGATGTGATTAACAAGCTCATCAACGATATTTGTACAGGAGTCTTACTAAGTTGGTCCATGATCTTATACTCACTCGACTTGATCATCTTGGTAAAGGCTAATAGCCCTTCAACATATTCGGCCATTGTCTTATCATTTGATTCTCCTAGTATGACCTTCCTCCCATGCTCTTTTTTTGGGTGGTAAATCTTTCTCGATCGAGTAATGCCTCCTACCAAAGGACCTGGTTTTTCCTGATTTACCAAGTGATAGTTAAATGGGGCAGCCTTGTAATTTTTTGCTGCCAACGGTACGTGAAATGTGTACCTCTTCACTTTTAGAGTCTAGTTGCTAGTATAAAACTCAAAAACCTTAGGCTTCTTATTTGAATTAATGACATTGATAGCACAGTCATTAAAAATCATACCAATCATTGGCCAATGGTTAGGTAAGGGATTATTGTTAACATTGGGAGCCGAGGCTTCCACAAAATCTAACCGCACTGTCCCTTCATCTATCAAGTCCTGAATCTTATTCCTCAGTCTCCAATACACATCAGTCGAATGCCCCACTTGTCTACAATGGTATTCACACTTTACTGTAGGGTTAAAGATTCTCAATCGGTATCAATCGCTAGGAAGTTCGTACCATATCAAATTATCCCTTCGCAACTTCTCGAAGACTTGACTTAAAGGGACCGGTATCTTGGTAAATTGTCTATAAGTCTAGTTAGCTTGAGGCTGGTCTCCGAGCTGTTGTTAAGTCGAAAGAGAATTTGTCCTGAAAGCGACTAGAGCATTTGATTTGACATTTGAATTTACGATACCGACCATAGATTCTTTAGGCTTGCTACCGATTGGTCTAGGACCGAATGACGACACTGGTGGTCTTCTATCTACTGGCTCTTGAAGCTTACCAAAAGAGACAACGCTTTCAATCCTGTACCCTGCTACCACCACTTCAGTAAAACTAGACGAGGCTTGCCCGATGAGATAGGAGAAGTAGGGCCTTTCCAAGGTGTTAATAAAAGCTGATGTAAGCTCCTTCTTAGTAGTAGGAGTAGAGATTCTTGCAGCTAAGGACCTCCATCTTTGAGCATATTCTTTGAATGATTCGTTATTCTTCTTCTGTAGGGCGACTAGGTCCATCATAGTTGGAGCTACTTCTACGTTGAATTTATACTGTTCATAAAATGCTCTAGCAGGTTTCTCCCATGTATTTATCTGGTTCAAATCGAGCTGGGCATACCAAGTTAGGGCTGATCCGATCAGACTATCTTAGAATGTCTGTACCATGAGTAAATCATACTGAACATATTTACCCATCTTCCTAACGTACAACCCGGTATGGAGCTTAAGGCAACCTGTCCCGTTATACTTTTCAAACTCTAGTACCTTAAACTTCTCAAGGTATGATCCGATGTTGTACACAGAAAACTCGATGATCCCTGCCTGTTCGAATCCATCATACCCTACGAGTACTTTCATCTTCTCAATTATCTGTTGTATCAGTTTCTTTTCTAGTTCTTTCAAGCTGTCTGTACTAGGCCCTTGGTCAACCGGTCTCGGGGCCGCATACATGTCAGGTTCGAAATTCGAGTTATCTTTCGGGTAGACTCCTTTTGATTCTAATAGGTCCTTTTGATATTCATGCTCTGCTTCAGGAGCCTGCGTATTCTTCCCATAACGAGTCTTGGAGCTTTCTTCATTAACCAGTGCTGTGGCTCACAGCAAAGTGATGCTGTCTACTAGGAAGCTCTCATTTGTTCTGCCATCTTCTCCATAGCCCTTTCTATGGAACGGAACCTCAGCTTGGAGGGATCATTGATCTCAGGATCTCCGTCATTTCCTTAAGTAGTAGCCATCCTATTGTGGGAATGTATTCTAATCGAACTTCTTTGAAAGACTTGACGTTTGGGAGCTATCTTGAAATTTTACCTAATTATGTTGCCAACTCAGTAAAGGGTTATTATATATTACATTTTTCTAAGAAAGAGTTGTTAACCGTATAAATGCAGGACGCGTGTTACACGGATACAATGGAAAATTAAGAATTGGGAAGAGACCTTTGATGTGGCAAAACCTAACTAACTTTTATTAATTTTTGCAATTGCAAAGCTTTACATCTCTTATTCTGTTCGAAAAAGAATTCTAAAGAAGAAAATATTAAAAGAGCCTAAAATCTAAAATCTAATCTTCTAGTGGCTAGTGGGCTCATCCTACGTCTTTTTCCTCTTTCAGATCTTGGGAGCCTCCTCTTTTTTGCCCTTAGCCCTCTTCAGTTGTGCTTCCAATGCCTTTATCTTCTAGTGATATTCCTCGCAACAGTTTTCCAACTCCTGCTCTCTTTTACTCATTCTCTCGGGTTCAACTTCGACTTGAACTTCTCCCTTCTCTTTGTTGTCTTCCATATCTTTCAGCCCTTTTAGTTAACGATAGAGAAATCCTTTGGTTGTCTAGCTCCTGCCTGCTATCCCTTTAGTGGTAGGAGTGGTCTTTGTTGTGCACCAAAGAGCACAGATGCTCAAGAGCTTAGCTACTTTGTCAACCACCATCATGCCAGGGTTATGGAGGTCCAATGAGATAGCTTCTAACGATGGTCTAGGGATCATGTCCTCAATGAGTCCATTGGCTGGGACGTATCCAGTGTAGAGGTTAAAGCCAATCAAAGGGACTGCCTTAAAGTCTTCACACCCTCTTATCACTTTCTTGCTTGCAAACCACCTAGGCATCAACAATAACTCTTCCGCTTTCATACTCTGAAAGTATTGGACCCAATAGCGGCTATCTATATTTTTTAGTAGCTCAATTCTTTCTTCAAAAGACTTGGTGAGATCATATTGCTGAGTAAACTCAGCCCGATTGAAATCAAGTTAGTAACTTCTCATGTAGCTAACGAACCAGACCACTAGTAAGATCATATTAGTCTTCAAATCTCCTCGTTTCTTTTTCTTGAGATGGTTCAGTAACCGGATCTGCTTGGCCAAAAGGGCTAGGACATATGATTTCTCTTCAAGAAATTAGGTTACGATTTCTGCGATTCTAAAGTGGACTCGGTGTCTATCATTAGGGAACAGATAGTATTGAAGACCACCAATATAAAAGCATTGACTCAGTACTAATGCCATGCTTCTAAATTTGCACAAAAAACCTCCCATTTATCTCTATGCTTCAATTCAATAGAAAACCAGTCCATGACATCCTCTAATCGAATGGTCTTTCCTTGATTTAAAGCCCGATTTATTTCGGTTTTTCTGATTCCCAACAACTTACTGAAGATCTTCAGTACTGCAGCTTCCAAGTCTGGCACATAGACATCATCAGTGATTGTAAGGGCTCACAACAATTGGAAGTATTCTTCTAAAGTTGGGCCTAGCTGATGTAGGCCCATACAAAAACTGGTGGATTCGGGCCCCCATATGTGGACCAAAGCTCGTACTAGAGTGATGTTCACAGGGATCTTCTGCAAAGAGAAGATGGGCCCAATTCTATTCTTAATAAACTCTTGCTTATCTGGGCTGAAAAGTAGAAACCACATCTAAAGCAGTTTTTTAGGCCAATGTGGTAGGTGAACATGAATTTCTTCAAAGGGCTCTTAACTTGATCTAGCCATACTTATGTAAAAAAATCAAAATTACAATTATAATCCTATTCTAAACTTTATACAGAATTATTACAATTTATTTACAGGGAATTGTTACAACTATAACTTCACAACTGCCCTTATGCATTTAGGTCTACCACATCATAGGCCCTTGTGATTTTTTGAAAGAGAAGTTTTCGTGTAATGCAAAAGGTAGGTTCTAAAGGTTCTCAAGTTTTGCAATCACTGCGTTTTTTCAAAGCAACGATTCTATGGTCACACTTAAACTTGAGTAGAGTAACGTGATCGACCCCGGAAGGTGGTTACTCCACAACATCTGAAACTTACACAATAGCCCCCCTCCTAAGGTCTTAAGACGGCCTGATTCTAACCGTATCTACCATGCATTTATGATGCAAGAAAAATAAAAATAAAATAAACCCCAAAACTATCCCCCCTAAATAAACTGCTACAACAAAGAAGATGTTAGTAAAAAGAAATAAAATAAACAAATATATACAATAACATACCTAAGTTCTTTTTTTTTTTTGTTTTTTTTTTTGAAAAAAAAAATAATCCTATTTTCAGTAACTTTTAGTGGCTAGCCCTCTAACGGTCCCTAGTGGAGTCGCGAAACTGCCAAGCCTGATTTTTCAGTTTTTTATTTCAAATTAATTTCCCCATTTTCGATTAATACTAAACCCTAACCCATTTAATATTAATTGTCGACTAAAGAAATTGGGAAATTCTAATTTTTTATTAAAAATAATTTTTGAAGTTACCACTCGATCAGAGTCAGGAAAAAAAAAACCGTAATCAATTGGGTAAATTGATTACAATTTGGCTACCGGTGTTTGATCTCAATTTTAGTGGAGAACTAGAGGGTTCTGAGTTTGGGGGCTAACCTATTAAACCCTAACAAGTACCATTATCTATTTACCGAAATTACAATTATTCTTCTAATTATAATATTTTTCAAAATAAATAAAATCAAAATAAAAAAACCTAAGTTTCTACAGATTTTATCGTCGCCCCGAAAGTATCTACGTACCCGCTAGTCAGGATTAGATAATCGTAGTTCTTTTCGAAAACTTTAATGTGTTGGTTCTTTTTATAAAAAAAATAATTGGTTGAATTTATGTTTTTATTAACCATTTTATTTTTATTAAGAAAAATCCTTAGAAGCCTAATTTTTATTCCAAATTATAAAAAAAAAAACCTAAAAACCTAAAAACCTAATTTTTGAAAAGTCTCAAATTAATATTTTTATTTAAAAACAACTAAGTGATAATTTTTTTTATTTTCAAGAAAAACCCTAAAGATTTTATGAACTACATGATGAATTTTTTATATAGAAATGATGCTTAAAACATAAAAAAGAAAAAAAATTCCTAATCATAGGAAAGATGCCTAACCATAGGAAAGATGCCTAAACTATATAAAAGATATCTAAACCATGAAAAATATATGTAAACTATAGAAAAAAAATTTAAATTATAGAAAAAATGTCTGAATCATAAAAAAAAAAAAAAAAAAAAAAAACCTAAACAATGAAAAAGATATATAAATTATAGAAAAGAAGCCTAAATTATATCAAGATGTCAAGATGTCTAAACCATAAAAAGGATTTTCAAATCATAAAAAGGAAACCTAAACTATGGAAAAAACATCTAAATTATGGAAAAGACATCTAAACTATGGAAAATAAGCCCAAAACTATGGAAAAGACGTCTCGCCGTAAAAAAGAAGTCAATTAAAGATTTTTTTTTTTATTTTATGAACATCAAAATGATTTTTTTATCTAGAAAGCCCTAACATGCCTAATGCAATTTTTCTAAATTAATACAATATGCAAAGAACGAGATTTTGTAAAATATGAGATTTTATAAAAATGTTATTTTGAAAATATGAAATCTAAAAAAAATAAAAAAATAAAACTAAAATTTAATTTAACACATGTTCACTAGATACTGATGTTATAACTAATTACTAACAATTAAAGATGTGACAAAAATAAAAAAAAATAGTACAATTCTTAAAAATAACTACACGTATACTAAGTGAGATAAAAATAAATAAATAAGACAAACTATAGACAATAATTAAAAACCACTATTATGTACCTACAAGGCAAAGCACGCAAAGCTGATGAAAGGAAACAAATTAGATCCCTAGTCCTATTGCACGCACAATTATAGAATTGGTTTAAGGAGTGGATTCGAGCGTGTTTTTAATAAATGTGTAATTATTCTTTTTGGCTCGCACCATACAACCCCTATTTATAAAACTCGAAAACAAATCTTTTGAATCAAATCGAATCTAAATTGATAAATATCCAAAATAGATTCGAATTTTACAAATCTTGATTTTATTAGATTTAACATCATTGTATCAAATTTGTTTTTTTTTTTTCAACAACTATTTAGTCAAGATTCCATCAAATTAATTTTTTAAAATTTTTTCTTTTTTAGTTTTTTTTTCTTTTTTTATCTCTTTTATCAGTTTTCAATTTTTTTATTATTTTCTAAATTACGATCCTAAAAACAAAAATTATAACTACTATGGGCAAAAATCGAGTGTCTATACTAAGTAATTGCCCCATAGATCCTCTATCTATCTATATAAAGAAAAAATCATGTAATGAAGGGGGTTCTTTTTATACAAATGGTACTTCAAACTTAGAACGAGCATGAAGAAATTAACAATACTTCTTTATCTTTTGAGTTGTTTTGCCAAATTGATCGTTCAAGACCTTTAGTCTCTACCCAAATCTAATGAAAAGAACGGGATCACTTCTTATGGACTTATTCAGAATTATTCTAATCTAGTTCATGGCCTATTAGAAGTAGAAGGCGCTTTAATGGGATCCTCACGGACAGAAAAGGATTACAATCAGTTTGATAATGATCGAGTAGCATTACTTCTTTGACCCAAACTAAGGAATCCCTTAGATATGATGCAAAATGGATCTTATTCTATCATTGATAAGAGATTTCACTATGAAAAATATGAATCAGAGTTTGAAGAAGGGAAGGAGAAGGAGCCCTCAACTCGTAATAGGTAAAGGAAGACTTATTCAATCACATAGTTTGGGCTCCTAGAATATGGCACCCTTGGGGCTTTCTATTTGATTGTATCGAAAGGACTAATGAATTAGGATTTCCCTATTAAGCTAGGTCATTTCAGGGCAAGCGGATCATTTATAATGAAAAGGATGAGCTTCAGGAGAATGATTTAAAGTTCCTGTAGAATGGAACCATGTAGTACCAAACACGAGATAGATCTTCTAAAGAACAAGGCTTTTTTCAAATAAGCCGATTCATTTAGGACCCTACAGATCCACTATATTTCCTATTCAAAGATCAACTGTCTCTGTGTTTTCACATTGAGAATTCTTTACAAATGAAGAGATGTTAAAGGGACTTCTTACTTCCCAAAGAGATCCCCCTACATCTATATATAAACACCGGTTTATGAAGAATACACAAGAAAAACAGTTCGAATTGTTAATTTATTGCCAGAGATGGCTTAGAACCAATAGTTTATTATCTAATGAATTTTTTCATTCTAATACTCCATTCGAGAGTTATCAGTATTTATCAAATATGTTCTTATCTAACGGAAGGCTATTAGATCAAAGGACAAAGACATTGTTGAGAAAAAGATGGCTTTTCCTAGATGAAATGAAAATTAGATTCATGGAACAGTAGAAAGGTTTCCCATTACTTAGTCAAAAAAATATGCGGCCATGAAATAGGGATTAAGTAGAGTAGAATTGACTTAGTGATAGAGTCATTGCAACACCTCTTTCATCTATATTTTGGATCTCAGCTCTACGAAGCAATATGTTAGTGCTGAAACATGGAAGAATTGAATCTGAGATCAAAACGCTATATATGAATGGTATGAACTACCTAAACAAGAATTTTTAAACAACAAATAACCAAAGCTATTACTCACTACATCAAAAAATTTCCATTAATGAAATATGGAAATCCATTAGAAAATCAAAACTATGTATGTCAGATGATATGGTTGTTGCTATCTGCTCCAATAACAAATCATTGGTTTAAGTTTAACTTAATAACTAAATAAAATAGATAGACTTTTCTCTTCATCTCAAATCGATGGATTGTCTCAATTGGAAGATCCTCTATATGGATAATACACATTCCAATTGACCAAGCTTAATTCTAATTGTTTTGTTCCAAGGTCATTCGTACTATTCATATATTCACAACCAAGTACTATATTCTCTATCAGATAGGCCTTGAAAGGATAAGGAAGGTTAGAATGCTAATAGGCGTCTAGTATTGAATTTACCCGATCCGATAGTACCCATTTTTGGAATGTCTAGTGCTAAAGTCACTGAATGGGTTAGTCACCAATCCAAAAACAGACTATGTAATGTACTTTATCAACTAAGTTACAAGCGAGTATTTTACCAAAGGTTTCTATTGTATCAATCTACCCTTGAGTGATTCTTATTGAAGCGAAGGGTAGGTACAGGGCGGATGATTTCAAAGTGAACTCTCCATTCATTAGATATAGAAAATCGCTAAGATTTCGTAATCTGCTACCGAACTTATTCCAATTCCAAGATTTCACAGGCTATCAATATCAACTCAATCCAAGATCTCTTATTAAATTGCTCATTCAATGAGTATTCTCAATATTATGCCCTGAAGAGGACTCGAACCTCGACACTCTTTAGCATGAGATTTTGAGTCTCGCATGTCTACTATTTCACCACTAAGGCATCGTGAAAGTGAATTGTATTCCATGAATATGATATCTATCTAGTGTAATGTATAGAATATATAACAAAGGTGGAGTATTGGAGTATTTCTATTGATTAGTCATGTCATATAGGCCCAAGTCAGACATCCAATTGCTTCGATTTGAATTATCTAGGGATACCTTATATTTATATATCAATATTATATCAAAGTAAAAAAGTGGACAATCAAACCTATTCCTCGATTCTACAGAAGCCAAAAGAGTTTAATAAGGTCCCAAATCCAAATAAGGATAGATATTTAAAAAGTGAGTCCAATTACACCTACTCCTAATCTGAAATTGAATGTAACAATGTAAGGATCCATATGTAAACATAGTATCTATTTAGATACAGTCGAATGATCCCTTCTCATAATGAGAATGTATAGAACCCTCTTCTAATCTAGCATGGAATGAACTAATAATCATGGAATCGGCTTAATCATTAGATTATAGATTATAAGTTCATAACCCTAGCCCATTCCCAGCAAAACAGATCTATGAATTCTTTGATTCCAGTTAGTTAGTAAGAAATAGATTCTAAAAGCTAAAAAAGGGTATCCTAACCAATTGCAATAATCGAGATCATTGATATTCCTGGTATAGTAGATGTTATCATGTATACAATCATACTCAATTCGATGGAATTGTTTAATCTTAAAGGGGATCTTCTATAATTTCGCATGTAAGTTGTTATTTCTTGGTTTCGTTCAGTCATTAATAACTTGATTATTTTTAGATAATAGTAGATAGAAATAATGCTTGTAAGAAGTCCTATTGAAATCAAGAAGTATAGGCCTACTTACCATCCACACCAAAATAAATGGAGTTTTCCAAAAAAACCTGCTGGTGAAGGAAGACCTCCTAGGGATAAGAGACATAGGGCTAAAGAGAGAGCCAAAAAAAGATCTTTTGTGTATAATCCTACATAATCTCAAATATTATCAGTTCTGGTACGTAGACCAAATAATACAATGCAAGCAAAAGTTCTTAGATTCATGGAGATATAGAACAACATATAAGTTATCATACTTGCATATCCATCATTTGAGTCTCCAACGATGATTCCAATAATTACATATCCAATTTGACCTATGGACGAATATGCAAGCATACATTTCATGCTTGTTTGAGTAATAGCAATGAGATTCTCCAATATCATGCTAAGAATAGTTAGGATTTCCAAAAGAGATGCCATTCATTTGATGAGAAATAAAAAGGAATATTAAAAATTCGAGTGGTTGAAGCTAAAGCAACTACTTTCAAAGTAACAAAAAGAAAAGCAACGACTAAAGTAGGAGAGTCAGAGTTGAAATAAGGATGCCTCACTTCTTTCTCTCATACAAAACAGTACACGAGACTTTTATCTCACACGAATCCTAATTGATAAAAGAAAGAAGAACTCATCATCTTTCTTTTTTTTATTACCTTCCTCACGTATGTATAAGACTGATCAATTTCTAAAAAGGATTACTAATCCTTAACTTTTCAAGGAATCCTTCATCAATGGTTGCGAAAAATTGATTTTTTTTTTTTTCAATCTTTTCAACCTTGGTTCCACAGGAGCAAGTCAGAAGGAATGAGAAATCAAACCATCTGATTTGATTCATTCTCAATAACCATGAGATGATCACCTTAGGGTGATCCTTTTGTCGATGGATGCTCCTATTACACTCATAGTCTCTGAAGGATGAGAACCAACTATGTAGCATCTATACCAAGAATTCAAGTATTGTATATGTCATTAATCCGATCCTTTGTAGGAACTACCCATAATAACTATCTTGCAAAATGGATCTGTTTATCATAAAAAGATTCCTTGTTCTTGACCTTACTTTATCTTAATTGTTATTTGAACAAGTAAAAGTTCTATTTTGGTCTGAGTGAGGATAACATTTCGCTTTTGCATGTCCATGGAGTTTTGAAAATTCCAAACATCTCAAAGATAGATAGAGAAATAGGAATTTATCAAACAAACCACACTCCTTCATATACATCAGGAGTCCATTGATGAGAACAAGCTAAGGAAAGGTTGAATCCAATTCCTACAGTGACGAATATAAGCGCAATTGAAATTCCTGAGGAGTTATACATTTGTGTATTGATAAGACCATTTACTATTTCTTGAAGCTCGATCTCTCCCTTAGATGAACCATATAGCCAAGAGAAACCATGAAACCATGAACTAGAATAGAAGAGCTTACCCTACCTATGAGTAAATATCTCATAATAGCCTCATGTAGACACCCCATTTTTACCACCCTTTATTTTAATTTCAGTCTCTTTTGACTTTTGAGCCAGGTTTACAAAAAAATAAATAAATAATAAAAAACGAAAATTGAAAAATAAAAAAAAAATACAAAGTGTCAAAAATGTTCTAATCAAGTCAATTAGTCATTTAGGGTTGAGTCATATTACAATAAAATATATACGTACGATTTAATAAATCTAGAGTCTTTCGAGCTTTGTTAGAAAAATATTATTTAAGAAAAGTCCAGTCACATTTGAACTTCTTCATGGAGTTTTGAAAATTCCAAGCATCTTAGAGATAGATGCAAAGGTAGGAATTTATCGAATGAACCGCACTCCTTCATTTACATCAGGAGTCCATTGATGAGAAGAAGCTAGGGAAAGCTTACATCCAATTCCTATAGTGATGAATATAAGCGCAATTGAAATTCCTATGAAGTTATACATTTGTGTATTGATAAAACCATTCACTATTTCTTGAAGCTTGATCTCTCCCTTAGATATACCATATAGCCAAGAGAAACCATAAAACCATGAACCAAAATAAAAGAGCATACCCCACCCATGAGTAAATATTTCATAGTAACCTCATGGAGACACCCCATTTTTACCATTCTTTATTTTAATTTCAGTTTCTTTTGACTTTTAAGCCAACTTTACAAAAATAAATAAATAAATAACTTGAAAAAATAGAAAAAAAAATAAAAATGGAAAAAACTCAAATAAATAAAACAAAATCGAAAAATAAAAAAAATACAAAGTGTTAAAAATATTCTAGGACAATAAAATATATACATGCGATTTTGATAAATTTTAAGTCTTTTAAGCTTTATTAGAAAAATACTATTTAAGAAAAGTCCAGTCACATTTGAACTCATGAATGTAGACCTTAGTCCAATTTTGAATATTTCAACTAAGCTAAAAATGATTTGGGATTTTATTAAATGAGCTATAGGTTAAATTAAAAAGTTAGATTGAGTTCGGCCCAAGATGAAAAGCCCAAATAAAATATAAGGTTTCCACAAACTTGATCTTGCAAATCGATTGAATTAAATCTTGAGTAAAATTAACAAATCTAAATCGAGTATTATTGCATCCTATGAATATTAGGTTTGTTAAAATTGAAACAATGAAAACATTCAAAAGATTTAAGTTTATGATCTATAAATAGTAAACATTCAACTCTAAAAATACATGTTTCATAATTACATAAACTCCACAACCAGTCCACATTCACAATCTCCTGCACATCTACATTTGCATCTCATAGACCCACACACACATTTGCATCCACGGTCAACACACACACAAGACCCACACGTCACTACACACATATAGAATAATCTACGACCAATGGCTTCACACTCTCACAATTCACACTCACACACGTCCAGTACATATACACCATACATCCAGATATAATCACACATTGTATACAATTTCAGCACACACATCACTTACAATTTTTCAGTCACACATACACACCATTGTCCTTATGCCTGACTCACTCACATACAACCTACCATCCAACACTCATCGTACATTCAACACAGCACATCATCCTTCACACACAACTACGTCCAACACAGTACTATCCAGCACCTACACATCCAGCACTTCACCGCGCATAGTCTGCACGAACAACAAGCACACATGTAGTGGCACATACCAATGGATACGATCATAGTAATCCACATGCAATAGTACGCCAACATCAAATCACGCACATATGACCCAATACGATTCATGTGATTATTCTCTTTGAATCCAACCATTAGGTAAGATAGTTTATTTTTTTAATAGTTTTATTAGTTAATTTTATCTTCTTCTTTTTTTGTTTTTTTAGTTAATAGTTTTATTAGTTTATCTTCTCTTCTTTTTTTAGTAATTATATGTTACTAATTTTGTTTTTCTTAATGCAGGTTGTTGGTTTAATTTTTGTTATATGCCATGTCCTTTTAGGAAAAATTGCATTTTTTTTATACAAATTACATCCTTTTCATAAAACTTGTATCTTTTAGAAAAGTTACATATCTTCTCTAAGATTAATATATTTGGTAAAGATATGTATCAAAATTTCATATCTTGATAGATCCACATAGATCTTACATTTAGGATTTAAAAAAATAAATTTTGACTCATAATTTTAAAAAAAATAAAAATCTTAACTAGAGTTTTTTTTTTTAAGATTTAGTTAGTTAGGTTTTTTTTAAATAGATTCATAAAGTTAGGTCATTTTAGGTTTTGTTTTAAAAATAATAAATTAATAACTAACATAAATCTAGCTTGATTTCTTTTAAAAAAGAATAAACCCACTAAATTTTTTCTTAAAAAATATAATTATATTGGTTTGATCTTAACGAGCGGATATGTAGGCACCTTCTAGGCAACCATTAAAAAATATAAATTTTTTTTTGTTTTTTAGAAAATTCGTAATAAAAATCATAAAAAATTCATTTTAGTTACATTTTTGTATATCCTTACATAACTTAGCATTTTTAGAAAAATTATAAAAAATAAAGCCAATTAATTTTTTTATTTTTACATGGTGACTTAAGCTTAATAGGTTAACGTCCGATCTTATGCTTTCTAGTTTAATTTTCTATAAAATATTTTTTTAGAATATTTGTGGACTAGTAGCTAAATTAAGATTTTCCCACTCTAAAACCCTAATTTGATTTTTACTAGTTTTACTAGTTGGCAACTCTAATTTATTTTTTTTCAAAATTTTTTTTAAAATACATTTTTTAAAAGAAACTTTTTTTTTCTTAATTTTATTTCAAGTAATTTATATTAAGCGAGTTAGGCTTAATTTGGATTAAATTAAGGAAAACCGAAATAAAACTCAACAGAATTAGTAACTAACTAGGGATCATTAGTAGGTTAGCCAAATAAAAATTAAAAAATTAATTAATGGGTTTTTTTTTCCTTATTTTTTCTTTCATTTAATATTGTAATATTGTTGTACTAACTGGTTTTTAGAGATGCAAGTCTACTAAGGAAAGCTTAGACTAATAGGCTCCTTTACTGAGGATTTGTTAGGAGGGGGTGGGTTTAAAAAAAATCATGTGTGTGCTTAAATGTAGTCGAACCTAAGCTACCTTAAGAACCTAGGACAAGTCACCATTATATAACCCTTGAGTCATTGAGGTTTTTATCTCTACTTGACGGTAATAAACAAGTCCACTCATACTTCGATGTAGTCCACCAGGCGTTTCCCTAGAAATGCTTAAGGCTACTGATATCAGGCAAGTGCACATATCAAATTTAATATAACGGATGTGAGTCCAAGTCGATCTCTCAGAGATTTCGAGTACTAATATTAACCTTAACTCTATTATCTAACCGGAAAATTGTGATGAGTTGAATGAATTAAAAATACTGAAATTAACAAACTAAACTAATTATGAGACTTGATTAAGCAATTTAGAAAGCAATAAAACTAAGAACGACTTCAAGAATGCAATAACATATTTAGGAATTATTTCCCCTAGTGTTTAACATGTGACCGCTTAAAATATATTCAATTCAATTTCTATTATTCTTGACCGGAGGGATTCACAATTAAAGTTAATACCTTTCTCAAGCATATTAACCCTAATCCTAAATTATTTACCGGAATCTCTTCACTTAGTAATATAACTTAGCATTGCATTAATGTATAATGAATTTCCATACAACCAATCAACTTTCCAGAAGAAACATATATCTTATCTCTAAGTACACATGTAATTCTCTCCAATTATGTCAAGATCTAATTACACATGTAATTTCTCAATCATCATGCATAATATCATAAATTGATACTCTAGAAATATCAATCAATTAAACAACATAATTGAATCAAGAAAAGATAGAAACTTTATTGAAAATTATAAATCAACCCAAGAATCACATGAAACCCTAGGTTCCATAATCCTAAATACAAGAGTCTTAAGCTATCATAATGAAACTAAAAACGAGTTCCAATAAAAGCATAAAATAAAACATAAAAAACCCCTTTGATTGATGAAAAATCTCTCCAATCTTGAAGTTAGTATTGCTTTCGCTTTTTTCCTCTCCTTCTCTTCAAGTCTCTCCACTTCTCGAGTGTCCAATCTCCCTTTTCGAAACCCTAGTATGTCCTTTTATAATGTATTATAAGGTTTCTGTTTTCGTCACCAGACACAGTCTGGGATACGGTCGTATCCCCAGCTCGTGTAACTTTCTGACCTTGGCAAATTTTCCTGGGTGGACACAGCTTGGGGACACGACTGTGTCCTAGATTATGTAACTTCATAACTCATTCATTTGAACTTCAAATTGAGTGAAACTTAATTCCTTTTCTTCGTTTTCAATCTAAGAACGCGTTCAAACCTTGAAATCAAAATTTTACTGAATTAAGTATCAATTTATTTAAAGAAAACCAAAAATGTAAGGGAAATACTATAAAATCATCATGTGAAATATATTTAAAATCAGAGTTATTAGCTACAGAGCGTAAGACTCGTAGATTTCACTCTCTTGCATTATCTTAAATAAAAAAAAAGGGGTTAGTAATTTTTTAAATTATAGGAGCCGAAAAAAAAATTTGTTATAAGCCACAACAAATTAAGCCTTATTTTCAAATTTTAATATACTTATATATATAAGTGTACATGAGCTTTATTTTCGAAAAAAAAAAAGAATTTTTTTTATAAATTCACACACTTATATAAGTTTACATGAATATTGATCGCAGGTTTATAATAATTCTATTCCTATAGTTTGTTAATTACCAACCCTATTGCATTGCACACATATGCAGCATATTGCATCGCATTTATTTTATATTTTTAATTTGCATATTTGTCTGTATATGTTATCTTGTGTAATATATATGAGTCTTGTAAATTTTGTTTTATTTCATGAGTAATATGTTGCGTAACATGACATTTAGCTTAAAAGGGTCAAAATCATTAATAATCCCCTTATACCATAATATGCTAATATTTTAAAAAAAAAAATCACTATCAACTTGTAAATTTTTTTAGGGCATATAATTATGGAAATTAACTATTGTAAAGATTATTATAGACTTGTCATCTTTTAAGACTTTTCTATTTTTTTTTTTTAAAAAGATATTTCAACAAAATATTTTATGCTAAAAAATAGTTTCCTGATAATTTTTATTTAGTTGATTTCTATTGCTATGCTCCACACGTACAATATCGTTAGGAACTAACATAATAGCAAAATAAAATTAAAAAATAAAATAAAACAAGATTTGATCCTCAAATTTCCAATGTAAATTATTTCCCATCTCAAAGTCGTAGAATGAGAATGAGGTTTTCATTTTGTATATGTTAGATCATAAATTAGTAACCACATCTAATTTCCAAAAAAAAAAAATTACAATTCTTTCAAACTTTCTATTTTTGAAATGGAATATTTACAAAATCCCCATGAATAGGATCAAACCTTATTCTATGGTATTTCCATGAGATTCCTGTTTTTTATTCTTAAATAAGCCTTAGAGAGAGCTTAGTTGATCCATGATTTATCTTTCATCTTTCATTTCTTTTTTATTTTTTTGGAGAAATATATCGATTAATTCCAATTCTTTCTTTTTCTATTGATTCTTTTCCGATCGAGATATATGGATTTACGGATCTAGGTGTCTATATAGATCCCTTGCTCATGGATTAACAAAAATGCACAAAAGCTCTATTTGCCTCTGCATTCTATGAGTCTCTTCCTTTTTACACATAGCATTGCCACTCCCTTTGGTAGCATTCACTAATTCAGAACTTAATTTGAAAGTCATGTTTCAACCCGAACATTTTTAAGATACCCTTGATAACCAACGAATGGCAAGTGTTTTTCCTTATGTAGATCCCTTATGTGAATCCTATTTCAATGGGAACTTGATGAGTTGATCTACCCACACATCTTGCTTTTACTACTATATCGAGAGTTACTCCACATATTGCTTGACATAAAACAAATAGTGATAGGAATCAATCCACAACGATCCTCAGGCCGAGATGGAACTGTCGGAAGCCGAGGCTAGCATGCTCTTGCCAAGGCTAAACCAATACCTGAAGGCCGAAGGGAGGAAGAGAAACCATTCCACATTAGGTCTATCGTCTGCCAAAAAGACAAGAGACTAAACAACCAAAGCCTCAAGGCCAAAGAACTACTTAGCACAATACAGGAAAACTAATGCCAAGCAATCCATGAGTGCAACAACTATAAACCAACCTTACTGGGAGTTCAGCTAAGCATAACAAGACTTCTAAACGTCTCACCCTTACTCAAACATTCAACTGCCAACTAGCCCTTGCTCGGGGCCAATCCCACAAACAGCTCAGATGACTGCATGCCGACCACTCTATTAAATGCACAATTTTGTATATTTTGTAAATATTTTCCTTATTTCAATTGTAGGTCATTCTTTTGCGTTAAATGCCTTGTATATTATTTATAGTTTTGCCACTAAAGCTTTAGGACTTACTATAAATAGCAGCATTTGTAATTAGTAGGATCAGATAGTAAAGAATATTCATACAGAGAATTTACACTTAAACGTTCTTTCTTGAAGTAAGGACATTCTTAAGCCCCTTTTGAGCTGGCGTTTCAGATTATTAGGTGTCAAATAACTCTTTAATTTTTCTTGCGTTCATATTAATTTTGTCCTTAAGATTATGGTGAACCCCTTTTATTTAAGCGAGTTAGTGAATCACATCTAACCTCTGATTTGAAACCCAAGTGACATTTAGCATTTGTAAGTCACATCGAACTCTATTTTTAGCTCAACCCGTAATTGTGTTTATATCTTGATGCATGATATCTATTCACATTCGTAGTCAAAACCCCCTTCTCACATTCTTTATTCCCATTTGAACCCTAAGAGACTTAGCCTTAGCTTCCAAAACCCATTACATAGATCCGCATCAAATAGTGGGTTTGCTTCTATCTTTCGTTGAATCTTTTTCATGGCTTGATAGATAATTTGATAAGCCAATGATTTTTTTCCATGTTTTAGAATACTAATCAATTATAATAAATTAGATCAAATTTTGTAGTTTTTTCTTCTACAGTACCTTGATGTGACATGAGCGTAAAAGGGATTCAAGAATCATTTTTCTTTTTATAAGGGCTAAATTCATTTATTTTGGCTTTTTGACCCCATATTGTAGGGTGGATCTCTAAAGATATAAAAGAAAGATCTCCCTCCAAGCCGTACATATGACTTTCATCAAATACGGCTTTCCACATAATTCTATATGCATCTATGAGATAAAGTATGGAATTCTGTTTACTCACTTTAAATTGAGTATTCGTTTCCCCCCTTTCCTGCTAGGATTGGAAATTCTGTATTTTACATATCCATACGACTGAGTCTTTAGGTTTTTGAAATAGTGTAAAAATAAAAAGAAGTGCTTCAAATCATTGCTATTTGACTCTAACCTAATCTAAAAAAGTCGAGGCATTTCGAATTGTTTGTTGACACGAACAAAGTTAGGGAAAACCTTTGAAATTATTTCCATATTGGACCTTGGACATATAATAGTTCCAAATTGAATCTCTTTAGAAAGAAGATCTGTTGTCTCATGGTAACTTGCACTAATCCCCTTACAAAACTTTCATTATTAGGTTAGCCGTGCACTTCACATGTTTCTAGCGATTCACATGGTATCGTCAAAAGATAAAAATCTTGGATAAGAATTTACAATGTACTAGAACACCCTTGTTGATGATCCTTTACTCCAACAACATCTAGGGTTCCTCAAACAATGTGATATCTCACACCAAATAGATCCTTAATCCTTCCCCCTCTTATTTAGACTATAGAATGTTCTTGTGAATTATGGCCAATACCAAGTATATAAGCAATGATTTCAAATCCAAAGGTTAATTATACTCTAACAACTTTACGTAAGGCAGAGTTTGGTTTTTTTGGGTTGATAATGAAAAAGTTGATGAATAAGTCACCCTTGCTACCACTCTACAACTAGGTAATAGAATTCTAAATCATTGAGGTATCTTTTGATATAACGACTCAGAGTACGTCGTAACTCTGAAGTTAAGCATAGTTAGGCTGGAGCAATCCTAAGATAGGTGATCTCTTGAGAAGTTACTACACCAAGAGACAAAACCATACGGTAATCTACACCAAAGCAGACAATATCTCGATGAGAGGAGTTCCGGTCGGGTCGTTACATTTGACATGCTCTCTTCTTCACCATTAGAAGGTAAGTTTACAACATACTCATTTATAGTGACCTTCCCTATATGTATATGATGACATTAAGGCTATAACATAGGTTAGATATGCATTTGGGTGTATGGTTGCTGATTCTGAGTGTTTGTAGTAAGGATAGTGGTAGTGGTTGAAAGGGAAAGTGTATTGAGATAGGTGTGTGTGGTTTGGTAACCTGACGGAAATGTTGTGGTCTGTGGTGATGGGGAATGAGGGAAGGAAGGTGCAGGTTAGGACAGGTTAAAAGCCGTAGGGTGGTTTAGTGTGTACTCTTCACGTTGAACTTCAATTGTATCAGGAGCTAAGTGGGAACTAACATGCTGAAGGTGTTTCGTAGATTGCATACAAGCATTTTCAGAGTAGAGAAAGATGTCACTGCCACTTGCCAAAAATTGTTGCTTCTGACTGTGATCACACACCTCTATCTTCTGCTCTTCCTTACTACTTGTCACACCATGCTTCCATTCTGCATTATGTGAGATGGCTTCTCGAGGGGGAAAAACTCTCATTTGCTGGCCAAAGGTCACTTCATCATTCGCTTCGTAAGTACAACTCCGACTAAAATGTCCGAGTTGGCTACAGTGAAAACAAAGGTCTGCCGATCGTTCATATTTGAAGCTTGCCTAATATTTATTTCCATCTTTACAGTTAACCCAAATGTCAGGTCACAAAGGGTTATTATAGTAATCTTGACTTTCATACGTAGGAAACTACGTCTCGCACCAGTCGACAATTTAATGGGGTCTACTCCTAAAACCTATCCCATACTTGCCCCAAGCTTGTTGGCATTGTTAGTGGACAAATGATCAAGTTGAAAATCGTGTATTTGCACCCAAAAATATGACCAAGTCCAAGAGAAGATCTTCAATTCAAGAATCACCATGCCATTCCTCTAATATCATGCAATGCCCCATAACTGTCCGAACGACATCATATGAATCAAAGGTCAGTAAATATAGGTTCTTCCCCATTACAGTTACTTTGGCACACCCAAACTTCTTCCACGCATTTATTAATATATTAGTAATCCATTTCTGTTCAACAATTTATCAGACACAATTTTTCCAACTAAAATATGCTCTGTCTCTGACATATCATCATGATTTTCTTCCAGATCAAGACTATTCAGCAGTATAGTATGGGCCTTTCTTGGATGCATCGCTGTCCTACTGGATTCAGCCATAGCCATTTCCTAGACAAAGTCATAGAAGTAAGCAAGGGACCGAGTAAAGACAAACTGACACTCAGAACAGATTGATAAAAAACAATGGAAACAAGACTCAACACAGACGCTCAATTTTACAAGTAAAGAGATTAATGTTGCAAAAGTTAGAGAAGAGGAACCAAGCAAATACACAACAAAGCACACACAGACTTGATTGAGAGAAAATGATAGAATTAAGACTCAACACAGGCACACAGATGCGCTAACAAACTAAAGTTGCAGAACCTTAGGGAAACAAACAAACAAAGAAGAAGCAAACAACTCCCTCACACAGATGCTATTGTCAGTAGTTTGATTCAAAACAAAATGTAATATGGTCGTGAACTATACGTAAAATGCATACATGTCGTATGTAGTGAAATGATGTAAAGTAATTTCATGATCTACATGAAGAAAGAAGGATGATAAGATCATCTTAGAACACGGTAACTACCACACTACAGGGAGTTAACTGCCACCAACAAAAATGGAACCATTCTCATAGAGAGAGAAACTTTTACACAATGGATGGTCTTTACACTTTGAATTTTTCAAGAGTATTGTGGAATTATGGGACATTCGATCTAAAATTTTATTTTTTAAGTCAATTAAAATCTAGAATTACCAAATGAAATAAATGAGGCTTAGAGGAAGGTTAGATAACTTTGTACATACAAATCCCCTAGAGAAAATGTATAGTGTGAATGAATGATATCCTTCATAATAATAAGTTAGAATTGGAACTTCACTAGAATATCCTTTACGACTTTGAATTTCCTAAATCGACGAGTAACTTCTCTCATGAATCGAACTTCATGCCTAACTCTTCACTAAACTAGGGTATAAGCTCCTAAAATTGCATTTAAGGTAATCGTACCTAAATTTAGGGTATTCAAGAAAAATTTATCTAATTGAGCTCAAACTTTACGATTAAGATAGAAAAATTAGTTGAAGTGATCCACTAAAATTAGATTGCAAAAATAATGACCCCAAATCTTAATTTTAGCTTTAGAAATGTAATTATATAATATAACGTAAAATTTATCGAAATCTCTAAAACTGAGCTTAAAATACGATAAAAATCTAGAGATAAGTTAATTAAACTATAAAAGGAAATAATATAGCATAATATATTATATAAATATACTTATTATATATAATAATTATACCTGTAAATTAACTCCAAATTATATAATTATATATAATATGTGCTAAACTCATAAAAATAAATAGAAAATATATCTTAAAAATAAAAGATATACTAGGAGTATAATTATATGTATATAATTACACATTACATTTCCCATATATGTATGATATATACACGTATATTAGTAAGTATACTAAATATTAACATAATATATATAATACTAATACTTAAATTATAAACTAACCAAAAGTCATCCAAATAGCGGAATTCAATATGGAAATCACTGGAAGACAATCATGGCAATCATTTAAGCTAGGATAAGATGAATCAAAAGGTAATTAAACACAATTTAGATACCTCCTACTTGCTTATAATATAAAAAAATTACAAAAAAATTTGTTACAGCCAACTCCAACCCTTCTAAATATCACAAGACACCAAAACTTTATTATTTTAACAAATTGAAACCTAGGATAGAGATAGAAAATAATCTAGAACAAAAACATTTTAGAAAAATAAATAAATCAAAAACATAACAACCCCTACCTTAATATGGTTCCCTAACTCCCAAGTGATCTACTATAGAATCCCATTGGGCCCTAGCAGTCCACCTCACACGCCACCCTTCCAACAAGCTTCCACCAACCAATAATGGCCAGAGCACCGACGAACAAATCAGTTCAGATTCTACCCTATTTTTCCTTCATTTTCTAAAAATAGTAAAGTTATCTAGAAAAATTATGAAAAAAATTATTTTTAGGTTATTTCAAATATACATTCATATGATATTTTTATTTTTGTAAAATTTCGAATATTTTATATACATGCTTAAATAAGTTACTATTCATCTGATTTTTTAAATTGAAAATAAATATACTAAATGATGTTGTTTCTAGCTCAAAAAATTTATATAAAATACATATTATATATAGTTAATTACTATGTAGCTTGATTTTTTATTCATATATTTTAATAGTTATTTTATTTTTTTAACCTAAAAATATGGCAAAATGATGGAATAAATAGATTTTTATAAAATTAATTAATAGAATTTCTAATTACTAACCTTTGGACACGTATAGTGACATTGGGGATGGTGAGAAATTATTTCATATAAAAACGATATTATTTGTGCAATTAATCATAATTTAAAGGTAAAAATGCAATTATGTTTATATAGGCAATAAACCCAATAGCATGAAACCATATATTGATTGAATTCTCCATATTTTTAGGAGTCTATAGAAATTTTTAGGGAATTATTTGACAACCCAAGCTATTTATTACAAATTTACTTAATAAAATGGTTTAATTTACCAATCAAGGTATGTTTTTAGTAATAATAGGCTACATTATGAATAATATCGAAGTAGAACTTATACATGTACATGCTAGTCAAATTTGGTGAAAATGAATTTTTAACTTATTTATTGATAATTATATGATCGAGTTATGATATACACATATTAGGATTAGATATTACATATATTATTACGTTATATTAGTAAATTATATAAAATATAGTCCATATATATAAAATGAATATAATATGATAATACTTATTATAAAAGCAATAGGTATATTAGAAACTAAAAATACCCTTTCGAAGTCATCTATAAAAATAAAACTCATAATACGTATCGTCAAGTTTGTATAAATCCAATGACACTACTTTTATTAAAATCAAACAATCCTAGGTAATATAACCCATATCTCTATAATATTACAAAAATTTACGTACTATGATAACCTTATCGTAATTGAAATGTAAGTTGATTAATTAAAAATACATTTCGATACAATTAAAACGATATATTATAAGTAATAATATAACTATATATATTATCGATACTTAATAACTTAAAATAATTTATATAATAAAACTATATTTCATTATATAAGGAAAATAATAATATACTTTAGATATTTATATATATATTTAGAATGATATAAAAGAATAAATAAAACCGTAACGTTTTCGTAACTCATACAAAAGCTAAATCTAGGTTTTGTATATATAGGATCTGTTAATGAGCAAAGCATCGACGATACCGATCTTCCATAATAAGTGTTAAGACAGGTAAGTTGGGATTGTAACTTTACCGCTTATTGAGATATTGTACCAAAATATCTAAAGGCTTATGAGTACTTCTATTTGTAGTTATAAATTAGCTGTCTACACTTATGCTATGTGTATGGTTNATTATTATTTTCCTTATATATTTAAATATATAAGGAAAATAATAATATACTTTAGATATTTATATATATATTTAGAATGATATAAAAGAATAAATAAAACCGTAACGTTTTCGTAACTCATACAAAAGCTAAATCTAGGTTTTGTATATATAGGATCTGTTAATGAGCAAAGCATCGACGATACCGATCTTCCATAATAAGTGTTAAGACAGGTAAGTTGGGATTGTAACTTTACCGCTTATTGAGATATTGTACCAAAATATCTAAAGGCTTATGAGTACTTCTATTTGTAGTTATAAATTAGCTGTCTACACTTATGCTATGTGTATGGTTAGTATTCTGATTGTCACTGAAGTTAAACTCCCTAGTATGCTATTTTGTATAATTTTGCATAATGTAACTAGACATGTATAGTAACCGTTAAAGGAATAGTTATGAGTATTAGACTAAATACCGACTCTTTTCAATGAAGATAGCTAAAATGGTCATTTTCCCATCCTTTGTCGAATTACGTGACAAGTGAGGAGATTACGACAAGAGTGGAGGCCATGGTTCAAAGATGATCACGAGAACAAGGCATTCTCCATTGCATAAGCCCGAGTTTGGTTTGATTTTGAGTCATAGTAAACTCCTCAATCTAGGTTAGAACAAATAAAATTTTTCTAACCTCATAATGGATGGAATAACATTATGCGATGTTTCAAGTGATTAATTGTATTGCATTTCATTATAATTAATAACCTTGTATGTAATTTTTTAGTACTCATCTGACTTTGTCCTACTTACTAAGCTAGTTAAGCTTACATCTTTATAGACTCTTTTGTAGGTGACCAGTGAAAGATTAGGAGTATAAATATCACCACCCTTAGATTAGTGCACAATTGACTGGGAAAGTGAGGAATAGAGAATCCATTAAATTTAGGCTTTTAAATTTTCTTTTTGGTTTTGAGGAAACTAATTGAGAATTTCCTAAGACGCTCACTAATTTCCTATCTTATTATAAATAGGTTTTAAGACTTATGGCTTTTATAAACTCTAAATGTAAATTATAACTTTATGTGTGAAAACACTTATATAAATACTATTATATTATCAAATAACAGGTTATCGTGAACAGGTATTTTGAAAAGTTATACCACAAGTTTGATTATAAACAGGTATCATATTGGATATTTCAAGCTAGTTGAGTCGTATTCGCCTTGTGTAGATTATATTTACAATAACAGCTGTGAAATCAACTTCCATCTTAAGTTAATTTACATGACAAGACTATTACAACTTCTCATATCCGAAGCGTAACACAAGGGTTCAAGAAATACCATATACAAGCAATAATATCTGGCCGAATTTGGATCCTATCCATTTACCCTTCCTTCTATTTCTCTCAATTTACAAATCAAATGTCGAAATTATCTATATTTTTTAAATATCATGTGATGTTATCATAAAATTATCGTATTTCTTGTAATCTCAACCGTTGATTATACATAATAACATTCAAAATGACAAATTAAGGAAAATTGAGAAAAGTAAATAAGGAGAATCAATTTCCTATCTACCCAATATAGGGCTACAAACCATGTTGTTAGGGCAAATATTGGAGACTTTTTTTTTTTTCCCTTTTAAGTCCTCTTAAGAGTTTGTACCAATTATTAAATACTAATATTAAATTATTTTGCAATGTAAAGGAGGATAGATTTGGTGACTAAGATGCTAGGGATGGATTTGAATCTAGTTACCATTTCTAAAATTTTTTAAAATTATTCCTTTGAAATATTGATACATATAATCAACAGTTGAAAAAAAAAAGTCAAAAAGAAGATTTCTCTAAGTTAATGTTCTTTTATTGTAGAAAACACAAATTCTTTTAAATTATTGTACTTTTCATCGAAACCTTTTACAATTGTATCCTTAAAGGCAATCTAATGCAGAAGTATGGCTGGTCTATTGGAATTATATATAAACTCTTGATGAGGCATTGAAGGGCACCACAAAAAATACCAAGAAACTATAAATCCAAAAATACTACAAGTACCTCTCCAATCTTGTAGGCACCCGTATTTAGCTATTACAATCTACATTTGTAAGTAAATATTTTTAAAGCAATAAAGATACATTTTCTTATCTTATAAGCTCTCTACTTTTAATTTTATTACTTTTTAGATTTTAGCGAAAGGAACTAAGTTATTCTTTTTTAATATTTTATGCTCTCCTTATTTTCCTAGTGTTCTCTACTAGTCTGATTTTACTCTTATTTTGATCTTTTCTCTTCTTTGCCTTCTTTTCCTGATCTTTTAGTTCATTTATTTTTGGTAGAAATTTTAAAAATTTAAATAATATCAATCATTATAGAAAAAAAAATAATATCAATCATTAATTTATAATTTTATTCAAAAATAACTTTAAAAGAACCGTTTCTGAAACAGGATAATATTCGCCTGTAATATGTTTGCTTTGCCTTCATGCGATGAACTGCCACATAATCTCTAATAATATAGAGTTCCACCTTTTACCAAAAGACACATGACAAATAAATAAAGGAAAATTCTTTCAATGCACTCAACATGTCAGACGGACGTAAAAAATTCAGGATTTACTAGCTTTTTCTCAATAATTGCTGTCATTAATTTTTTAAAATTGTGTGATCATCGAGGTTTCAACATTCAACTATATATGTTAAAGAAAAGAAAGAAGAACAGAAGAAAAGAATTATATATGTTACAACAGATAAAAAAGCGTCAATCATATATGTATTACCTCCGAAAAAGAGAGAGAGCGAGAGAGAGTATCTTTACTAACTAGACATTAACAAGAACCATTGAAGCGTTTTTCAATTACAAGGGGTTGTAATTAATTATTAATGGCACAGTTGACGGCAGTGGTGATGATGAGGCATCACAAAAAAATGTCCCAAAAATGAGGAGGATAGTTTCATTTTTCTAAAAGAATTTCATTTTCTTATTACTTTTCGTGGTTGTTAACCAATATGATTAAAATGCCAACAATCTATTAGTGTCTTCTTTCATAAATTACTATATAAAATAACTAGTATTTTCAACCTTTTAATATTAATATACAATAATGTTTGATAATTGTAAAATTTTGACCCAACAAACATTGGGGGGAAAAAAAAAAGAAGAAGTTCCAAACAAACAATCCATAGGACAATTCAATAAAAAATATGTCCGTAGTAATCACATATACACACTTAATCTAATGAAATAAAATTTTATAATTATATATTAATTATTCATCCACATATTTAAATGTGATTGGTCAAAAACACACTCAATATAAGAAGTTGGAAACAGCAAATATCTATCTAGTTAAATAAATATACGCATATAATAATGTAATAATAGCCAACAAAAACGAAACCCAATTTAAAAAATAAGATAGAATAATATCCATGTCCTGGATAAAATTGTGTAAATTGAGATATATATGATAAAGTTAACATCCCATATCGATTGGCCACGGTACGACGATGCTGAAAGCGTCCTCCTAATCTACAATCACTAACTTCAGCTTCGCTTGCATGTTACTTGGAACTTTTTGGAACAATTTATGAAGCTTTTCTTAGACTTGTTGATTCTCAATAAACTTCGATATTCACTTACACCCATCACGTTGGCATCAGATTCTTGGTGTGACGACATAAACCAATTGTCGTTTATGCATAGGATTATGGGTCAAAAAGAGCACCAACAAGACATATTATAAAAATGCCAGCAAAATACTTAATGTATCATTACTAGATCACTTGTACTTCGAGAAGGAAACTAATCTATGAATCAGAAACATTATTTAAAATCAATGAAAAGTATAAAACCTAAAAGAGTCGATGTACGGGTTATAAATTAGAAACATTTGCAGAACACTGGCAAAAGCAGACAAATTCAATTCGATTGATTTAATGAACCCATGCAATCTAACTTCTCATAAGTCGTGCCTCATTCACGCATTCTTTCACCCAAACAGACACATACAGAACCGTTCTCCCAAAATTTTCTACATATTTTTCTCCCTTCTCCTGAAAAATGTGACCTTTGTTAACATCTTCCATATGTTATTAAATTTTACAAGTGCTTTATAGCAGGTACTGTAACATCACTTTACGTGGAACGTTTTGTATTGTCCTTTTTAAAGTTGAAACAGGTGATTGACATGAAATAGATGGAACATGTTAAGCATTAGATAAAAGGAAAATTGATACGAACCTTGATTAAGAACAGATAAAGCCGATTGATAGATGAGTTTAAGATTGCAGAAAGCTTGAAAATAATTAATAGGAAAAAGTATGAACAGGGTGAAAACCCATGAATAACTCCAAAGAATATGACGCACCAATGGAACTTATGATAACTCACACCTCAATTTAATATGACATACGAATTGATCCGGTGAGGTTACTCGCTACCTAACCTTACTTAACCGAAAGAATAAGAGTGATGCCGAAAGAATAAGAGTGATGCCGAAAGTAAACAAATAGTGTTTACATAAAAAAGAAAAAGTACTCAAAGAATATATTAAGAATAATATGATATTCTTACAGTTATAAGTACAAAGGTATGTATACTTATAAATTAAGGCAACCTACCTAAAAAGGAAGAAAAAAAAAAAGGTATTTCCTAAGGGAGTAATGTACATGATACAAAAGGATAAAAATGAATATATAAGAAAAATAATTATTGGTGCAACTGATTCTGCACATGATACTGTAAATGTGGTGATACTACTTTGGTGAGGTCGTTAGAAGATGTAAACAAAAAAGTACAAACAAATGGGTTTATCCAAGCAAGGATGACTTAGTTAGTCCGTACTCTCTCTCTTGGCCTCTCAACAAAAAAAATGCCGAGTAATTGGTCGGCTCAGTGTTGAAGAGTAATCATCATCAACTCAGCATACTGCAGAAAAATAGGCGATCATACGGTACAGTATGAAGAGTGACTTAGTAAGGAAGTACTCGGCCTTAGTAAGGGTTGGTTAAAACAGAAGAATTCGTCGTACTAACCCCTCTAGTCCTTAAACTCGGCTATGGGTCAGAGGTCCAGCATCCTAATTCCCATCATTCCCTCCGGGTTGTTTTGGATTTAGGATCAAATCTGAATGGTGTTCGCTCAGTTCTTCATCAAGGTGATATAGATTGAGGTCAATAATGTTGAAGACATCAGAAACCCCATAGTCCTCGAGCAATTCCAACCTGTAAGCATTGTCATTGATCTTCTAAAGGATTATAAAAGGTCCTTACACTCTTGCAAATAGTCTGTTCCTCCTCTTGTTCGAGAACCGCTCCTCGTTAAGGTACAAACACACCAAGTCTCCCAGCTAAAATCGTTTAGTTCTACCCTTGGTCTTTTCTCGCATTCTTCTGACAGCTTGGTCAATGTGCTAAATGACCCTGTCGTAGATGTGCTGAAGGGATTATACTCTAGCTATTGCGTCAGGGTCCTCTTGCGTAGGTATTAGTACAAGGTCATGGTCAAGGGGCAACTCAAGATTAAACCCATAGACTAACAGGCAGACGTCCCAATCAGCTAAGTTCTTGCCTACTATAACTCGAAGCAGAGACCCCAAAGTTCGATTAACCACTTCTGTTTGGCTGTTAGTTTGGGGGTAACATGAGGTAGTGAAGAGTAATTTGATTCCCAACTAACGTCACAGGGTTCTCCAGAAATGGCTCAAAAACTTCAGGTCTCTGTCGAAAACTACACTTCTCAACACACCGTGTATTCGCACAATCTCCTGCAAGTAATAGCTACAGCGTCATTAGTTTTGCTACAGGGCACAAAGTGTGCCATCTTACTGAACCGATCTACGATCATTACAGAATCTTTGCCTCAGGCGGTTCACAACAATCCAAAAACAAAATCTATGCTCAATTTAGTCTACAGTCTCGTTAGGACAAATAGGGGCATTACTTTCCCTTGCTCGGCTTAACACTTTACCTTCTTGCACATGATACAGCTTTCAACAACTCAATGCACATATTTCCTCATTCTCAACCAAAAAAATCAGCCATTTATTAGTTCACAAGTCCTCCTTTCTCTAAAATGTCTGAAGAGAACTCTACTGTGGGCTTCTCTGACTTGTAGCTCCCTCAGTAAACAAGTCTACACGCATAATTTTCCACCTTAAAACAAGTAGCAATCCTCCACATGATATTTGTCCACTGTCCTCCCATCTATACATTGCGAAATTATAGGTCCAAAGTATGGATCCTCAAAGTAGTGTTTTTTTATACTCGCAAACTCAAATAGCCTAGTCTACAATTCTGATAAAAGCACATATCTCCTCAAAAGGGAATCGGTAACTACGTTGCTCTTTCCCTGCTTGTACTTAATTACAAAATTGAACCCTTCAAGGAATTCAACCCACCTCGCTTGCCGCTTCAACAACTTGGTCTGATTCCGGAGGTACCTTAACGATTCATGGTTAATATATATGACAAATTCTCTTGGCATTAAATAATGTTGCCATACTTGCATTGCTTGGATCAGTGCCAAAAATTCCTTGTCGTACACAAAATAATTCAATTGGGGTCCTCGGAGCTCGACTCTACTCATCACCAGAGCCTTCTTCAATCCGCAAGCAAGTTTCTTCTGCAACTTATTAACTTCTCTCGGCGGCATTGGATTCAGCCTTTCGATCATTCTTCTCGAAGATATACGTATTCTTATAGCCGTCATGCATAACTCTCATGTAAAACAACCACGGCCTACTTAGCAAAACGTAAGAAGCGCACATAAGTAGTATGTCGCAGAGAATCTGATCAAAGTAATTCCCAATAGTAATCGGCAGTAGTATTTGCCAAGTGACGTGTAATTCTCCTTTCTCACTCAACCAATACAGCTTGTATGGCCTCGGATGTAAAATAGTTAACAACTTCAGTTTTGAAACAAAATTGACTAATGCCACATTGGTGCAGCTTCCACTATCCACTATCCATAATGAGGGCACACATTTAATCATTTACCTTATTGGTGGTATAGAACAAATTCTCTCTCTGCTCCTCCTCTCGTAAAGGTTCTATGTTCATGGTACATCAAACAACCATGAGTAACTAATCTAAGTCCTCAAGAAACACATCATCCTCAATCATCTCTTTATCAGCATTTTCTTTCTCGGTAGGAACCTCCTCCTCCTCCTTGGATTCCTCATCCGTACTCTCCACTTCTAGCTTCAAAATGTCTCTCTTGATGACCATCGTCCGTCGATTTGGGCATTGAGCAACCATGTATCCAAACCCCTGGCACTTAAAGGACTTAATCTGGCTGATCTTTCTACCAGACACTTGCCCCTTCTCATACGTTCAGGTTAGCACTACATCATCCGATCGGCCTTTCTACTCGGCTCTATACTCGACTGAGCTCGGTGACTTACCTATCCGGATAAGCTAGTTGGTATCCTCACCGATACTCGGCTCCTTCTTTACCTCTCTACTCACTAAGCAATCCTAATAGCTTCATCCATTGTGTCAAATCATTAGAGCTCCACAACATCCCAAATGTCTCCTTTCAACCCAGTAATCAACCTTGAAACTGTTCAAACTGGTAGTTCCTCTACTTTGCAACGCATCATAAGTATTTGAAACTCTTAAATATACTCGTTAACAATTCGGCCTCCTTATCTCAGCTCCTAAAGCCGAGTGAACATATCTTAGAGGTATGTTTCCGGCACAAATCTGTTTCTAAGCACTCTCTTCATCTTAGGCCAAGTATTAATCTCTCGATACCCCTTTCATCTTCTCATGGCCTGAAAATTCTTCCATCACATGGCGGTATATCCAAGAACTCAACAGCAACAATTATCACTTTCTTATAATCCTCATATTGATAGTAATCAAACGCACACTCTACCTTCTCTTCCCAATCTAGATACTCATCAGCATTCCCAGATTCATTAAAACTCGAAATCCAAAGCTTTACATGATCGAATGCTCTGGGGATTCGTATACGCTCCTCTTCAAAATACTCTTCTTCCTCTTCATTAAGTCTCTCAAATCTATCATTCGCCTTAATCATCCGCCAACTCCTCCACCTCGAACAGGCAGCTTATGGAATGTTTTGTGCAGGCTCAATGGGTCGGCAAGACAGTGCATAAACAGCTTGAGTCAAATCTATTAAGAGGTTAACTACCTCTTCAAGTCTCTCGTCAATACTTTTGGAAGTTCCCTAAGATTGTCGTCCATAGTGGACAACTCCACCGTCATCACCAATAGCAACATTCATATTTAGGTCTGTCATTTTTCCTCACAGATTCAAACTCAAACAAACACTTCAGAAGGTGAACAGCTAACAACACAGCAGTCAAATGAACACAGTAACTTGCTCTATTTCACATACGCAAAATAGAGTATAATAGAATTTCAAGAAGAAATACTACAGTTTACACAAAAACCTCCTCTCTTATACCAAGATGATGTGAACAATAACTAAGAACAAACAAGGCCAGTCACTAGATAAGTCCAAACTTATAGAAAGCTCGAAAAGGATTAATGAAGAAAAGTGTAAAGGGGTCAAAAATGAAAAATGAAACAGTAAGCAAAACCAACGATCAGCTCTAAAGAATATGACGTACTAATGAAACTTTCGAGGACTCACAGCTCAATTCAATATGATGCACAAATTGATACGGTGAGGTTACTCACCACCTAACCTTGCTTAAAGGAAATGATAAGAGTAATACTAAGAATAAATAAATAATGTTTACGCAAGGAAGAAAAAGTACTCAAAGAGTGTATTAAGAATGATTTGATGTTCTCACAGTTACAAGTACAAGAGTATTTATGCCCATAAGTTAAGGTAACCTGCCTAAAAAGGAAAAGACAAAAAAGGTATTTCCTAAGAAAGTAATATACAAGATACAAAAGAGTAAAAATGAATTTACAAGAAAAATAATCAGTGGTGCAACGGATTCTATACATAATACTGTACATGTAGAGATACTACATTGGCGACGTCGTTAGAAGATACAAATAAAAAAGTACGGACAAATGAGCTTGTCCAAGCAGGGATGGCTTAGTTAGTCTAAACTCTCTCTCTCGGCTTCTCGATAAGGAAGATACCGAATAATTGGTCGACTTAGTGCTTAAGAGTAATCATCAATTCAGCATACTGCAGAAAAATGAGCAATCATACAATACAGCATGAAGGGTGACTCCGCAAGGAAGTACTCAGCCTTAGTAAGGGTTGGTTAAAACAGAAAGATTCGTCATGCTAACCCCTCTAATCCTCGAGTTGAATTGTAGGTCAAACATCCGAGAACCTAATTCCCATCAAAGATGGTCATTACTTTAATGAAATATTGATTTGACTTTTACCTATATAGTACATGCAAACTTCTTATGGAATGTGATGAAGATATTTACAATTACATATGTATTAGAACCAACATTATTATCTCTTTTTATAATGCTCCTTTGTATTGGTTATGTAAAAGTAATTGCCATCCCATCTTCAATATTTTCTCTCCAATTCCCTAATTCACTCCACATTGATTTTTTTTTTTTAATATATAAATTACTTAAGAAAAGCCAGCTAAAATTCAACAAAGCATATGAGCTTTAGTGGATTAAGTGATTGAGGAAATTTGTGGAAGTAGATAACAATGATTACTTGCATCTAATCAATATAAATAGTGCTATAAAAAAAAAGATAGTAATGATAACTGTTTCAATTGCTTTACTTCACAATACTTATATTGAAATCAAGGTAACATCAATATAATCTTTATCTTCACCTTTAGGTGATTCTTGATGTTTGCATTTTGTTTAATCCCAATCACATGTTTCAATGGATCAAGGTATCAAGAAAAATAAAATAATGATTTCTCTAATGTCACGTGTAGGTAGACATGTTCACCGGGTCAACTTGTTCACCAAGTTGACTTGACCCAGAATCGTTAGTTTACAGGCTGGATGAAACTTGAACCATGACCAGTCCAAATAGTCACAGTTCCAGGCCAGTACAGGTTGAATCGGTTTTATTTTTAATTTAATTTTTTATTAATTTCTATATTTTATTAATTTTAATAATTTCTAATTTTTTTATTAATTTTCGACTTGATGTGTCTATTTTTTCCCCAAACGTAACCTCTTTTCTCTCTTTTTTTAAAAATTTTATTAATTCATTAATAATTTCTAATTTTTTTTATTAATTTCCAACTTAATATGGTTCATTATTTTTCCCCTCAAATTTTATATTTTCCTCATATTCAAATCTTTAATATTTAACAAGTTTTATAAAAAAGATTTACATTAACTTAAATTAAATTTTCCATCAATCCTTAACACATAATCAACTTATGATTAGTCTTCTATCGTTAATTTGATGATATTATTTTTAAAAAATTGTCCTTCATCATCACAAAAAAATATAATTGTGATATGTCATGACCTAATGGATATTATCCAATTATTTTTTCTAACTTAATGGCCTTCCTTGTCTCTCTCTCTCTCTCTTTCTTTTTTTCTTTTAAGGGGGTGAACCATCCAAGCCAATTTGCTAGTTCATGGCCCACCGATTCGAGCGATTCCTATCCCTTAAACCTCCTAAACCCTTAAAGTTTAGCAGTTCGAAAAGCGATTTAGGCCCGACCATTTCCAAACCGGATTGATTCAAATTCAAAACGAATCGTTGCATAGATCTACACGTATGTAATGCCTCATCAAGGCATACCAATGATATTTACAAAATGAGTTATAAAATACTCTTGTTTATATAGTTTTATAGTGTATGGAAAATATTAATATTACAACATTGCAATGACTTTCATATTTTAATTACTTTATTATTTTATTTTCTAATTATTTCATATGAAGATATTACCTTATTTATTTCTAGCATATTTCCTCGTAATGAGAGTACTGCTCTAATGAAGAAATTGTGTCTTTCTTCTATTTAAAAGATAGAATACTAAATGAGTAGTTTTCAATTTGCATTAGTCAATGGACTTATGTACGACAAAGTGAAATTGTGCAAGGTTGAAAAAATAGTTACATTGTGGAGGCCGATTTCACGAGTTCGAAACCGTAACCCTAAACTGGCTTAATGGCCGCTTCCATAGACCCAACGCCCACTCAACCCTTACCAGACGGATCTTGGTTCTCGCTTAAGGGCCCTCACGACTCCGGTTCTGCTTGGGTTAGGGCGGGCTAGGGCCCTATGCTTAAGTCTATTTCAAATAATAAGGACTTGCACCAATTAAATGTAACGCCACACTCCAGACTTTATATGCTGTCATTTTCTATTAACAACGAGCACTTGCTTGTGCAAAAATTGTATGTAATAATCTAATTAAATTTAGAATATAACATAATTACCAAATCAAACTATATATACAATAGATGATTTAAAAAAAAAAAAAAAAGAAAAAATATTGTATAAACTATCTCAATAAAACAAGGTAAAGAAACAAAATAACTCTGGGATAACATTGTATTGTACTTGTTATAGTACATATGCTAATCACATTTATATTATAACATCAAAAAAGTCACGATTTTCCTAAAGAGATAAAATTTGTTAGGAAAATTTTCTACATAAAAAAAATGAACGTTTCATATACAATAAAATTACCCAAATAATTAAGTCACTTTTAATCTAAAAAGGCTGCTAGAAAAAGAACAAATGTAGGAATCCCAAATAGAAAGTCTTTAGTAAAGTGAAATTAAAAAAATTTACAATAACAAACAAAAATCTATTTAAAATGTAATATATCATTAATAAAATCCTTTTTAAACATACACAAAAGCAAAATATTCAACTCAACATATGCAAAGGCAAAAAAAAACAATTGAAAAACTAATTGACCATTTAAATTTGGACTCTATGTGCGATTGGCTCCCTATGATAGAAGGATTTTTAGCTTTACACCATTAGCACAATTGAGGGTAATTTTGACAACATTATGTCGATATATGAATCCAAATCCTACATCGCCACAACTTTAATAATGAAAAAAAAAAAGTTGGAAAATAAACCGTATTAATCCATTAGCTACCAAAAATGAAATATATTTTTGGAAAGGTGTCAATGTCAAATATAATAGGAAGATCACCACTTTTAAACCAAAATATGTACTAATTGGAGTATGACCATGAAACACAAAAGACATATTAGCCTTTCACTTTTTTTATTTATTTTTTTTTTTTTCCATGTGTTCCTAGAGCCATATTACATATTCAAGTGTCAATTACCGTAAAGATTTCTCTTTTGTTAAGAGGGAGAGAGAGAGAAGAACCTTAAAATGAGAACTAAAATTGAGAAGAACCTTTTTAATGGCACTTATTTTTAGCTGGTATGATATTTTTAAACCTTAGATACTTTTCTTATGTAGAACGTAAATCTTTATATAAAATGCAAAAAAAATAAAGAAAAAAAGAAAGCACCAAAGTCAACTTAAGCGTTAATCTTTTTTTTTTTTTTTCAAAATACATGCAAAAAGAATATATTTAAAATAAAGTGCCCGTTCTTTGCTTTTTGTTCTATAAAATTCTGGAAACTCTAGGTAATTTTTCTATTGATGACAGTAAATTTTACAAACAAAATATAAAACCAAACAACAAAATTATCTTAAACTAACCTTAAATGCACACAAAATGACAACCCTTTCAAATAGAAAATATTTTACCATTAGATAATATATTCTAGTGAAGACCCCAAAAAATAAAAAGACACTTATAAAATACTAAATTTAAAAGGCAAAATTACCCAAAGCACCAATCTTTGTACTGACAATAATGCACTTTAAGCGGCACCCTTTAAAATCATAAAAAATGAATAAAGCACAAACAAACATTATGACTCACTTTGACCGATGCAAAAGCAAAGTATGCCAGTGAAAAATGTCAAAAGAGGAGTGAAAAAACCCTTTTATATTGAAATTTTTTACTATCTCATTTGTGTTTTTAATAAAATTGATCGAGCTCTCCATTTTATCATTAATTATATATCTATTATATCTAAATCATTCATTTAATTAGAGAGTTAAGCTGGTCCTGCCAATCTTATTGGATTGGGGATGAGATAACTAAGTAAAGAAGCTTTTTTCTTACATGAAGCTAGTGGATGGATAGATCATCATCTATTCATGACATGATATTTCATCAATGATCTTCTCGAACCCGAGTCTCATATTTGAATGTAAACTTTCTGATTAATTCACCTCTCGAACTGTATAATGATTCTTGTAAAATGCACTTTTTTGTTTGTATATATACGTGTCAGTTCATGACAATAGGGTGGAAGTAAAGGAAATTATGTTTGCATTGGGCAGAGAGAAGAAAGTAGTTTACAAAAATTAAGATATCCCGTATTCTATTTTGACGGGATCAAGATATTCCGTACTTTATTTTGATGGAATCAATCTCATTCTCTATCATATCGTAAATTTGATATGTATTTGATCTAAATTGTTGAAAACACACTCATTTTAATGATTTAAATTTAACAAACATCAAATCAAAGGTTGGATGGAATACAGAACCAATCCTGTAAAAAATATAAACAAAGACTACAAAAATGTCCTTTCTTTATAATTGAGAACAGAGAAGAGGATAGAGGGGAAATCTGTTTTCCACGGTTTGTGGTGAAAGTTTTTGGAGAGGGAAAATGCAATTCTAACTTGTGGAAGAATTAAGTACGATAGTAAATGAAAGTTTTTAAGAGAGAGAGTAAAATTTAGCATTACGTACGGTTAAAAAAAATAAAAGTATAGTATTTAAAAGTGGAGCCAACTAAAAACTATTCATTTAATAATAATAGATTAATGAATTCTTATGATCTTTAAAAAGGAAAAAATAAAAGTAGAGTATTTAAAAGTGGAGCCAACTAAAAACTATTCATTTAATAATAATAGATTAATGAATTATTATCATCTTTAAAAAGGAAAAAAAAATGCTCTTATATAGCAAATGTATTATATTCTATAAAGGTGAGCGAGTGAATTAAATCAAGCAACCTAACCAGCCTACTTTTTAAGTGGGCCAAAAAATGTTAGGTCTAACCTATTTAAAAAACGAGTTAAATGAACTGTTTCACAAGTAAAGGTATAAATTTATCAAATGAGCCAATCCATACCAACCTACTTTGGCCCATAAGTTAAACAAGCAAGTTTATTTGATACGCTTTTTAAATAGACCAAAAAAACCTTGGCTTACACCTGTTTAAAAAGTAAGTTATACCTACAAACCAAAATTTATTCGTACACCTCTAATATCCAATGAGTATAAGTTAAGTGATACATGTATATATGTATATATAGGGTTATGATAAAACAACTACGACTAATAAGTAAACTTAGTTAATAATATTAAAGAAATCAACTAATAGTATCTAAAACTAAACATAAAAGGAGAACAAATAGTAAACTCACTGTAGGCACTATAAATATGACTTTAGGTCCTCACTCATATATCATTATAACTAGGAATAAGTAAGTATAAAGTAAGTAAAGTATAAAGTTATATCTGTATTATACCCTTAGGATACAGGTTTTAAAACTTTGCTACCTATATCCTATCCTATGATACCTTAAAACCACCATATATTATATATCCTGTAAATTATATAAGATACGCGGTATCCTATAAAACTTATAATTTTCTTTTATTTTACTTATAAATTTCAATATGGCTATTTTTTTCAAAACATAAAACAAACTTGACTTATTCTTTTTCAAAAGCAATTACTCCATTTAGCCAACTTTTCAAATGACACCAATAAATGGAGTCGATTCAGGTTTATTTCCAACCAATTTTTTTCTCATAAATGGTTTTTCAATCATTATTATTATGGATAAATTTTTACAGAAATATTATACAAAACATTCTTTGTGTAGATAAAAAATTTATTTTGTAATAATCATATTGTAAAAATATTCGAGGAAATAAGCACACTATTTTAAAAAATGAAAAGAATAAACATTGTACTTAACGTGAAATTTACAAAGTTGATTAAAACACGAATAAAAGATTCACATGATTATATAATTTAATAATTATTAATGTGACGATAAAATGGGATCAAACAATAAAACACAAGAAAAAAAGAACATAATATGGAAAATGGACAAAACATAAATTCAAACTAAAACATTTTACTCACTCAAGGTACATGCATTAATAAAATAATCTTCTTATACTCTAAAAAAAATCAAATTTTGCTCTAATAATAATACTAAATCTTTTTTCAAATATAAAATATAGAAACTATTCCACTATAGAAAATAAATAATTGATGTACCTTATATCTTGTAGGTGGTGCTAAAAGTAAAAACTAAGAACTTGACTTCCTTTTTTCAAACTTTACTAGATGACGAATTTAATAAAAAAGGAAGGAGTAGAAAGAAAATGACAATTAAGTAAATACCGAAAATGAAAGATGGAAGGGAGGACATTAACAAGTATTTAATTTAGCATTTTCGATAAGCTGGGCTTTACTTTTTTTTAATGAAATGGTATCATTTATTTATTGATTTTACTTAATTACTATTATAAGGTAAGGCCCTTAAAACCTATATCTTATATGCTTTAAAATATAGGTTTTAAAATGAGTATAGGGTACCCTAACTTCTTACCTATACTCTACCCTATAAGAACAGGTTTTGAAAAATTACTAACCACAACCTACTGTAAGACCCACAATCAGTTACCTAAAGTTTGACTCGTAGAATTTAGGGTAATCGATTAAAGAATTCAATCGAACCTAAAATTATCAAATAAAGTTAGAAATATTAATAAAAATTATCCCGTAAATTCGAATTTAAAAAAATAAGTAATAAAATAAAAGAATATAAAATTTCTAAATTTTAAGTATATAACTCGTTATTTATCGAAAATATGCAAAATGCATTCCGATAACTAACAAATTGAGAGAGATAAATTATATATATACTAAAAATCATAGAATGACCTAAATAATATTTAGGAATATTTATTTGTACTATATATAAATTTACATGTAGATAGAAATATGCGTAATTACTTAAAATACGCGAAATATGCTAAAATAATACTAAATAATTAAATAAAATTCATAATTAATTAAGAAAAAATAAAGAAAAATCAGAAAAAATAAGGAATGGTCCAAATTTGAGTCATGGTAGCTGGGGAAACTAAGAAAAAAATTATCCAATTAAATTGGAACAACACAAAAAGTAAATTAGAAGAAAATAAGGTAATTGTCTAATCAAATTAATGCACAATAATTCTCTAACACCTCTATAAATAGCAAGAAAATTTCATAAGCTTATTTGGTCAGTTTGGAGAGTAAGAAAAATAGAGAAGAACGAAATAGTGAGTATTTGGATTAATTACAAAAAAATTACTCAAATCTGTACAATTAAGGCCTTAGAAGGGAACCAACATTAAACGAATACCTGGGAGTAGACAGCCACCACCACCACCACATGATGGTGGCAACACCTAGACCAACCAACAAGTCCATGGCAGCCGGCGATGGCCGGAACCAGAGCCACCTACACAGGTGAGTCTGATTTCTAACTTGATTTTGTTTAATTTTTTAAAAATATTAAATATTCTTATAAAATTATAAAACTTTTTATTCTAAAATATTTTTATATGTAGTTTTTAGGAAAAATATTATTTTAATGAAAATATGTCCCGTGATACATGGTATTTAAGAAATCATGCGAAATCATGCATGTTTCAGTTTAGAAATAAATAACCTTACAAGTGTAGTTTTGAACCAAAATTTTTGTGTAGACTACTTGGATAATATAGAATAGTGCTATGAAGCCCGTTCTCAAAAATTAATTTTTGATAATTTTTAGGCCTTAAAATAATGCATAAAATGAGTAATTTAAGGTTAATTAAGTAATTAAATGAGTAATTACTAATTTGATACACAATTATATCTTTTAGGATATTGAAATCTGATAGAGTATGCTATTTGTAGTATTTGGAGTGTTAGATGTAATTAGTAGCTTATTATGTAGTAAATATGTAATAGGTAAAAAAAAAAAAGAGAAATTTTGAGTTAATTTGGTAATTTAGAGTAATTAGGTTCAAAATCTTATTTGGGATGAATTTAGATATTTAAAATGTTATTTGATGTTAGGAGATGATATTTGAAGTGAGGGAATATTAAATGTGTATATTTTGAACACTTCAGGTGATAATGTATAATATGTAATTATGAAAAATTAATAATTAGGAAAATATTGGTTAGAATTGATATTATGATAATAATAGAAATATACAATAAATCTGATAGGAAACTTAAATTAGAGTAATTATATGAAAAATATAAGATTTTCTCATCACAGGGGTGAATTCGATAATTAAATTAGAATTCGGGTGTACCGCACGGATTAGAATACTAGTTAAAGACTAAAAACGATATTTAGAATATCCGAAAACAATGCAATTAATTTCACATTATGGGTCAGAATGATTTCTTAGGGTATACATATAAATCTCTAACCAAAAATTAAGTTAAAAACCTAATTTAGAAATTGATACGAAAACTGAAATAGAACTTAACACAATTCAAGAAGAATTATAAAGACTTAAGACCTAGATAACTAAGTATATTAAACCCTAAACAAAAGAAAACAATAAGTGTTATAAGATAAAACCAACCTATAATAGTTATATGAAAAACTGAAACCACATTTGTGTTATAGGAATAATCGGCGATAGCCTAAGTGAGTCGGACCTCGAGTGAACGAGTGAAGATTCCAAGTAAGTTGGGATTGATACAGTGTTGTATTTTGAAGGCTTGAAATTGTACTTGATTGTACTTGTTCTAAGCTGATGATATGATTCTTGATTTGCTACTTGGCTTATATTGTATGAATAGTATGAAATGATTGATCACCCTAAACGAGACCTAATCAAATATATAACCTATAATCATAATCGGACCTGCATAGCAACCCATTAGGGGAAACCTAGGATTATCAAGCCAAATACCAATCGCTTCGAAAGGAATAGCGTTGGATAGCATAATGAGTCCCTTCTTCATCCTTAGTCAAACTAAGTGACAGTTGAGGAGGTCATGACAAGGGTGAAGTCAATGGTTTCGAAAGTAGTCGTGGGAGGAGCAGTATCTCTATTGTACAAGCATGGATTTAGTCATGCGCTATTGCATTAACAGTAACTCTTTAACCTAGATTAGAGTAGGTGCAATTTCTCTAATCTCACGATGGGCCGGATAACGTCGTGCGATGACATTTGTATGTTCATGCATTACATCTAACTAAATCGGGTGATAACCTGGTTTATGTTGGTGGTATAGTTTTAAGTCCTCCATCCTAATTTACTGAATTGTGGTTACTCACATCCCTATAGATATCATTGCAGGTACTAGCTAAGAAGTGGCTTACAACTACTCTAAAGCTAGCAACTACTAAATCCTAGGGAGTGAGGAAAAACATTTAAAGAATAGACCTATATTTTTAAGGTCTAAGGTCTTATCTTAGAATTTTTCATTTCTAAATAATGTATTAATTAGGAAATAGATTACGGTGAAGCGTTGTAAACATTAATTGTAATAACTAAATTCTAGTGTATATATATATTTTCTCACTTTCTTAGGTAAATGATTTATTTAAATTACGAACTGTTTACTTCAAAGTGGGTTAGTCGTGGACGCCTTATGTAGATCAAGACTAGGATAGCGGTTGTAAAACCAACTTCTATCTTATAATGGTTTATACGGCGGGGCTGTTACAACTCTGCCGCTTCAGGACGTGACACCTACAATGCGACCTTAATTGCCTACCCTAAACCTATTTAGTCAAGTAAGATTCGAGTGAGTACCCTTTACGGTAGGGTTACCCGCTTACACCTAATTATAACAAGAAACCAAACAAGAGAAGCACCATCTCAAAGTCACATTGATTTTAAATTTAATGCTTTTTTTTATCAATATCTTATTATGTAAAACTTAAAGAAAACAAAATCTAAACTGGACCAAACAAAATGGAAGCAAACCTAAACCTTAATAGAAATCCTATGGACCCAACTAATGATCACATGCTAGTCTCAAACATATTTTTTTTAGGAATGAATCTCTCGATAAATCTAGATGCAAACGCTAATTGCAAAAATTTATAAGAGTTGACTCATAAACTAGAAGCCTAATTTAAAGTTCATAAGCGACTTTAAATTTTAGTAAATTAATGCTTTTAGCTTTTATTTGAATAGTTAAATGCAATTAAGCAATGTAGTTAGAATTAAGAATACTTGTTTAAAGCCCTACTAATCTAATTTTTACATGACTAAAATGGGATTAAAACAAATTAAAGTCATAAAAGTTTGTAGAAAAAGACTCTTTAGGATCTTAAACAAGACCCTAAACCCTAACCTAAATGAATTATGGGCAAAAGATGGAAAACAAGACAAAACCAAACCAAAGAAGCGTAGCCATTTATCTACTAAATCTCTAGCCAATCACCTAAACCCCTGAACATGTACCTTAGCCATTGATCGACCACCATAATGAACCCCTCAAACCTTGAGACATGTTCAACCACCACACCTCTCGTTTGACCAACATATGTTAAACCTAAAATAGTAATCAATCAACTGTAAATGCTAAATTACTCTAAAGCAAGTTGAAAAAATAATTTATTATAAGTTTCTCAAAAGTAATTCAATATTTCCATAATTTACAAACTTACAAGTATTAATGGAGGAAAGATCTAAAGATATAAACTATGGCAAGTAAATGCAAGTAAATAAGGATTCTACTATGTTTGATACACGTATCTTTATGGGATTATGAGCAATGAACTAAAATTTATTTGACCTATAATTTGATATTAAATGCTATTTGAGTTTGACAACGAGGCAAGTCACTATGAATAGGTAGGTTATTGATTGGGTATTCACTATGCTTTTATGGTGAGATAGATATTTAGAATGATGTGGCTTATAATTAGAGGTGTAAATGAATCAAGTTGGTTCGCAAATTACTCAAACTTAGCTTGAGTTTTATTCGAATTCGATTTAGTAATAGTCAAGTCGAGTTCAAGCTCGAGTTACTCGAGTAATAAATCGAGCTAAACTCGAACTTCAAAATACTATTAGGCTCGTGAGCCTAATTAAATTTGGTATAATTTTTAATATATTTTTATTTTATTTAAATATAAACGAATCTAATATTGGTTAAAAAAATTACTAAAAATTTGAATTTAATCAAGTTAAATCAAGCTCGAACTTGCCATATATATTTTTTAATCAAGCTCAAGCTTAAAATTTAAAACTTAATTGAACTTAAGCCAAGCTCAAATTTTGAGTTTTCAGATCAAGCTCGAGCTCAAGCTCGAACCCAATACTGTATCAATTCTACTCGATTCGATTACATCCCTACTTATAATTAGACATCAATGCCGTATGAATTGTAGATAAGTAAATTGTTGTTATGGTGAAACTATGACAAATATATTATATGTTGAAAAATCAATAATGCAGTTGTCTATAGGTAATAGTTGTAATATAAGATGCAATAATAGGTGGGTAAGGTGGAAAGAACTACTAAACGAAAGGGCACAAAATATGGATGGACATGGATGTCGAGTCTAAATTTTCAGTTTTCTTATTTTAATTTGATTTCTCATTTTCTGATTAATACTAAACCCTAACCTATTTAATATTAATCATCAACTACCGAAATTTCTAAAGAAATTGAGAAATTTCGGTTTTTATTTAAAAAAATTTTTGGAGTCACCACCCAACTGAAGTCAAAGAAAGAAAAGAAACGGTAATCAATTAAGTGGATTGACTACAATTTGACTACTGGTCTTCGATTTCAATTTAAATGAAAAACTAGAGGATTTTGAATTCGGAGGTTAACTTATTAAACCCTAATGGGTACCACTATCTATTTACCGAAATTATGTTTATTCTTCAAAATTATCTTCTTTTTAATGTTTTCTAAGAAAAGAAAAAATAAATAAATAAATAAACAAATGGGGGAAAAGAACTTAAGTTTCTATAAATTTTATCGTCGCCCCGAAAATACCTACGTACCTGCTAACCAGGATCAGACGATCATAGTTCTTTCTGAAAATTTTAGTGTATTGGTTTATCTTAATTTTTTGAAGAACGACTGAGTTTACGTTGTTACTAATAAGATCTAAAAGAGCCTTAATTCTTAAGTGTGTATATCTTATTATTATTATTATTTTATTTTTTAAAAAATGGTTTTTTATTAGTTTTTATTTATTTTATAAAAAATAGTTTTCTATGTGAAAAATTTTAAAAACTAATGTTAAAAAACTTCCTAAGTTGGGCCTTTGATTTTTATTTTTTGAAAATTCTAGAAAAAATTCTAATTTTAAAAAGAGTTAATTAAACTTTTATTTTGAAGATAAAGTTCCTAATTATCGAAAGAAAACTTCATACCTATAGACATTAATATTTTTTTTGTTATTTGGATTAATTAGTCAACTACAAAGTAAAGCAACAAGCAAAAATGAAAAGAGAAAGAAAGAAAGAGAAAACAAATGAAAAGGACAAAGAAAGAAACAAAAAGAACCTGGCCAAATAATCCTAGATATTGTATGCTTGGGTCATAAGGAGGTTTCAATGGAAACTTGCCGTTGTGTTAGCTCCTGTCACGCGAAAGCTTATGCAATGTTGCGGTAGACGTACAGTTCGTGTAGTCATACAGTGAAGTGCGATAATAGAGTGGCGAGTAGCATTGCTAAATTGTTAGATTTTGTATGTAGATGGCGACTGGTAGTGAACTTTGGCTTATTGTTCGTCGCTACTGGGTTAGATGTTGGCACTGTGAATGTCGATGCGGTCTATACGCGGTGCTGATCGATGTAGTGCGATTTATGCGTAGTGCTAAAGTGCTGACTGGAGTCAACAATAGGTGTGCAAACAATGTGAATTTGCATGAGGATAGAGATGAACGTTGGGGATGTAGTGGCCTTATTGTGTCCGTATGTATTAGGTTTGCTGTGAGGAGAATTAGGCAAAGACTTACTGTTGTGACTACGTTGGTGTGTCCTCGGTCAAGGAGTGGCTGTTACATCCAAACGTCTAGATTGAAGATGCCACAGCTGTGGGTGCATGATGGGAATCAAGCTACGAACCCCTAACTCCTAGCCAAGCTTGAGGACTAGAGGAGATGGTACGTCGAATCCTTATTTTTCAACCAACTCCTACCGAGGCTAAGTATTTCCTTACCGAGTCACCTTTAATGTTGTGCCGTATGACAGTCCATTATTCTGTAGTTTGCCGAGTAGACGAGTAGTCTCCAGTGCTAAGCCATCTAACCACTCGGCATCATCCTTGCTGAAAAGCCGAGAGAGAGAATCCGGATTGATTAAGCCATCCTTACTCGAACAAGCCCATTTGTCCGTACTTTTTTGTCCACATCTCCTAACGACTTCGCCAATACCACATCGCCACGTGTATAGTATCACATGTAAAATCTGTAGTACTAATGATTATTTTCCTTATATATTCATTTTTGCCCTTTTATAACATGTGCATTGCCCCCTTAAGAAATGTCATTTTTGTCTTTTCCCTTTTAGGCAAATTACTCTAGTTTATAAGTATAAATACCCTTGTACTTGTAGTTGTAAGGGATCAAATAATCTTCAATACATTTTTTACTACCTTCTTCCTTACATAAATACTATTGTTTACTCTCGGCATCACTCTTATCCTTTCTCTTAATCAAGATTAACTAGCAAGTAACCTCATTGGACCAATTCGTATATCACATCGAATTGTGCTGTGAGTCCTCGGAAGTTCCATTGGTGAGTCATATCCTCTGGAGCTGCTCGTGGGTTTTGCTTACTGTTTTCATCCTTTAATTTTACCCTTTTCGTACCTTTCCCCATTGACCATTTTCGAACTTTCTACAAGCTTGGACCCATCCAGCAACTGGCCTTGTCTGTTCTTGGTTACAATTTGCACCATCTTGGTATTAGAGAGAAGGATTTGTGTGAACTATAGTTGACTCTTCTTGGATTTCTGTTATGCTCTATTTTGCCTATGTGAAGCAAAGTCAGTTATTGAGTTCATTTGACTATAATGTTATTAGTTGTTCGCTTTTTGAAGTGTTTACTTCAATTCTGAATCTGTGAGGAAAAATGATAGACCCAAATATGAATATCGGTACCAATGATGATAGTGAAGTTGTCCACCATGGGCGTCAGTCTCAGGAAACTCCCACAAGCACTAACGAAAGACTCAATGAGGTAGCTAATCTCCTAGTAGATCTGACTCGAGCTGTTCATGCACTGTCTTGCCGACCTATTGAAGCTACGTAAAACACTTCACAAGCTGCTCAACCTGTTAGAGGTCAAAAACCAACTTAACCATTTCGAGGTGGAGGAGTTGGCAGACAAGTAAGGTGAAGGATAGAACTAAGAGAGCTTGATAGAAAGGAAGAGTATTTTGAAGAGGAGCAAGTACGAGTCCCCAGAGCATCCAACCATGTAAAGTTTTGGATTCCGAGTTTCAATGGATCTGGGAATGTTGACGAATATCTAGATTGGAAAGAGAAGGTGGAGCATGTGTTTGATTATTACGAATATGAGGATTACGAGAAAGCGAGGACTGCTACTATTGAATTTTCTGGATATGCCGCCATGTGGTAGAAAAATTTTCAGGCCATGAGAAGAAGAAAGGGGTACCAAGAGATTAATACTTAACCCAAGATAAAGAAGGTGCTCAGAAACAGATTCATGCCATAAACATATCTCCAAGATACTTTCACACGGCTTCAAGAGCTAAGACAAGTGAGTCGAACTGTTGACAAGTATATTCAGGAATTCTAAATGCTTATGATACAATACGAGGTAGAGAAACCATAAGCCCAAACAATCTCAAGATTTGTTACTAGGTTAAGAGGAGACATCCGAGACATTGTGGAGCTCCAATACAATGGATGAAGTTGTTAGGATTGCCCAGCAGGTAGAGAGGCAAAGAAGAAGCCGAGTAGCAACCAAAGTGCCAACTAGTGACCAGAGTACCAACTAACCAACCCGGACAAGCAAGTCACCAGATACTGCAAAGTACTAAGCCAAGAAGATAAATATTAGAGCCGAACAGAAAAGCCGACCCAAAAATGTAGTACCAACCCGAACATATGAGAAAGGATAAGGGTTTGGTAAGCAAACTAGCTAGATCAAATGCTTCAAGTGCTAAGAGTTTGAACATATAGCCGCTCAGTGCCCGAACTGAAGGGCAATGGTCATTAAGGGAGACATTCCGAAGTTACACGTAAAGAATACGAATGAGGAACCTGAAGAGGAGGTTCCTGCCAAAAATGAGAATGCCGAGGAAGAGTTTATCAAGGAAGACGTGTATGCTGAGGACTTGGACCATCTACTCATAGTTGTCCGACATACTATGACTATGGAACCCTCACGAGAGGAGGAGTAAAGAGAGAACTTATTTCATATCACCTACAAGGTGAATGAACAGACGTGTGCCCTCATCTTAGACAGTGGGAGCTATACCAATGTGGCATCAGTTGACCTCATCTCAAAACTAAGGTTGCCGAATGTTGAACATCCAAAGCCGTACAAGTTGCAATGGTTAAGTGATAAGGGAGCATTACATGTCACTCGGCAAATACAACTGTCGATCACTATCGGCAATTATTCCAACCAGATTCTCTACAACATATTGCCCATGTGTGCCTTACACGTATTGCTAAGAAGACCGTGGCTATTTGATAGGAGAGTCATCTATGACAGTTATAGGAATACCTACATGTTCGAGAAGAATGATTGGAAGATCACACTGAATCCGATGCCGTCGAGAGAGGTTCACAAGTTACAAACGAAACTTGCTCACAGATCGAAAAAGGCTCTGGTGATGAGTAGAGCCAAGCTCTGAAAGGCCATTAATACTAATGAACCGACCCTCCTTTTGGTCAAGCGACTACTGGAAATGAAAGGGCGGGATGAATTACCCTAAAAAGTAAAGGAACTATTAGATGAATATACCGACTTGTTCCCAAAACAGTTACCTGAAGAGTTGCCCTCAACCCGAGACATAGAACACTGCATTGACTTAATATCTGGCACTGCACTGCTGAACAAGCCAGCTTATCGCATGAATCCCGAGCAGGCTTCTAAGCTTCAACGTCAAGTCAATGAGTTGCTGGAAAGGTGATATGTAAGAGAGAGTCTCAGCCCTTGTGTTGTGCCTACACTTCTAGTGCTGAAGAAGGATGGAACCTGATGGATGTATATAGATAGCCAAGCCATGAACAAAATCACTATTAAATACAGGTATTTGATCTCAAAGCTAAAAGTTATGTTAGATGAACTGAGTGGAGCTAAAATTTTTAGCAAGATTGATCTTAAATCTAGCTACCATCAAATCTACATGAGGCTAGGAGACGAGTGAAAGACTATGTTCAAAACTCAATATGCACTTTACGAGTGGATGGTCAAGCCCTTCAGCTTGTCGAATGCCCCAAGCACCTTCATGAGGCTTATGAACCATGCATTGAGACATCTCATCGAGACGTATGTCGTGGTGTAATTCGACAATATCTTGATCTACATTGCCGACATGCTAAGTCACTGTAAACACATCAAAGTAGTCTTGGATATTCTCTGTATCGAGAGATTATTCGGCAACCTAGAGAAATGTTGTTTTTACCAGCATGAAGTGGTATTTTTAAGCTATGTAATTAGTAGAGAAGACTTGTGAGTCGATGATGAGAAGATCCGAGCAATTGTTGAATGGCCAACCCTGCTACTTGTGCTAACATGAGAAGTTTCCATAGACTAACTTTGTTTTACCGAAAGTTCACCAGGAACTTCAGTACCCTCGCTGCACCACTTATTGAATTAACAAAGAAAAGCACCAACTTTCGATCGGGAGAAAGGGAGGAGAAGAGCTTCGCTGAGATAAAGAAGAAGTTGACCTCCGCCCTAGTGTTAGTGCTCCCCAACTTCGATAAAATTTTTTAACTAGAGTACGACACATTAAGCATTAGAATAGGCGCTATCCTGATGTAGGAAGGCCAACCAATTGCCTTCCATAGTAAAAAGCTTAGAGGACCCCAGTTAAATTACTCCGTGTATGACAAGAAAGTCTTGGCACTAATCTAAGCACTGCAAGTATGGCAACACTATCTACTACCAAGAAACTTTGTCATATATACTGATCAAGAGTCACTATGGTACCTCCGAAGTCAAACCAAACTGTCCAAGCGACAGGCGAGATGGGTTGAATTCCTTGAGGAATTCAATTTTGTGATCAAATACAAGCAAGAAAAGAGCAATATAGTTACAGATACTCTTTCAAAGAGGCATGCACTCTTGTCAGAACTGCAAACCAGATTGTTTGGTTTTGAGAGTATCAAAGAATGGTACTCTGAGGATCCACACTTTGGACCAATAATTTCGAGATGCGTGGATGGGAGAATAGTAGACAAGTATTATGTGAAGGATGGCTATCTGTTCCGAAAAGGGGAACTGTGCATGCCGACTTGTTCCCAACGGAAATTATTAATTAGAGAAGCCCACAACGACAGACTCTTCAAACACTTTGGAGAACGGAGAACCTATAAACTATTAAATGGCCAATTCTTTTAGCCGAAAATGCAAAGGGATGTGCACCGAGTGGTCGAAGGCTATGCTGTGTGCAAAAAGGCCAAGTACCGAGCTGAACATGGGAAAGTAATGGCCCTACCTGTTCCGACAAGACCTTGGACTAAACTAAGTATGGATTTTGTTCTCGGACTGTCGAGAACTACTCGAGGAAAAGATTCTATAATGATCGTCGTGGATCGGTTCAGTAAGATAGCACACTTCGTGCCCTATACCAAAACTAATAATGCTTCGGCTGTTACTTCTCTTTTCTTATAGGAGGTTGTGCAGATACACGGCATGCAGAGAAGTGTAGTCTTCAACAGAGACCTAAGGTTCTTAAGCCATTTCTGAAGGACCCTATGGCATTGATTGGGAACCAAATTACTCTTCAGTACCTCATGTCACCCCCAAATCGATGGCCAAATAGAAGTGGTTAATTGTACTTTGGGGTCACTATTCTAAGCTGTAGTAGGCAAGAACTTGGTTGATTGGGATGTCTACCTGCTAATGGTCGAATTCGCCTATAACCACATTGTACATAACACCACCAAGCAGACTCCCTTCGAGATAGTCTATGGATTCAATCCCGAGTTACCCCTCGACCACACCCCTGTACTAGCACTCGCGCAAGAGGAACCTAACGCCTCAGCCAGAGCACAATCTCTCCAACACGTCTACAATAAGGTCACTCAGCACATCGATCAAGCTGCCAAAAAAATGCATAAAAAGACCAATGGTTGATCGACCAAACAGTTTCATTCGAAAGACTTGGTATGGCTATACCTCAGCAAGGAGCAGTTCCCGAACAAAAGGAAGAACAAACTATCTACAAAGGTAGAAGGACCTTTCAAAGTGCTCCAAAAAATCAGTGACAACACCTACAAGTTAGAACTACCCAAGGACTATGGGGCTTCTAACGCCTTCAACATTGTCGACCTCAGTCCATATCATCCTGACGAAGGACTAAGCGAACACCATTTGGATTTAATCCCAAATCCAAAACAACCTAGAGGGAATGATGAGAATCAAGCTACGAAACCCCTGACTCACAGTCGAGCTCAAGGACTAGAGGGGCTGCTACGTCGAATCCTTATGTTCCAACCAACTCCTGCCAAGGCCAAGTATTTCCTTGCTGAATCACCTTTAATGTCGTGCTGTATGATAGTCCATTATTCTTTGGTTTGCCAAGTAGATGAGTACTCTCCAGTGCCAAGCTGTCCAACCACTCAGCATCATCCTTGCCAAGAAGCCAAAAGAGAGAATCTAAATTGATTAAGTCATCCTTACTCAAACAAGCCCATCTATCCGTACTTTTTTGTCCGCATCTCCCAATGACTTCGCCAATGCCGCATTGCCAGGTGTACAGTATCACATGTAGAATTTGCAGCACTAATGATTATTTTCCTTATATATTCATTTTTGCCCCTTTATAACATATACATTGCCTCCTTAGGAAATATCCTTTTTGTATTTTACCTTTTGGGCAAACTGCTCTAGTTTACGGGTATAAATACCCTTGTACTTGTAGTTGTAAGGGATCAAATAATCTTCAATACACTTTTGAGTATCTTCTTCCCTATGTAAACACTGTTGTTTACTCTCAACATCACTCTTATCCTTTCCCTTAAGCAAGGTTAGGTAGCGAGTAACCTCATTAGACCAATTTGTATGTCTCATCGAATTATGTCGTGAGTTCTCAGAAGTTCCATTGGTGCGTCATATCCTCTAGAGCTGTTCGTAAGTTTTGCTTACTATTTTCATCCTTTGATTTCACCCTTTTTCGTACCTTTCCCTATTAATCCTTTTTAAGCTTTCTATAAGCTTGGGCCCATCCAACAACTGGCCTTGCCTGTTCTTGATCATAGTTCATACCAGTGCGTGTGTTCAGTTTTGGATTGAAGAGCAGGGGTTATACACGTATTAGAGTGGCGATGTTGATTATTAGCAAAGGTGAAGACTTCAGTCTTTTCAATGTGTGTATGAGTTTAAAAAAAAATTTCCTTTGCCCTGCACGATCCGTATTTATAAATTCAAAATGAATCTTATGTATCAATTCGTATCTAATCAAATATGAATCTCACAAGTCTCTATCACATTAGATTCAAAAGATTCGTTAAGATTTAAAAAAAAAAAAAAAAGAAAGAAACAGCAATGGAATAAAAGATAAAAGACAAAAGACACATGTGTGCCTAACGAGATTCGAACTTACGACTTTAAACTAAATCTAATTCAATACTCCAATGCTTATATGTTAGGCCATTGGCCTATGTCTTGATTTTTAGTACAATTGAATTATACTCAAAACATGTGACTTTCTAAAATAATTATTTGAACTAAGCTAAAACTAAAAACTTATTAACCCTAAAATAACTTACTTTCTAGAAAAATCTAAAAATATTTATAATTTTTTCTTTTCTCATTTTTTTGGTATTTTCATCATTTTTCAATTTTTTTCATTTTATTTATTTATTTATTTATTTTAATTAGGACCCTATTAAAAAAACTATAACTATAACTATAACTCTAACTATTGAGGAGTAAAAATCGAATGTCTATAACTGCCCTTTATAGTGAAGTTTAAATAAAACTTTACCACAAAAACAAAAATGACAAAAGAGACAATTTTTGCCTTGAGACTAACTCTATACTAAGAAGCACTATGACCAACTAGTTAAGGATTTGATGATAATAAGCTTGAAACAAAGAATAGTAAGGATAGCGCCCTTGTAGGCTAGCAAGAACCCTAAAGAGAATAATGAGATTTTGGTTGTACCCTCTATGGGCTAACTAACCAAGGCAAGCAAAGCGTTCCTTGAGCTAGCTAAGGCCTTAAATTAGATTAAATGGGTAAGCGCTCCTAGTGTCAGCTAAAACCCTAAAAGAATGAGAAAACCTTAGTCGTACCCTAATGAACTGACTAACTATAGCGGTCAAAGCGCTCCTTAAGTTAGCTAAGACCTAAAGATAAGAAGACCTAGTCGTACCCTAATGAGCTAACTAAACAAGGTGATCAAAGCGCTTCTTGAGCTGGCTAAGATCTAAAGATAAGAAAACCCAATCGTGCCCTAATGAGTTGATTAACCAAGGCGGTCAAAGCGCTCCTTGAACTGGTTAAGACCTAAAATAAATTGAGAAAACTTAGTCGTACTCTAATGAGCTGACTAATCAAGGTGGTCAAAGCACTCTTTAAGCTGGCTGAGACTTAAAATAAGAAAACTTGGTCATGCCCTAATGAGCTGACTAACCAAGGTGGTCAAAGCGCTCCTTGAGCTGGCTAAAACCTAAAGATAAGAAAACTTGGTCATGCCCTAATGAGCTAACTAACTAAAGCGATCAAAGCACTTCTTGAGCTAACTAAGACCTAAAGATAAAAAAACTTAATAGTGCTCTAATGAGCTAACTAACCAAGACGATCAAAGCACTCCTTGAGCTGACTAAGACTTAAAGATAAGAAAACTTAGTCATATCCTAATGAGCTGATTAACCAAGGCAATCAAAATGCTCCTTGAGCTAGCTAAGACCTAAAGATAGGAAAACTTGAATTAAGATAGCGCTCCATGAGCTTGCTAAATCCCTAAAAGCAATTATGAGTTAGGTAACATTCTGTGAGTCAAGCGACTAGAAGCTTAAGAAACTCTGGATTAGGACTATGCTCTATAAGTTGGCTAGATCTCTAAGTGAGAACATAAATAGAGACTGTACTCTAAGAGCCAACTGGAAGCTTAAGAAACTTTGGATTAAGACTACACTCTACGAGTTGGCTAAATCCCTAAATGAGAATATGAATCGAGATAGCGCTCTACGAGCTAGTTGAAGTACTAATGAAGATATGGATAGGGATAGTACTCAATGAGCTAGCTGAAGTGTTAAGAAACTTTAGATCGGGACTGTGCTCTACGAGTTGGCTTAATCCCTAAGGAAATGGATAAAGGGTAAGCACCCTACGAATTCACTAAAACTCTTTGTGATAGTTGAAAAAGAAAAAAAGAGAACCAATGGATATGACCGATTCGAAAAAGCTACTGATTTTGAGAAATTGACAATGGACGACATTGGTGGAAATCGTTTATGACATGAACTGAAAATTTGGCCACTAGGGCCAACATGGATGGAAAAAACTTGTAACAAGCCTTCACTTCCTCTTCTTCCTTTCCTTTCTTCTTTTATTTCTCCTCTTTTTTTTCTTGAAAGTCCGCTAGCGGATACAAATCCTTGTTTGAAAAGAAACGCTATAACCATTTAAGGTATCACATATCTACCTTAGTTTCTAGCCTTGATATTAAGCTTCTTAGATAGGCCTTAAACATTCATCTCCTAAGGAAGAGGTAACTCATAATTAGTCTAGTCAAAAAGGATTTCCTTGTACACTCTCAATCTAGATTTTACTCTTAACTACTATTCCAAAAATTACAGTCTAATTTGCAAGTGATACACTTTGATCAATCTACCAGGTCTTTTTGGGTTCAATATTGTGAATCGAGCTTTTAGTCATATGGCTTTAAAAGAAGTTAATTGAGAGGGCCTATTTTGAAATAAGTACTTTTATCCAACCCAGGTGTACAAATCAAGAACCCTTTGAAAAAACTAGATGTGTATGTGTTTGCCCCGGTTTCAAAAATAATTTTATTTTAGATAAATTATTCCTCAAAATCAAAAGAGCTTTCATCGAGTGTAGGAGGAATTGTAGGTGGGGAGATCTTGTGTTTGAGATTCAAGTGGATAGAAAGGTCTTGTGGCAATTTGGAGCGTGATTCTAAAATGGATATGGAGTTTTTAGTTTGTGGTTGAGAAAAAAATTCTGAAATGAATTTAGGGTTTTGTGTTTTTGGTTGGAAATGCAATTCAAGGCCTTGTGTTGTTAGAGCAATCTTAGGCTTTTGAGCCTTCTTTAGTTAAAGATTTTCTCAAGCCCAATGTTTAGGTATTTCTTCATTTGCCTTTCTCTTAGGTTTTTTCTTTCCTTTTTTTTTCTTCCTCTTTTTCTTTTTTCATTTCATTTCTTTTGTTTTTTCTCTCCCCAAAAATAACTATCTCTTTTGTCGAGTTTTTGTCTCTAAATGAATCAAGGCCCTAAATCCATAGGTTCAATGTATATTGGCTTAGGTAAGGTATGTGTGGCCTTTGAGGTATTTGGAAAAATATTAGCTCTTCTTCAAAGAGAACAATTTATTGAAAAAAAAATTATCCTTGAATTGCTGCTATTAGGGTAAAGACAAATCAGTTTTATCCTTCTCTCCAAATCAATGACCCTAACCTCCAAATTACCCTACTGTAGGGGTGATTCTTAACAGAGTTTACATCTGAAAGGACTCCAAAACAGTTCAACGAGGTTAACAAAGGATAATTATGTTTAAGATTTGAAAATAAATGGCTAACTTCATTTCAATCTGCGTATCAAATTCAAAATGGACCTCCTTTAAGAAATGAGTCCAAAATATCCTCACCATGATATCTCTCATCTCTCAAAGTGTTTAAGAGTTAGTATATGAGATATAGTTTGCCTCTTTTCATTCTAAACTTTTTTGAAAGTAAGTTACCAATTCCCTATGTAAAGATTGATTGATGCTAAGGTAAAGGCTGACTTTCACTCGATTTGAGTTCAAAAATAAAATTTCAAAGACCAAATGCCCCATAACTTTCATGCTTTCATTTAAATTGCCCCAGATTTATAGGACTGAAAGCTCCTAGGCTTTCATGTATGGTTTCGGGTCTAGTTCCTTAGAGTTCAAATGGGTTAACATTGATAACTTTTAAAGTGGAAGGGATTATGAATTGCCTTTCTTGTTTGTACCGGGGATCAAGCTCTAGATAGTATTTCACAGTCTTGTGTTTTGACTTGATTCGTGTTTGGAATCGATGGCTCAGGGGCTTTGAGTTGGATGAACTATCTTGATGGGCTAGGGGTTCGTGTTTAGTTGGTTGCTTACTCGAGCTAAGTGGATGTGTTTAGGTTAACTGCTTTAATGGGCCAAACGATTGTATTTGTCCTGAGTCCCATAAGGATTTGTAACCGTTAGTCACTTCTTTTCTTTCCTTTTTTTTTTTTTTTTTTGAAAGAGAGAGAGAGAGGAAAAGTTAGGCTTTTATGTGACCGAAACCGAATGATGGAATTGCAAATGAATGATTGCTTTCCTAAAATTTTATATACAAGCCTAGAACAACATTACTTAGGATCTATTTACAAATAAGGAATTCTAAAGGAAAAAGACTAAAAAAAAGAAAATATCTAAATCCTATTTATTCTAAAGGATAAAGGCTAAAGAGTTAATCTATCTAAAAGAACGAATATTTATGGCTAGTAGAATGCTAGGCAAAATGGTAACTACTTAAAATTATTTTACAGGTTTAATTCTTTTTATTTTATTTCTTTTTTTATTATTTTTATTTATTTACTCTGTGAAGGTTAGGCTCAACTAATGTGGGCCCAAACGAAAAGTAACAGATTCGAGCCCTAATAGATGTACTAAGGCCCGCACTAAAGTAATATTCATGAGGCTCTTCTATAGGGACAAGATAGGACCAATCTTGTTCCTAATAATTCTTGCTTATTTGGGCTAAAAAGTTGAAACCACTTCTGGAGTAATCTTTGAGGCCAATGTGGTGGGTAGACATAGATTTCCTCAAATAGCCCTTGACTCAATTTAGCCATATCTATGTAAAGAAAATATTAAAATTAATCACAACCTATGCTAAACTTTACATTGAATTATTACAAGCTATTTACAAGAAAATATTACAATAATAAGTTCACAATTGCCTTCTTTTGTTTAGGTCTACCATATCATGGGTTCTTGTGATTTTTGAAAAAAAGGTTTTCATGCATGCAAAGAATGGGTTCTAAAAGTCCTCAAGTTCTACAACTATCGCATTTTTCAGAAGAACAGTTTTGTGGCCACATTTGAACTTGAGTGAGATAATCTGATCGACCTTGGAAGGTGGTTGCCCCACAACATCCAAAGTTTACACAATAGCCCTCCTCTTAAGATCCTAAGACGACCCGATTCTAACCATATCTACCATACATTTATGATGTAAAAAATAAAATAGAACACACCCCTAAACTGCCCCTGTAAATTAATTGTAACAAAAAATGTTAGTAAAAAAGAAGAAATAAAATAAACATAATAACATACCTAAGTGTTCTTTTTCTTTATTTTTTTATTTTTTATATTTTTATTTAAAAAATAATAATCCTATTTTCAATAAATTGTAGTGGTCAACCCTTTAGGCATCTCCAGTGAAGTCGCCAAACTGTCGAGTCTGAATTTTCAATTTTGTTATTTTAATTTGATTTTTCAATTTCCAATTAATAATAAACCCTAAATCATTTAATATTAATCATCGACTAAAGAAATTTGAAAATTCTGATTTTTTATTTAGAAAATTTTTTAGAGTCATCACCCGACTTAAGTCAGGAAAAGAAAAGAAATTGTAATCAATTGAGTGGATTCACTACGATTTGGTTATCGAACTTCAATTTCAATTTAAATGAAAAACCAAAGAATTCTAAATTCAAGAGCTAACCTATTAAATCATAATGGGTACCACTATCTATTTATCAAAATTAAGTTTATTCTTCAAAATTATCCCTTTTTTAATGTTTTTTAAGAAAAGAAAAATTTTTTTAAAAAAAAAACTAGAAAAAGAACCTAACTTTCTATAGATTTTATCGTTGCCCCAAAGATACCTACGTACCCATTAACCGAGATCGGACGATCGTAGTTTTTTCTGAAAATTTTATTATGTTGATTTATCTTAATTTTTTAAAAACCAACCAAATTTATGTTGTTACTAATAAGGTCTAAAAGAGCCCTAATTCTTGAGTATATATATATATATATATAACTCTCTAAGACGTGCTATTATTATTTTTTTTAAATGGTTTTTTATTAGTTTTTATTTATTTTATAAAAAATAGTTTTCTATGTGAAGAATTTTAAAAAACTAATGTTAAAAAACTTCCTAAGCTAGGCCTTTGATTTTTATTTTTTGAAAATTCTAGAAAAAATTCTAATTTTAAAGAGCTAATTAAACATTTATTTTAAAGATAAAGTTCCTAATTGCCGAAAGAAAACTTCAAACCTATAGACAATAATATTTTTTTTGTTATTTGGATCAATTAGTCAATGACAAAATAAAGCAACAAACAAAAACGAAAAGAGAAAGAAAGAGAAAAAAAAACAAATGAAAAGGACAGAGAAAGAAACAAAAAGAACCTGGCCAAATAATCCTAGATATTAGATGCTTGGGTCTCAAGGAGGCTTCAATGGAGACTTGCCGTTGTGTTGGCTCCTATCACGCAGAAGCTGATGCAGTATTGCGGTGGATGTGCAATTCGTATGGCCATATAATGAAGTGCAATAGTAGAGTGGCAAGTGGCGTTGCTGAATTGTTAGATTTCGCTTGTGGATGGCGATTGGTAGTGGACTTTGGCTTAGTGTTTGTCACTGCTGGGTTGGATGTTGGCGCTGCGGATGTCGATGCGATCTATGCGCAGTGCTGAAGTGCTGACTAGAGTCAGCGTTGGGTGTGCAGACAGTGTAAATTTGCGTGAGGATAAAGATGAGCGTTAAGGATGTAGTGGCTTTATTGTGTCCGTACGTATTAGGTTTGCTATGAGGATGCAGTTGCACGAAATTGGGCGAGTACTTGTTGTTGTGACTATGTTGGTGTGTCCTCAGTCAGGGAGTGGCTATTGCATTCGGACGTCTGGATTGAAGATGCCGCAACTATGGTTGCATGTGTTCAGTTTTAGATTGAAGAGCAGGGGCTATATACGTATTGGAGTGGCAATGGTGATTATTGGCGAAGGTGAATACTTTGATCTTTTTAACATGTATGTGTGTGTCTAAGAAAAATTTTTCCTTTGCACCACACAATCTGTATATATAAATTCGAAATGAATCTTATGTATCAACTTGTATCTAATCAAATATGAATCTCACAAGTCTCTATCACGTTAGATTCAAAAGATTCGTTAATATTTAAAATTAGATTTTAAAAAAAAATCACAATAGAATAAAAGATAAAAGACAAAAGACAAATATATGCCTAATAATATTCAAACTTACGACTTCAAACTAAATCCAATTCAATACTTCAATATTTATCCGTGAGACCGTTGGCCTATACTTTGGTTTTTAGTATAATTAAATTGTACTTAAAACACATAACTCTCTAAAATAATTATTTGAATTAAGCTAAAACTAAAAACTTATTAGCCCTAAAATAACTTACTTTCTAGAAAAATATAAAAATCTTTATAATTTTTTCTTTTCTCATTTTTTTTGGTATTTTCATCATTTTTGAATTTTTTTATTTAATTTATTTATTTTTAAAATTTTTTATCTTTTTATTTTTTTTATTTTTGAATTAAAACCCTATTAAAAAACTATAACTATTAGATAGCAAAAATCGAGTGTGTACAATGGATAATAAAATACACCCTTAATTATTTGCATTTTGCTTTCCACAAGTGATGTAATTTTTTTAGGTCATAAGTATGCAAATTGCAAAATCTGCAAAGTTAAAATCATTACTTTGAAATCACAATTTCATCAACATTTAATGTCATGACTTAAGGCTTGATTTCATGCAGGATATTTGCAACATCTTTTATATAAAATGTCACACTCAAAGCTTAAGACGTCACAAACTGCCACATGTCTCTAATAGTTTACTAACAAGTCAAGCTATATGAGCAACTAAAATTTCCAAGTTTTCTGTAAAGGTTTCCAAGTAAACTCCTAGAATTTATTTTTCTAAATTAATTCATAATAACATCTATATAAATCCTTTCAATGCTTAAGTAATAAATAATTATCATAAATAACAATCATTTCTGTTTTAACTCAAAAGCCAATCTCATGATTGTAATCATAATCGCTACTCTCCATCCTAGTGGTTTTGGTAAAAAACTTCTAATTCAATAATCCTAGTAATTTCCACTTAAATTCTTACAACCACACACGCATACCATGCATCACATACAAATTTCAGATACATTAATGCAACATAATACAAACATCAAACAACTCATTTATTTCCATTTTTTATTAACCAACAAACTATATAGCCTAAAATCATTTGCAATTAACCCTAAACCCAAAGTTACTCGTGACTCCACTTCACAATTCCTAGATTGGGACATTGGCAATGTAGCCCCCGATCTAAGCAAGCACTGGGACACTAACACTACGACCTCCAAACACCATCCAAACTACTTGATTGTAGGATACTGGTGCTACGATTCATGAACACCAACCTAATCTACCTTCGTATCATATCTAAGAGGAACTCCACTTAGGACAACATCACCCATAGATTAATAAGGTGTCATCTTAGGGACATTAGTATACTACGAACCTTAAGCCCAACCAAACACAAACTAACATATTTTAATCCAATAAATTATTAGTTTGGTTTACTTTAATTATCCTAAAGAAACACAGGTAGCAAACCAAGGTTCCATATATATGGATCCTGAGAACAATTGAAATTATCTAACTCAAGAGTTTTTTTAACATCAACACCCGAAGTACAAAATAAGAATAACTCCTTTTAAATTCTACCTTTAAGTTACATTGTTCTAGCTAAATTTCCATACTTACTTCTTAGGTTACTAGGTCTAAATTTTAGCTTAACTTGAGGTTTAAAAATCAATTTCGACTCCTATAGATGTTTGGAAAAGGTTAGAATAGGTTAAAGCGAAAGATAGAAATGAGAAATGATCGAAAAAGCATAGCTATGAGAATACACCTAAGGTTCATGGTCATGTTCTTGGACCATGGTCCTTTAATTTTAATCCAACAGTTTACGCTCGTAATCTTCTTAAGCTTGCAAGTCAACGCCCTAAGTTCACAGCCATAGTCCTAGCTATAATCCTCTCCAACTTCAATTTCTTCAATTCAAAACTTGCCAAAGGGTTTCTAAGTAAGATCACACCGGTGATCTTTGCTTAAAATCCTTTATAATCGATATTTTCTTCTCTTTTTATATTTTAACATCTCCAATTCATCCCAAAACAACCTTAATTCATTTAACACTCTAAATATTTTATAGTTTTGATCCTTTTTATCAAATTATCATAATGGAACACTTAGGTATGTTCCTCGACATCAATCAAACAATAATATCAATAAGGATCATAAAACATACCTTATTCACAAACCCTAGCAATGTCCACAATTTACACTACAACTAAGATCCAATCAAATTCCCTAAAATTGCACTTTCAACAATCACTAATCAATACAAACTCCCCTTCTTTTATTGAAATTCTAACAATTCTCTTACTTGATTAGAATTTTTCCTTATTTCCTAACTTTCGCTTTCTCTTCTCTAATGTTGATTTCTTCTACAATATCACGTCTTCTATAATCGCATTAGAAATAGAGCTAATAACCAAGAACGTAGATCTTAACTTATAGATTCTTACTTGGGTTTTACTCTTGCAAGTTCTCTAGAGAGTCTTCTACAAAAACAATAATTAAAAAATAAAATAAAATAATGAAACCTAGGATGGTGACAACCCTTTTTATATTTAAGGATCAAAAAGTCTGTTTCCCCTTCTTATAAAAACTCCATTACTTATTACTGCCACAACCTTTATTTTCTTATTTTCTTTTATTATTATTATTCACTTTTTATGGGGTTTGCAACAAAATTTAGGCTCAACACCAATCATTTATTATTACATAAAATTTCGTCAATTTTGCTTTATATAAAAAAATTACATGAAGCTAATAAATTTTTATTTTTTATCACTAAAATTTTAAAACTTATATATTTATTTTCAATCTTTTAGGTAGCATCTCGTATGAGTCAAAAGTAAGATAAGTAAGGACCACCTCTAGCCTAGATTAGAATAAAATGTAAAAGCTAAAAGTATGGAAATAATATCATGAATACAATAATAAGTCCACTTCATTCTATTACAAGTTTTTGTCATTATAAATAAGAAACATTTATTATGTTTTTTAAATTACAAAAAATGTAAAGGAAAAAAAATTATTGTCCATGTATAATATGTAAAATAAAATTATATATCAATAAAAGAGTATAAAATTACCTTTTCTTCTAATGAAAATACCATCTCTTCTTGATGATGGAGTTCAATTACAATTTGAATATTGATTTATTGTTTTCAAATGTATTTACCATAAGGACTCTAATTGTAGTCCCTTTAGCAATATCCACACATGTATTAACAAGAACAATTATAATTATTTATATTACTAGATAACTTGGATTAGAATTAGAATTAGAATTCTAAAAAGCAAAATGTTATATTCCCTTTATTTCTTTTTCATTAGTGTATCTCTGAATAAAAAATTATCTCTCTTTTCTCTTTCAAAACACCATATTACATTAATTAAAATTAATTCCCATAAACCTTCCAATTACCATAATTTTTTAATGCATAAAAATTAAAGATGGAATTAATGGCAAACAATCTTTCAATTGCCACAACATGATTGAACATGGAATTAATAAATTCCATATACTTTAATAACAAAAATACATAGTTTTTAAAAAGGACTTGACTACAAACATATTCTATACAAAAAGATAAATGTTAATACAAAATGCTTCCACTTTGTTATTTCAAACCAATATATTCTAACTTAAAATATTAACATTATTTCAATATCCACTAAAATTACAAGTCGATTATTTGTCCTATTAATCACACTATAGTGTGTCATCATTTGGGTTACTATATAAGAAAGCGATGTCTATTTAAATACAAACTAAAACAACCATTTAGCAACAATTATTGGTTGTCCAATATAATAGAAAAATTATAATATAAACCAATTGTTGTGTAATTAAATCTCTTTAGCAAATGATAAAACCATCACATATCATGTCATAAATATCTAATCATTTTACTTGGTTTTGTAAATAAAATAAACTCAATAAAACTTAACTTATCATAATCATTAGCTTATTATTATCTTAACTAAACGACCCTAGATATTGATTCCCTAATCCAAAAGTATGATGAATTTTATCTAAATTCATTACTACTCTCTCTATATTTCATATCATTCCAAATAACTGTATTATTTACAATCTAAATGAAGATCGCATTTAACAATATCAAAACACGACATTTTATATATAGAATATATAAAGGTTTCAAGTATATGAATTATTTATACTCATTTATATAAAGAAAAGACTAATGATATTAAGCATGTAATGTTCTCGATTAGTAGTTTTTATCCAACGTACTCACTTAACTTTGAATACTTACTTATATTACTCGAATATCTTTCCTTTAATTTAGTGAAAATATCCTTAATTATATAACATGTGAATCTAAATATCTATATCCCCTGTAGATATTTATCTGATCAATGACAACTTTTACATAATACAATGTCAGAAAATCTTACTAATAATACATATTTATTATAATTTTATACATACTCTAATTGTTTATTGAACTTTATTGTATAATATATACAATCAGAAAAATATATAAATATAATAAATATTTATATTTTATAAATAAAATTCATAAATATATCGAAAGTATTTTGGTATATTGTACATAAATTACAACATTATGGTCGTACAAAATTTTGGAAAAAAAAAAGGAAATTTCAAATGACATATAGCCAAATAACTCCTAAAAGGCATATGCATCCCAGTGAATCCGATCGAAGATCCCCTGCATCAGCTTTCCCAATCCTCTGCCAAAACAATGTGTGCACCATATAGTATTAACTACCCTTAATGAAAATGTTTCCTGTCATGGTCCTCATGGAACAAATGACAGTAAAAATTGAGCTGTATATTCAACTCAAAATCCTCTACATGCTTATAAATCTGGACTCTTCATTTCTTTCCCAAGAAATCAGGCAGCATGTTCAATCGCGCGTTTTATCTGCAGTGCAGCTCTTACCACATTTCCTCTTGTTATAATCCCTATCTGTGATGTAGAGGCAGTTTCAAATCAGATATGATGTACTAGAACATTGAAATCCAGGAATTATCCTGAACAAATTGTTAACAAAATAGTACCAGTTTGCCATCAGCATCAACAACTGGCAGGCGGCGAAACTTTGTTTCTAATAACAACCTGAAGTCATGGAAAGCAATTAGATCAAAAGAAATTAAGGACTTAGAATATACTTGTATATTACTAAAGCAAAATTTTGCTACTGACATGGGATTGAAATAAATGCCAATACAGAAAGACCACAAAATAAGCACATGTAATAAATTTTAAATCCACAACCATATATTTTGAATGCATAACCATCTTATCTAAAAGTTTAAGCCCATTAGATCTTGTCTGATTTTATATTTTTTTATCAACATCTACAGCTGATGAACAACATCATAACCATGGCTTCCAAACATCCAGGGTTTCTTATAGAACTATGTAGGCAACCATGCAAGTATAAGCAGCATCATATTCCTTGTTCTTCTTCAACCACCAGAGCACGATGCAGATTAGGGTGGCTATTGCATTACACAGAGCATATTAATGCACACTTCGGCCCAATCTCAACCATTCCTTCTAGGGTTTTTTCTTTTTTTTTTTATCGTCATTTTCTAGTCCAATTATGTTCATAAATGTCCTAACTTGATTATCGACAGAGCCAATATAAGGCTCAAAAGAGCACCTCAAAAATTTAAATAGGAAAACTTCCGGAGCATCAAAGGCTACTATGGTCATTGAGTCAATACCGAGCAGCATCTTCCAAGTTTGTAGTTTCACGAACAACGAGTGGTGCAGAGGTCATCACGTCACCAACAACTTTTCCATAAGTCTTAGTCAAAAGCCTCTGAATCTTATTAAATGTCTGCATAGTTATCAAAATTAGAAGAGGGAACACGATAGTAAAGACTCCCAACCAACTAATTGATAATTTGGCACAGGCCAATAATATGTAGGAAGAAGAACAAGAAACATGTGATTTTCTTTACCTTCCAAGAGCTATCTACATCTGGAAAAATATCGGATTCTCCTTGAGTGGTTCCTGTAGCCACGAAAAAGGACGGACAGATACTCATTTGAAGGTCAATCCGTTTGATATGAAATATGAATAAAATGCTATCCGGAAGCACTTAGTTCTACAGCAGAAAGAGCCCTTGAATTCCAGCACTAAAAAATAAATAAATAAATAAGAAATTCGGTTTTTCGTGTAGAAAGATCACCTGTATAAGGAAACTAAGAATCTCCTAACAAACTCAGAGAAGACACCAAGTGTTTTAGGCCTTGTCGAAGGTGATTTAGCAAATAATTCAAAGATACAACATCATAAATAAAATATAATGTTCCCCCTGCAGATACTACAAGATCCTTCTTAAAGATAATGAAAAACCCACAATCCGGAAGCAATTACTATGCAGAAAATGCAGCTCCACTGGTTTCCAGCACCAGATAAAGAAGTTGAAGTTTTACTAATAAATATAATCTCCAATATAGAGAGCCAAATTTCACAAAGGAAACTACCTAAGGCATTAAGTGTGTTGTTTGTTTCGTGGGAAAGCTTTTTCGGGACTATTTTTTCGCATTTGTTATACTCAAAATTTAAGCTATCAAATTGTATTCACTAATGGCTTTTGGTATCAGATGATTGTTGAAGTTGATGGTGATAGCCAACAAAATAAAAGGTACTAATGGAAAATGAGAAAAATAACTCTTCATACTAATGAAAAATGGCAAAAATCATGTTAGTTAACCAACACCAGTAGCCATCAACTACAGCCTTCACCTTCCATCATCAATTTTCTGCTACAAGAATGTTTCACAATTCTAAGGCTTTAATTATAATAAATGTCTAAAAGAAGTCCCAAAAACATTTCTTCTAAAATGAAACACACCTTAGTGCAAAGGGTAAGTGTCAAAAAGAAAGGATCCCCAAACAGTCATAGTGATTTCTAGATAGTTTTTATATATGCACCCCTATCGCAGAGTTGTTGATGCATAACACACAACTAAACATATCACCTCCTCATCGATGAGACTATATATCATTAAAAAAAGAGCTAAAGGTTCTTCAGAAGAAGTCAATTTGCTGCATCACGTATTGGAATCTCTAGAATAAACTTTACAACATAAACAACCGATGGGATCTTCAGCCTCAGGCTAGTGAGAGAAGTTCTCCCCAAAACACTCACCTCCCAACCTCTTTAGCATCCAAGCATCAGAACCGAATAGTTTCATCAGCTTTTAATTTGTGATTTGAACTTCCAGCACTAGATAATCTTTATAATACCATGCAAACTAAAGAATCACTAGTCACTAGCTACAGATCTTTGAAACCTGATGATGCACTTTGTCCTTGGAGATGTAATATGTTGAACTGCAGAGAGAGTTACTTGCAATGAATAGCAACTTCTTGTTTTCCTTATAAACTAGTGGCACTATAAGTAAAATACAAAAAACCAAAAGGAGTAATTCGTGTGGGCTCGTGAGCATATCAAATGTCAAAGTTTTTAACATGGCAAAGTCTATTGCATCCAAACAGTGTTGAAACAATCAATAACACCAGGCCATAAACCCCCACAAGGCATTCTACATATCACGAGTGAGAACAAGAGTGGGCAAATTTGTGATGGACAATTAGACTAGCAACTCTTCCATTATGAAAAACAGGAATAATGCTGCATCAAGTACATACACCACTACCACTCTAACAAATAATGTAGAGCATATTCATAGTAAGCATCTATGAAAATATTTCAACTTTCTGCTCCTCAGGTATAAGATCGATGGAATCATATTAACAATAGGAGTGGAGTACATAGAAAGTTACTGATCTGAATATTTCATCATTAAAAGTACCTGATAAAAGATCCAATGGTAGTAGGTCATAATCTGAAACAACACCAACCTGCCATGAATTTAAAAGTCAAAGTGAAAAGGGCAAAATTACTTGGGAAGTCATAATTTGGTTAGTGCCAAAGGGAAGGAGATAATATCGTAGATAACTAACAAATGGATAATTATAAGCTAACAAAAAAGTCATAAATGTTTTGAGTAGTAGTAGCCCAACTGTTTCATTTAAACACTTAAATTTCTAAATATGGTGTGAACTATTATATTTACTTTATAGTATTTACAAGTTTAAGCTTTTAAATGAGGCAGTTATAGAATTATTCATAATATGGAGTCAAAACAGGAGATCTTAAATTTAAATCCCTTTGTCATCAACTCCTATCTAATTAAATCGTCCATTTTTTGGGTTTTGGTTAAAGTCTACTGTAAGTGAGAAAGAGCGTTATATAATAAATATAGCTATCCACACCGTATCTAAAAACTTAAGCTTTTAAATAAGATAGTTATGGTATTACCCATAATAATAATAAGAATCAAAACGCATTGCTCTACATTCATTTTCAGTTTTCTACAAGCTCATAGGACATGCTGTTTCAGAAAAACTTATTCAGAATCCATCAACTCTTAAACTGACTTCCCAACCAGCAGATAGACTGAGGTTCCTTTTATAATTAAACAAACAAAATGAAAAGGGGAAAAAAAAAAGAGAGAGAGAAAAAGCAAAAAGGAAAAAGACTGGAGTGATAGGCACATAGTAATGATACATTAACACGTTACTCAGCAACTAACTCAATCTTGCATGACATTACTCTAGTATTGATGAGCAAATAAGTTGCTTACCAAGCTCCAGTCATCATCAACGACAGGAAAGCCAGTTATTCTCTTCTCCACAAGCATCTCCAATGCTGTAATGAATATATTGCTTAGACAAAACCAAGGTAATCGAGATAAAATGATCATCAAAGTAGAACGATGAAAAAACATACCATCATCAACACTTGTTGTAGTCTTCACAACATGCAAATCTTCTTTTCTCGTCATAAACTCACCTACAATATAGGTCCCATTTCGTGGCTGAAAGAAAAACAGAAAGACGATATAATAAATCTTCTTTTAGGCTACTAAATTCATCGCCTATTATGTCCTAGAAATGAATATTTGCTTTCTATCCTGTCATATCATACGTGAGAAATATCGATCAAAATATCTCCATATCAAAGCATATGAGAAACATGGAGAAGGCAGGATGAGGGGCATTATACAAATTCAACTTTATACAACTGACTAATGGTTGATCTGCAGACCATTAAAAATCTACTTCTATTTTAGCAAATCTATTATAAGTAGTATTTCCATTAATCAGCAATAGCATATTCCAACCATGTTTATCAGGTCTATATAACATTAACTGCATATAAAACCATAGGATTTTCATGTCCCGATAAATCTTCAGAACCACAAATCCCATCCAAATAAATGGCCACCAAGCTACTTCCTTATTTCCAATCATTCCAGCTAAAGTCCATACATGCATGAATACTTTCTATTACCTCAGTACACAGCTAAAGTTGATGAAAATAAGCAAGAGGAGAGGAACCGCATAGGAGTATTGAATCACCAAGTGGCTTAGCCTAGCGATAAAAAATCATAGTCCTAAGGAGAAAAACATGTGTAGACTCCAGTTTCATTTTCATTGAAAGTCATTAACTTGTGCAATCTAGGCTTAATTGGTACATGGGACTCGTAGATGGTTCATGCGCTTGATTTACTACCGAGGACCAAATGACATAATGTAACTCATGTTTAATCAAATTACAGCATCTACAAGCATCCAATCCATAAAACATTAACTTTTTCTCATCCATAAAACTGACGAATACATTAAATGGCACTTAACAAACAAGTTTTACTTAAAACAGCGTCTGAACAACCCATGTAATTACATATAACAGTCGTATAAGCATCAAGCTTTGATGTTCACTAACCATAGACGAGTTACTAACACTGGTGCCATTCGCAGCAACAGCAGCAGCAATCAACAAACTCCCGCTACTCCTTCTACGACCGGAAAAGCCCAAGCTCAAGGACAACAAAGGCCTTATATTGCACTGAAAATTACCGCTGGAAAGCCAACTACTAGGAAACTGTTGATTCTTGTGAAGAAATGGACAAGCCCCCGAAACTCCTGTGTAGTTCAAAGAATTTGCAAAAGAAGACCCCATGTTCTCTTTTTATACAAAACTATATATAATTCACCAAAAACTCTTCTTCTTCTTCTTCTTCTTCTTTTTTTCTTGTAGGAAAGAATATATGTGAAACAAAAACAAGGGCAGTTTCGAAATAGTAAATTTTATGACAAATAAGCGGCCAGTGACTATTCAAAGGACAGGAAAGTGCAGAGGAAGTTCACGCTACGTTAAGGAAAAGAGAGTACGTACGTAGTAACTGACAAAGACCGCGGAGGTCGGCTCGTTAATGTCAGAATAGAAGGGGCTTCACGCGCCAAAAAATGAGAGGAACCAATGGGACAAGGGACCTTACCAACAATGGGATTTTTGTGGTGGGAATACGTGGCTGTGTGTGATAGTTGCATTGCCTGTTCAAGTCTACTAAGATAGTTGTTGGTTGCCTATTGGCCATTTCTTCTTTTGGCATGTAGTGCACAGTAGATTCACTTTTCTATTCTGTTTATTCCCTGATTCGACAGAACTCTCCACGCGAATCCTTTGGATTTTGGAAAAGGCACCATTTACGTATAAATTGCAAGTTCCAGCACAAGAATTAAAAGCCAAGTATACCGGCAAAATATCCGCTTTACTTTTCATTCTAGTTGTCCAAATTTCCAGTTTTTCCATAGGGTAGAACTCTTGGATCTTTATTGTACAGACGAATCAAAACAAAATTGTCTGTCTTGGATAGTAGCAACTAAGGGCTGGTATCAAACACGGCAATGCTCAAAATTCAGAGTCAGCAGCCGGAATTCAAAAAAAGCCGACTGGGAAAATTTGCTATCAATCTCCATCACTAGCTACCGGGTCAGAGTCTCAAAACTGCAGCCCGCAATGGGTTGATTGATGAATGCAATCTTCCGTTAGACTATTCCGACTTAGATAGTTCAATGCATCACAAAGATAGTGCTGTGCCATTCGTTGCAAGTAGTAACTAGTGGGATCCATACAGAAGAGAATAAAACAAAGCGCTTTGAAATAGCATGAGACACTAGGACCATCGGGTCATGTTAAAATCCAATTACCAGATTCCACTTGCACCATACACCATATACATTTCTTATCAAGATGATGCGAGGAAACCAAATTAGAAAGAGAGCCAAATAAAAACATATCTAATGACTAGATAGAAAAGTATATTTGCACAACATAGGAGAATCAAGAGCTTCCGATGAAATAGGCGTAGAAGCTTCGACAACTCGGTTACATCTAATCCATGCCACCCTTCCCCATCGGGGTAACCTATCACTCTTAAGCATCCTGTCTATTGCCACGCCTTAACCGCATCCCTACATCAATTTCTCTATCCTGTATAACCAAACCAGAACCCCGCATATCAACAACTTGGGGATCACCTGAAGTGACTGCTTCATTTTGTTGCTTGCTTCCACTATCTTCGCCATAGTTGTGAAGACGACGGCCAATCAAATAGCGATCATCACGTATAGAGTTGTGAAGATTGGTGAACCAGACATGGAATCTCTTTACACAGAAGAGTAATGCACTGAAGGAGAGGCATCCCAGCCAGGCAAAGCGGTAGACAGCAGAATTAACAACTAATGGGTATCCAAATATAGGAAACACCCCTCTAGCTAAAACATAAGGTACACAAAGTGCTGTCAGCAATTTCATGATAATAGGTATCACGATTTCTCGGAGTACCCAGAGGCCCTGCAGTCTGGAGAAACCATCTTCTTTCACCCTCTCAAACTTCAACCTCCAACTTTCATCCACAAAAGGCATCATCTGATCCAACATAACCTAGAGATGACAGAAAATACACCAAATTAAATCCCATTACTATCATATATAGTCTTTTCATATTCCATACAATTAAAATCTGATATACCATATAATTATAATCAGGTACACTGATTTTAAAGCCGAACTTAAAAAGTTATCAATGAAGATTATTTCATTTTATTAATAGACATCCAATTTTAGATCTACTAGTACCTCAAACAATTACACACAACAAAAACCAACCCATGGGCTAGAAGCTCGTTATTCAATATCTTTTTTTTTTTTTTTCTTTCATTTTCAATGAATAATTACAAATACACCCTCTAAATGGTTAATCAGGCACAGACAGACCCCTCGGAACTCCCAAAATGTGTTTTCACCTCCTCGTGACTCTTCAAAATATGCAATTAACCTCCATTATTGCTGAAACACCAAAATCATCACTAGAAGGGCCACAAATAGCAACTGTTTTGGAAAGCTTTAGCAATGGCACATCTCCAAAAGTTATAGGGATATGGAATAACATTTTGGACTTAGGGGTCTATCCACACTTAAACCAATAGCTTAAGAGTATAGCAATTTGTCCTTTTTGCAATCATCTATAAATGGTCATTTCTTTTTTTTTAAAAAAAAAAAGGAAGATCACCAATTTAATTTCATGAAATTAAGAAAGAACAGAAACCCCTGCTCTCATGAAATCTATGCGAGTTTTTAATTAACAGACTAGATGAGGTTAATGTTACATTATTAGAACCATAATCTTATGAATCTACAGCAACATAATTCTTCAAAGTCCATCTCCACCTAATCTTAAATATCTGGATGCACTCAACCCTACCGATATCTCTTAGTTGTCAAAAAAAAAAGTATAAGCTACAGCAATATTTTCTAATAAATTTCAAAATCATATTCTGTACATGCTCATCATTATCTTCCTTGTTAAAGAAGGCAAAAGAATATTGACTTGGTCCATTGCATATTTTGCCCTCCTTGTGGCAGATAAGACAAAGAAAACAAGCTACCTTACACTTGAAGTAAAGCGAAGCATAGGATCATATGCAGCATTTAAAGCTTAACAGTAAAAGTTAATAGTTTGTAAGAGAATAAATCTTGACTTACTAATCGTGTCCAGATCTTCAAAAAGATGAGCCCAAGTGCCCAATCCTGATACAAGAGGAAAACTGGGCTCTCATCCACAGGAACCCGCATTGGGACAATAACCAGAAGCTCAAATAGAAGGCCAATCAACACGGGAATAATAAAAATCTGCAAAGTAACAATATCATCAAAGGGGTTGAGCAGAATAGAGATATAATAATCAACAGATATGCAGGTAATGTGCTCCTCACCCATATCGACAACAGCAAAGAGCTCTTGACCACAATGCCACACCACTTCCAGATTTGACCCAACAATACCACAGCTCTTCTTGTCCTAATATACTCTATGGCATACCTTGCTCCAGCTATGGCAGTCCAAATAACATAGCTTCCAATTGTGAAAGCATAAAGGTCTGAAAATTTTAAGTGGATGGCAGGAAAAATTAGCATTATCATCAAGGACAAGAAATCAATATAACTGGTTAAAATAATTACATACCATTGCACTTGATGCCATGAGTTATGGGGAGAAGAGGAATGGCATTGAACAATTTTCGTCCAAGTGAAACTGGGATAACTATCAAGGCTGAGTTGAAGACAAGTAGTGTCATCCATGCCACCATCAATAGGAGGACAATGCGAAGGACAAAACTGTACCTACTGAAATACATTAACATAGCATGTCAATACTTCAACAAAGTCGTCCCACAAGGGGCATGGCCAAAGCAGAACATAAAAGATGAACATGGAAGATGAACACAGAGAAGACGTAAAAGTTTCAGTATCCAAACTCGAAGAATTACAAAAAATCTAAAATCCAAATCCAATTATGAGCCAATAAATTGATATGATAAAATTTCACAATTTCAATAAGAAAAAGTTCTTACACTCAAAGAGATTACTGTTTCTTGAAGTTCAATCTCCAATGTCTTTTATATCCAAAGAAAGCATACGCATGCAACCAGGCAATCCAGAAAAATCAAGATTAAGCATGGCCACAAGGGAACTCCTTTATTAACTATGCTGCAAGAACATTTAGAGACGAAGTCTCTTAATTGTGTGAAGTACAAGACATAATGCCTTGCACTCAGACATTTCATCCCTATCATAAATTGTTATGATTTTTTTAGCATAAAAATTTGAAGGCTTGAACTTCAGCAATTCAAAGCATTACTTGGTCATTGCAATTTTCTCATATTTGAAAATTTGGAGGACAAGGAAGTGCATCACTGAAGTGCAAGACACTTCATTTATGTTGTAACATCTCCTATTTTTTACTACAGCTTTCCAAACTTTAATTTTGTTGGATATGTTAACCTACATCCATGACATGTCATAGACTGGATATCCAAGCATCTGCACAGAGAAGTAAATAAAAGAAAGGCAAAGGGGAAAGAATCAACCTTTCTTAGAGAGAGGAGCAGGATGCAACTCTGTGAATCATGCTAGAAATGAATTTTCTCCAAGTATCATGACACCAGTTAGTGGCACTTTAGAATACTAGCTAAACCATTTACTTACCCTTGGTTTGTTATAACACAAAAGATATAAACTAGCAAATTCTAAAGCAGAAAGACCCTTGCACATAGTTACACTTCTCTCAACAAATCAACAAATAAAAAAGCCTTGAGCAAAGAAATATCAGGGGAGAACGTATTTATAAGGTAGAAACCCTACTGACATCAATTATTCCATCTCCATTTATTGTGCAGAGGAAATAAAATGGCAACTTACTCAGAATCGGATTGCTCATCAACCTCATCCTCCTCCAAGATGATTTCAGAGTTCTCAGAGGCAGCCTCTCCATTGATTCCACCACCACCAACTGCCATAGCTCGATCCTGTCCACCAAGTGGAGCTGCCTGCAGCCTATCCTGCCTTCCAGCCTCACCATTTCCATTTTCCTGGGAACTATTATCCTCAGGTCTGGGCAGTAAGAAGTCAGTTAAACCAAGGGCCCAGCCGACAGCTGTAAACCAATAGTGAAGGAGGGATTTGATTGTAGTCCTCAATTTGAAATGCTCAATGGCAAATGGAATGCAGATTTGAAAGAGAAGCATGTCAGCTGGGATTTCTGTGAACGGATCAGAGACTCTGAAAAGAACATAGAAGTTAGCTAATACTGGAAAAAGTATCAACTAAGTAGAAACCCTATACCACTGGAAAGATGCTCTTACGATATATCTAGTGGAAAGATGGATGGCAGCATACGCATTGCAAGTTTCACAGGTAAAAATACCAGCATCACAATTAAGCTCCCATATACAGCAACAGACAACAAGACCCTACGAGCATGCTTGTGCACAGGATCATCGATGAGATCACGGAATGGATTGTAATTTGGATCAGCAGGATCACGAAGAAAGTACAGAACTCCATTGCGCAGAACCTGCCAATTGAATTTCAAATATCAAGTCTCAGATTGAATTTCAAATGTAAAATCTCAGACAAATTTATAAAAAAACATTCTTTTTCACTAACTGTACGGACAGCTGTAAGGGCCAGAACATTACCCCTCTAAGAAGGCTGACAAAAATGCTTATTTGGAGCATGTAAACAATACCTACTACCCAATGGACCAGTGAGCTTGCTAAAGGAGAAACTGAAAAGAACTGGACCCGGTGAGCCATGGTCTTGCCGAACATCCTAATAGTACAAACATCAAGCCACCACCCACACATCAAAGGAAATACCCCAAGTTCAATCACCAGAAGGAAGGCAACTTTGATCATTGTCATCAAATGCCTCATAGCCGCCAAGAATTGCCTAAAAAGAGAAGGAACGGTCTCTGCTATTGAAGTGATACCATAGAACTTCCCCCTGGTCAATGGTTCACCTTTTGTGTACCGAATTAAAGCAACAACACAAAGGTAGCAAAATACTGCTGAAAAAATAACCAAATACCCTACAGCTAGAGTTGTGACATCTGACAGCCTTGATGTCCCTATAGAAGCCCCTTTAAAAATATCTCCTGAGAGCTGTGTACTCATGTTGTTTGACACTTCAGTAGTCCCACTCATATTTGCATTCAATACCTCCACAACCTGGCCAACCACACTGCTAGCTTGACCATCAGACGATAAGTTTGAAACAGCAGTTAATGCATTTTTCAAAGTAATGTTGGCCAAACTTAAGGATTCTGCAAGCGGCATGACTTGTGACAGAACTGGACCATTCGCAAGAAGCCATGTGATATGGTAGATAGCAACCCGACCTAAAGTGAAGGGAACAAAAATAATGACACCAAGGAAGATCATATTGCTTGCCAAAACCTGCACAAAAAGAATTGTTTACTAATCCAAAATGATAAACATGTAATTACTTTATAATTCACTTTAAAAAAATAAAAGATAAAATATGTGGCCAAAATGCACATCATACTGATATACAATATAAGCAGCTATACAAATATTAAAATGCATCGAAAAGATAGCAGAGCAACATTTACATCCTTTTTGTTTCCCCTTTTTGCCTAGTAAAAAGGTTCTATTAAGCAAAAGGTGTGGAGGCATTAGGTATTGCCATGCCATGATTCCCTCTACCATTAGCAAAATGAGCCAAGGAAGGACATATGCAGTCACTAATTCCAACCGAAACCATAGCAAAACTTACTGATGTTAAAAATTTTATTTTATTATTTTCCTCCTTATTAAAGCGAGGGGAAAAAATATAAAAAATAAAAAGAGCCAACAGTTCATGCCAAATGGACAAATAGTTCACTTAAACTTCCAACTGCACAGAACTCTCATGATATTATAATATCTACAAATAAATTTTGTATGCACAATATTGATTCCCATCAAGAACATAAGTTCATGAAGCAGGGGAAAGGCAAAAAAAAAGAGGGGGGATAAAAAAAAAAAAATGCCCGGCTGACTTGCATAGTAAAATATTCCAATACATGCAATAACACTAATGGCTACTAAGAAAATGGTCAGCCAAGGTGATCCAGCAACCATCTGAAATAAAAGTTTAGCCACCACGTGTTCTATTACTGTCCCATTATAAACACAACAGAACTACCATCACATAGAATAAGGAAATGTATTCCTGTTTTAATATCTTCCTTAAAATTGAAGGCATTTCCAGATAGCACCACAAGGCATTCACCACAGCTATATTTATTTATGCCTTCAACTACTGTAAATGTCAGACTAGAGTGTTCGAACCACCAGAACCCCAAACCCAATCTTCCACCCCCTACCCCACCCCCCAACCCCACAAAAACCCCCTATTCTCTATTCTTAAGGCAGATACAATAGTCTCATCCAGTCCTTACCCAAAAAAAGAAAAAAATAATGTCATCTAGTCAAAACCAAGAAACTTTAATCCACAGATCCTGATTCTTTCGTTCACCAGTACTGAAACCATTGCCACATATCACCACTGATACCAGAACTGATCGACTTCCATTTTTAACTGATAAGGTATCCATTATTTCCATGATAAATTCGCTATCATTTCTGTCAGGATGTTTGCATGTATTGCATTTCTATCAAACTAAATATAACTATCTTCATAATCCTATGATCTTGAATCTCCATCTACACAGCAAGTGAAATGGCTCACCATAACCAATGTAAGAATTTGGAGAGTAAAGAATAAGCTGAACGGCAATTAAAAGCAGCCATTGAAATTAGGAGAAGAAAAGCATCCATGAAAATGTCACAAAAGGTAAGCCAGGAAAGAGAAACAATGACGACAGAGAAAGGAGGTATCATAGACTTACAGTAAAGGCATTTTCCACCAAGTGGAATACAGGACCCTGCATGCCAACCAACTCATCGAAGGGCACATCCTCAGCACCATCAGCATCATCCAGGCCATCAAACATCTGCTCAACATGAGCTTCAAGACGAGCCGCCTGCAACTCCCATCGAGCAGCAACATTTTCTGCATTTCTCCTGATAAGTTGCCCAGCACCACCAACTCCAGCAGCATCTTCACCATTTACTTCACCAGCCAAATTCCTATTAGGTTGCTGTCCAGCAGGTCTTCTCACAGCTCGAGCCCCAATTCTTTCCCCTTCATCCTCTCTCTCAGCATCTTGACCTCCAAGCTCTCTTAAATGCCTAAAGTAATCTCTCAAAGAGGTAGCTCCAAGAAAGATGAACACAATGCTTGCAGAAAGGAGAAATCCATGCAGGCAATCGGTGAGAATAACTGTGGTGGACAAGTGACTAAGGAATAGTCTCTGAGCCTCAACAAAACTCCTTACAAAAGCCAACCGCCATATCCAAAATGTAATGAAGGGTATAATCAGAAGCCACACAGAAAGCACAAAACTTAAGCGCAGAAAGAACTGCAGAACATGACAAGCTTTCATTGCCATCCCAACAACAAACTCTTGAAACGGAAGCCTTGCTGGAGCATTATCCGCATAAACAGGAGAAAAGGAAAAGGCGTGTTTACACACCTGCAATAAATCACATGTTATCGACAAAGAGAATAAAGAAATCAAAAGGTACATAGAGCAATCACAAAACAATCCCTTTAATGTATGAACCTAAGCCGCAGGAATTGAACCATAATGCGATTCCATTTATTAACATACAGAAACAGTCGAGGAAAAAGGTTTGCAATCTAAAAAGTTATCGTTGTTTGTTTAATTATTTGATACTCCATACTAAGTAAGCAGTCATCAGTTTTAACATCAAAATGAGCTCCAAAACCCTGATATTTTGTTTATAGATATTAATCCTCTTATCACTAAGTCTATCAAACAGTGTCAAAAGCTTTCCATTTCATCCAGAAACCCTAAGTTAAACATCACAGGAGATCAAGAAATCAATTTTAGCGTTAACACCCTAATATTATTGAAGAAAAATCAAATTGCACCCATAATCACAATCCTTAATCAAAATCGGAAGGTTCGAGATTAATCAAGATCAAAAGGCTCAAGATAAAAAACCTCGCATTGACGAGCATTACTGTGATCGAGCCACTGGAGAAGACAATCCTGATGCACAAACTTAATACTTCCACTACAAGCACAAGGATATCGCAAAGGATTCTCTGCATCTCCAGGGTTTCTACAGATCCGGCAAACGTCCTCTTCCTCGTCATCATCATCGTACTTCGGAGACGGTTTCGGTGCCGAAACATTCGAAGCAGACATAGATTCGAAAGTCGATGACGAGAAGGAAGAGGAAGCGGAAGTGGCGATGGCAGAGGAGGCGATACCGGCGCCGCCGTCGACAGGAGGCGGCGCGGCCGGAGAGATCTCCATGCAGAGGAAGGAAAGGGTTAAATTAGGGTATTTGGATAATCACCGAGTTTAGGGCCGAGTCGAGATGACTCAGTAGATTAAGTGATAGGGTTAATGGATATGATGGAGAGGTGCGTTTGAGTTTTGGGACGATCGACAAATTGCAGAGAGGAAGAATGATACTTTTCTTATACCGAGATTGCCCTGGATTTGGACGTTATACTACGAATGGGTCCTCGAACTCGAAGCGAGGGCGTTTCGAAGAACGGTGGTTTCTTTGGTATTTCTGTTTTGTACGGGCGACCTGGAAGCGCGTGGGCCTTGAATGGTGCATCGCTTCAACCGACTTCTCGGACTTTTTTTCGAAAATTATTATGAAAAATTCCTCGTTTAAAAAAAAAAATCAATATAATACAGTAAAAACATATTCAGGATTAATATTTTTTACACTAAAAATACATGTATTAGATACATCTTTAGTGTAATTCATTATGCACTTTTACTATACCTATTATATAAACCTTAATTCATGCGATCAAATTTCATTTTTATCTATATTATTTTTTAAAAATTTTCAAAACACAGAGAAAATTTGAGCGAACCTATAGTTAAAGTATTGAACTATTTCTTAACGTGAGTATACATCTGAAACAAGTAATAATCTATAATTTATAGATATGATTTTTTTTTCTATTTTATGTTACTAATAATCGGCATTATACAATTTTTTTTTAGAAAAAAATTTATTACTTAATTACATAAATTTCATAATCATAAAAGTACCGTAAATTATGTAGATTATTAATATTTCATAAAAATTTATTATATGTTGTCTAAATTTATGAATTTTTTATATATTACAGTACATAAGTTATATAAATATAGTTATAAAAAATGTTGGAATGTAAATAGAAATTGTTGTGTGTGTATGTATGTATGTATATATATATTTAGCGTTTTGATTGTGTTGTGTCAATTAAATAGTTAAAGTTAGAGAGTACATAACGTAGTTTAAAAAGATAACTAAATGCATTTTGTAAAGTTATCAATTAGCGTGTACATGAAGTTTTTAATATTATCTAAATATTTGATTCATCGTGGTATTACTATGACGAAAGTTATTGTTTATGCGAACGGAAATATAATGATGGTAGCTGGGAGTTAGGAGCCAAAGTATAATAGGGAGCCTGTTAAAAATTAGAAAGGATTTAAACTTCTATTATTTCAGTCGGAGAATTCGTAGATGTGCAAGAGTTGACCCGAATGGTGTTAAACTCATACACGGATATCCCTTTTTCCATGATGCTGGAGTTATCTACAAGTTGATGGCCATTAGAGATAATAATGATGTTAAGAATTTCATTAAGATAGCAGAGTCTTTTGGAGAACAAAGCATTCGGAAAGTATACATAAAGCACATTGAGGAATCAAGTACCCAGTACGAACATGATATACATGAGCCAGACAATCCAACCATTTCGGATCCCAATGTGCATTCAACAATGACCGGTGCGGAGCAAACAAATGTAAATCAGTCAAATAAACGGTTCGTGGATTTCTCTAAGTAAGTGCACGTAAATATCACAGAAAAACAACTTGACGAAGTATTAGCTCCCATTATCGAACACAAAGAGTTTTATGATCCATATGTACAGAGAATGCATATAAACATAAATGTCATCGATGATAGGGAAGATGAGAATGATGGGGATGGTGATGAGAATGATGGGGATGGTGATGAAGATGATGTTGGCCTCAAAGATGACCACGTTGAAGATTTGGGAGAGGCCCAAGTGAAACCATATGTTGTCGAGAGTAGTGTGCCGATCCAACCATTTTGCAGAGATAGCCTAAACAAGCACTATCATCATACTAGTAAAGTATTGTTTAGCAAACAGTTTCAAGACTTTCCGCCAATAAATGAACCAATGGACAAGCTTATAAGAGATCCTACCCCATTTTACAACAGTCAATACAATGGCAGCGACTACGTAACATTTGAGAAAGATGTCAATAAAATGTACAGTAACATCAACAGTTCCAATGAATTAAGTATCGGTATGCGTTTCAACACAAAAAAGGATCTCATAGATGCGGTGAAGTCGTTCCACGTAAGGAACCACTATGATATTAATGTGGACATTTTGAAATCAAATGTATACGCTGTTTACTATAAGAAGAAAGAACAAAGTTGTAGATGGAGGCTATGAGCTTGCTTGGAGAAAGTCGAGGATCTTTTCAAAGTAACAATTCTAAAGAGTTTGCACACTTGTGTGAATCCGATAATAAACTAGTATCATCCATAGCTCGATAGTAACATAATTGCTACACAATTCATCAATCATGTACGGAACAACCCTGATGTTAAGATATTTGATCTTGCAGCTAACGTACAAACTATATATAGGTACACAATAAGCAATAGAAGGGTTTTCAAGGCTAAGCGAAAGGCTGTTAGGACGATATACAGTAACTGGTAGAGGTTGTACAATGAGTTGCCAAGACTATTAAATGCAATGAAGTTGAGCAACTTGGGGACACTAGTGGATTGGGGTTGGAGTAGTTCGCCAAAGCAAGATCAGTCCTAATTCAAGTAGGTTTTCTGGACATTTAGGCCATGTGTTGAGGCCTTTAAATACTTTCAACCTATTGTATATGTCAATGGCACATTCTTATATGGAAAGTATGGGCATAAGTTGTAATAGCATGTAACATAAATGGAGGCAATTCAATAGTTCCATTAGCATTTACTCTTGTTGATACAAAATCAGCAGAAACCCGGGGGTAATTCCTACTTAAGCTTAAAGTGCATATAGTCAGCCAGAAGGGAGAAACCTTATGTCTTATATCCGATAGGACATCCGGTATTGATTCCGCGTACAAGGAACCATCGGTAGGCTTGCAACCACTATTTGCAGTTAGGAGATACTGTTTACGACATGTTGTTAGTAACTTTAATACGGTCCACAAAAACCAATTATGCAAGAAACTTATATGGTTTGCAGGTGTTTAGGCACAGTAAAGGAAATTCGAATGTTTCATGGAGAAGTTGGCCCAGGCTAAGGAGGACACTCCCACATGGTTCAACAATGTTGATTTGGACAGGTGAGCTCTTGTATATGATGGATGTTACCGTTTTAGATACATGACATCAAATATTATCGAAAGTTATAACTCCGTTTTGAAATTAGCACATAGATTACCCGTTACTGCATTAGTTAAGGAGGCAATTGATACTGGTAAGACCTACATTAATTATGCTCTAAAGATGTATGAAACTTGAAGGGGGCGAGCAAGCGCATATAAAGTCATTTCATTTGGCTTCCAAAATGGTATTTTCGAGGTTTTAACTGGTAGTTGAATGACGAGAACAGGATCTAAGGGAGGAAGTAGGATACATACAGTTGACTTCAAGAGCCACACTTGCACTTGTCAAAAGTAGCAAATATATAGGATCCCTTACTCCCATGCATGTGCTGCTGCAACAAGTATGAGGGTGGACAGCAAATCGGCAATAGGGCTATGGTATAAATGGGTAAACCAGATAGATTGTTACCGAGCTCATTTCTACCCGATTGGTAACGAGCTTAATTGGTCGCAAGTTAGCTTCTCTTATCTCCACCTAAACATTAACTTACTACGAAAGAAAGGTAAACCTAAACGTAAACGATATCACATGGAGATGAACATTCAAAAGTAGTCAAACAAAATTAGATGCAGCGCATATGGGCAAAAAAGACATCATAGGAATAAGTGTCTAGAGATTGATAGGGTTGGTATATATTCCCTTTCTATCTAAGCATTACATTATAATACATGCGTAATGATTAACAAGTTTGTTCCATTTTTTTTTTCCTTTTTTATTTTAGGTGTATTAAACATGTTTGTATTTGTTCACAAGATAGATGGAGCCGGGACTGATCAATCCACGCATACTTGTAAGGTAAGCCAATCATCGTTCACAAGCCGTCTGAAAGGGAAAGGTGAGTAATGTCATTATCATCTACAATCAAATATTTTATTAAAGATATGTTACTTTCTAACTTCATTGAATGTTTGTGTAGGAGGCGGCCTATGCACTACAAGTTCGACAAAGTAAGATATCGTTATGTAAGGATGAGTGAAATATTCCTATTCATCTTAGGGTAGAGCCTTACATATGGGAGGCTGAGTTTTGAGGAGTTATACAGCTCTCAGTTTTTATGTTGGATCGGTATCTGATTACGACACCTATCAAGAGATAGAGACCCGAGACACATATATTCCACCTACCCACTAAAGAGGTAACCATCACACTGCAAGATGTAGAGGTCCAGCTTAGACTTCTAGTTGAGGGGTTCGCATTGGCGGGTAGGATAGAAACAAATGATTGTGGGAGCACTTCCGAATACTTCCCCATAGGGCGAACGATTCGACGATATGCGCATGCATACATACTCAGCTTGATGGGAAGATTCATATTTGCAGATAAATTCTCTAGCCTTATTCACCTAATGTTCCTACCATTGCTGGAAGACTTCTTAGTAGCTGGGTAATTTAGTTAGGGCAGTACTTGCTTAGCATAGCTGTACGGACAGCTATACTCTACCTCGTCATTTGATGCGCATGTGCTAAGAGGGGCTGCGATTCTATTGCAGATCCGGGCTTAAGATAGATTCCCATATTTCGCCCCCCACCCCCTCCCCCTTAGTTGATATGAGTTTATTATCGACGGGGATAAGCCATTGACGGCTAGATGGAGGGTAATATGAGATACGACTCAGCATCCAATGCATGTCATAAATGGGTAGCGTACAGCTTTTGACATGCAGACAACACAGCAAGTATGATATGATAAGTTATCTTCTTTACTGTCATTTTCTCGTTTGTAAGTGATAACCATCGTTGTTTCACTAATTTTTTTTTTTTCCTTTTTTCTTGTACCCGATAGGTTGTTTGGAAGCTTTATACAGAGGAGTTACTGCCTTATTACTATATTTCCGGGCGATACTTTTAGACTACTCGAGTACCACTCATGTATTTCTACATCATTGAGTAGTAGTTTCCAGGGTATGTCATCCAACAATTCAGTAGATACCAATATGTCCTACAGGAGGTCGACACCTCAGAGTAGCTCCAGTTGCTGGACCTTCGAAGTAAGACAGATGTTAACTAAATCAACACACACTCTTCTTACATCTAGGCTCAGGGAAAGAGATACAAATCTTTAGTACACATCCAGAGTCCTTGAAGGGTCAACGAGAGTTATTAGCCATAGTATAGACATATTACCCAGCGATATATTACACACCATAGAGCTATCATCGATTGACTGGTACGTATACCTAAAATCGTCTTTTTTTTTTTCACACATACATACTTGTTATCATATGCATTGACAACTATTTTTCTACTTATTTCAAGTAGACTTGCTTAAGGGTGTCGAACTGGCACCTAACTATCCTACAACGTTGGGTATTATAAATGGGGTACTTCATTTCGTTGAGTAGTACAATAACCTTATCCTATACCCACGGCAAGAGGGCGTACATGAGTTACCCCATGTAGACTATGGCAAGAAGTAGGGACCACCTGCTAACAAGGATATGTCAGCTCCCCATGCACCACCTAGGGGTAGAGCTAAAGTTTGAGGAGGCAAGGCTCGAGCAAGACGTCATCGAGCAGACCTCGGTGACGATATCTCACCACATACGCGTCATTCCATTGACCTTAGGCATATCGACAGGGGATACAGCTCATACCCTAGGTCACGTGTTGCCTCCACTTCAATAATCGAATCTAGTTCAAAGGTTAGATCTAGCTCTTATATGACTTTCGAATTCCAGTAATATCTCGATCTTCCGTCTCCACTAACGCCTCAAAAGTAACGTTTTACCCCTATACAGTTGTCTATGGGTGAAGGAATCACTCAGCTGCATCCGGCCTATCCAACCGACCCAGTTTCTCCTAAGAAACTTGATCTCGATAATCCACCACCTTAGCCTACTTAATCACACAATAGATAAGAGCGTTCACTTCTTTCTCGTGCCATGAGAACATTAACACAACGTAAGCGTTAGTATATATGTTTTGTTTGTTTTTGTTTTCTTTTTGTTTGGCCATTGTATTGATGTTATAATTCATTACAAATTTTGTGTATATATTAATTATTTGAAATACAGTTTACTTTTCATCAGATATTGCAGTTTAACGCATTATTTATTTATCTTATTATTATAATTTGTAATTATTTTTTCTTGTATCCGACTCATATAGTCAGTAAATGATCATCTTGTGTACCTATTTCCTCCCTACTTACTATCTTTGTTGAGGCGTTCCACCAATTGTGATTTCATGTAATTGATTACTATATTTAACTTTCCGTTCAATTTATAAGTTAAGGGTTGAAAGAACATTACTTTATTGTTTCAAACTGAGGGAAATTACTATGTTTAATAATAATTATTTTTAATCACAAGTAAAATTTGAACTACAAATGCATGTACTGGATGCGCCTTCAGTATTAAAATTTACATTGAAGGGGCATCTAATGCATACATTTTTAATTGAAACTAGGATACTAAAAGCACATGTATTGGATGCGCCTTCAGTGTAAATTTTAATACTAAAGGCGCATCTAGTATATGTACTTTCAGTTCAAATTCTACATTCATAGGATATTAAAGACGCATGTATTGGATATACTTTCAATGTTAAAACTACCTACAACTAAAGGCGTATGCAATGCATGGCCTTTACTATATTATATTCATATTTTTTTTCAAAACGAGTACTTTTCTATAATATTTTTCAAAAAAGAAACCGTATTCGTATAAAACTCCGAAGTGAGCATGAGATTTAAGGTATATATGATGTCACCATCAACATGCCTAAAATTGCAAACTACAACCTACATTTAACTTGAAACACAATAAATAATTCGTATTTCTTTTTCAAAAACGTTTTCCAAATTTCTTTCTATACCTATATAAAGAAGAAAAGAAATGGAATTAACAAATTTTAACATCAATTATATTTTGATCCATTTTTCTTTTCAAACATGACGATCATTAACTAAACTTCCTAATTTGAACGAAGGTTTTAAACTTCCTAACGTACAAAATAAGAGATAAGCAAATAAGCTAAATGGACCAACGCGCTTCAATCGGCTTTGACACATGAGAAGACAAATTAGCCTACCATCATAATAAGAAGGCTAGAATTTTAGGTCCAATCCTTAGTGATTTAAGCAAGCAAGCCCACTAACCTTAAATAATTAAACTCGTTATATTATATAATTTGATAGATCAATCGGGCCAACTACTTACCTATTAGAATTTTCCTTAATGTAAACAATTTAATATTATAAAATAAATCTACTAAAAATAAATATTATTTTTCCAATATACGATGAAAATAGTATTTATTTATATGACAAAAAACATACATAATACAATTATAATTACAAGTAGTTTTACCAGTTCAATTGTGTCAATCCATAATATAAATATACAATATAAATATGTTAAGAAAGTCTTAATGCCAATTTCTTTTTACATTATATTTTAAGGAATTCTTAAAATAGTAAACCCCCAATTGTGTCCGCTTATATCAAAACCATTATTTGATATTATTCCTAAGGAAAAAAATGAATTTATCTTTACAGAGAAAATAAGAAATTTTTTTAAGTTTAATGGTATACATAATGTACCAGTAACCCTGTATACAAAAGATGAAAATAGAGATAATTATAATTTTTACCAAAAGACCCTTATGGCAATATAGTTTGTGGAAATCAATTATAATACTACTTGGCGATCCATATTTCATAGAACGCAAATATATATAATATATGAAACCAAAACTAGACAAGACGAGAAAATATCAAAATTTTTTCTTTCTTGTTCACAATGCATTCCTAAATATAAATTTCATGAAAATGAGATAAAGACTTAGTTTAAAACTTTGTTTAGGAACAAGCCGAAGGTTTTTTTAACTTTTCCTTTTGCACTTTTTTTTATTTTTATTCTTACGGATCCACAAACCTCAAGCTACAAAAGGCTGACCTATTCTAAACCATGAGTTAATTTTTTTTACTTTACACAAATATAAACTCTATTCTAATATTTTTTTATTCTAGTTCGATCTCAATTCAATCCCAATCGATCCTCTCAAATCTTAACCCCTTTTTATTTTTTGGATTAACCTTCCGTCTCAAGTTTGAGAACATTGAGTATAATACAGCAAGTATCACTTACACATTGTATGACATATACAATAAATGAGAAAAAAAAAAAATTGGAGTACTTAGGTAGAGTTGGAAACCTTTGCACTCTTTATTTGTTCTTTAATGGATTCCACCTTGATCCTTTATTTGTTCTTTAGTGGATTCCATCTTGTCTCATACCATTTTACCTTTCTCCATTGAAAGGAATTTCTACATAATTATTAAAATATAATTAATCCCATAGTACAGTGCTGAACTTTTAAAATGTATTGTAGCACTCATTAACTCCAATAAAACTAGCAACTAACCCCCCTAAATTTTAATATTGATGCACAAATATTCCCTTAAAATTATGAAAGCATACTTTAATACCCCAAATTTTAACCTTCATGTGTTTTTTATTTTTTTTCATTAACTAATAAGGTAATATTTTTATCTTGTCAATTTATTAAAATTTAAAAGATGTTAAAATACAATTTGTAAGTTCAAAGGTTATATCCATGTTGAGATAAAATTTAAGGGGTTATTTATAATTTTTTTTTTGCAACTATTATCTACAATACGATTCCTCCACCAATGTAACATTTCACAGTAAATCCTTTCTCATTGTTCAGAAGGGTCTCCCATTCTACCATCGAATATTTCACTTTTGACACCCCGTTTCCTTATTTGCATCGTCGGGGTTACTGGCTTTGGTAATGCCTGACTTGTTTATTCGGCACTAGAATATCATCTAGCCAGATGAACAGACCATACCAAGACTTCAAATAACAGACAAATAATCAACAAAATTTTCCATGTAATTTCCATCTCTGTACAACCTCAATTATCTCAAGCATATTGATCCAAAAAAAGATCCCCTCTAGAGATTTGTATACCCGATTGATCCTTCAACTGTCTACAAAGGAGATGTCTTGTTGAAAGTTGAAACATGGTAAAAACTCTGCTTGCATACCACATTAACCTGTGTTCCAAGAAACCTCAATCTGTATAGGAAACAAATTTTGCTATGCCATCCAGTCCAGCCTCCTTATAACATTCTATGATGCGCTCCAAGTAATCAGACCATGAACCATCAATAGAAGCCAAATCTAACAAAAATGCCGCCTCATCTAAGGAAACCTGCATCAACAATCAGTTCTTTTTGCTAATTATTCCAATATGATGCTTCAAACACTCTCCTTCCTTTCAGCATGCATAAGATATGTTGGCTCAAAACATACCTGAGCAGGGTCCTTGCCTTTCTTGATGTCCTCCAGTCTACCTTCTTCTGAGACCTTTTCCTTGATGTATTCGATTTGCTCATCCTCCCATTGAGCAATGTGAGCAACCTCCTGCTTTGATGAAGAACATTTTCACAACAATTTAGATGAGAAAATATCCTGCCATACATGCACATTGGATTATTTAACAGAATGGCGCAAGGGGGAGCATTTTCCATGGCGGTTCATGAGGAAGAGAGTAGGTCACAAAGAGTATTAACTAATAAATAATGTATCTGGCAACAGGAACACATGCCTCATATGCACAGCCCAGTGTCCACCATGGTGATTTTAGAGCAACCCTTGCAGCATCTTTAGCTTCTGAATTTCGACCAACCCTGCAAAGTGCATATATTAAAAAAATGAACAAAAACTACTGAAAGTTATCCCCTCAAAAAAGATGGAAAATGTAGGGAGGTGCATGAATACATCCAACCCTTTTTACACACTTGAGCAAGATTTCAGCATAGAATACAAAGGGCCTTCCAAATCCTGGAAAAAGATCCTTTTTCGTGTAGAACTCCCCCGTTATCATGGCTGAGACCTGCAGAAACAAACATCGAACTGAAATTATCTAGCTGACCCATCAGATTGAACTCGGATGTAAAGGCCAAAATCAATAAGACTCCCACTTGGTCATCCTCTTCAAAGTGACGCGTAACTTTGCGCTCCAAGATGTCTGGAAACATGCCAACCTGACGAGTAAATAAAGCAAATAATTCCAGTTCAGAATCAACTTCTCCAGAATTTCCATACAGCTAACTTGCTTTATTCCTTCGATACCTTCTTCAAAAGATATGCATCGATATTTTTTGTCTTGGATTCAGCAAAATCCCCCTTGTGATAAAGTTTTTTACCAGCCTCTGATGAAGCATGGTACAATTCACCATTGCTATCTTTCATGTTGCCAGCGTCTTCTTCAACCAAAATTCTATGAATATACTGATCAACCTATTTTCAAAAGGAAGCAACAAGAGGAATTACTCCGAATCAATGTGATTAATTTGGATAAAAGTTGCTACTATATATGTAATGAAGAATGTAATGCATTATATCTGTTAAAACCTGTCTCATAAAGAAAAAAAAAAAGAATTTTTCAACTCACTGTATTACATTCTTAGCTAAGAGCCAAACACCATGCTTGCCAACTTCTACAACTGGCATATCCATTCTGTGTAAATAGCAACAGTTTGCAAGTATTATTATAGCAAAACACTTGTACCACAATCATATCTTTGCTTACTTTGCTTAAGTTCACAATTTGGGAACTCAATTTCCTACCCTGCTGGAGCTGTTGGCCACCTCAGCAAAGCAGTCACGGCACCTGACAGCGAGACAGCAAAGAGCTTATTTATTTATGTATAATTGGAAGCAGAGGTCTAATACATAGTTACCACCAAAAAAATACTACCTGAATGGTTTTCAGTTAGAGGAATAACCAGAGGAATCAATCCCTTTCTCGATCCAGGAGATACAATCTTTTCTCCTGTAAGCATACCGGTGATAAATGGTAAGACCGTTAGAATGCAAAAAACAGGGGGGTTAAACCTTTCCTTCAAGGATATGATCCTTTGGAATGATGAAAGGAAAAACATAACAAAAGAAACTTCTCAAAGACATAGTCCAGAGTAAACCATCCAGTTACTTTCAGGAATCCAAAAACTGTGGCATCAAAGCAGTCGCACAACAAAATTTATCCAACCCAATAACCTACAAAATCAAAGCACGTAATCTGATAATCCACCACCAGTTCTAGTGGATGGTCTGACCAAGATTGCATGCATCCATTTGTAGAACATTCATGTCGGTGAGAAGTAATAAGATGAGCATGATAGATTTTGTCTGATTGGACATAATAACAGTCTTACAGGTTTACTGGTACTATTAAGATGATAGCAAGGATATGAAATCGCATCCAACATTCTTTTTCAATTTATTTTTTTGTTCCATTCTTTCTCCCCCTACTAAATTAGGAAATATACATCTGTCTTTTCCTTTTCCCTTTAACATCTTCCATTTATTATTCTCACTATGTTGTGGACACATCATAAGGTGATTATGTAAGGAAGATTGCTGCATCAATTATGTCTCATATTACACCAGACAGAAACAATAAGGAACCCCAAGAATTTGGTCCTATACATTTAATAACAGACTACCTGGTTACTGTTCTAGCAGCTCCTCATGATTATTGGCAGGTTAGACGAGGTTTTTAGAACAATTAAGTGGTAGTACTCAAGGAAAGCCCAAGAACCTGAGGACAGTGATTCACATTTGCTGTATCTTTTCCCTTTAGAATTGATCCTTATGCTCTATAATCAATAAATAAAACTAAAGCTATGTGGAAAGTATCTTTGCTAGACATTCAACCTGCAGCTTATAAAAGCATGGACTCGTATGCACCTGAAGAGATGCAAAATAAAATTCGAAGTGGTTACATATCTGAAACATTCACTCAGGTACCTCTTGTTTGAAGTACTTTCAACAAGTCATGAAGATGCTCCGGGGGCTGTGTCACGGCAATCTCTTTGATGAAAGATACATGAGCTGCATTACATTTTAGAAGCTTGCCAGTCACTTATTCGATAAATACAAAGGGAATCTTTGTATAGTGACAAAAGAAAGGACAGAATATATTTTGGAAAATATTAAACAGATTCCAGAGGAAAAACCAAATGCTTTTTAGAAGCTTGTCACTTTAGATTATCTTACAGCTCATAAAATAGCATCAAATATAGCATGGTTGGTTCCATTTGTAGATTTACTAAAGAATATGGAAATACACGACTTATCTTCAAAATTGATGGTGCAGAAACAGCATAGGCTTTGTTTGAGCAATTACTGTGGCCATTCATTGTCATTGTCACAAAGTTAACAAAGCTAAGTCATCATCATCAAAATCCACAAAGTGAAAATTTTCCCCCAATAGATGACATTAAGTAGAAAGAGTTAGTTTTGAGACAAAACAATGTTTGCAGGAGCAAAAGATTTCCCTCTTATCACGACAGGCCACAGGGTTTTGCTAAACTTGCCTCACTCATGTAGATGGATCATTCCCCATCCTTAACAACTTGCCATCAGCTTATGAAGAACACCATGGTTCTTCATTCCAACATTTAACCTTGTCCACTAAATTCAACGAAAAGCATATATGGTTTGTCCCTAAGTATCACTCCTCAGAAATCATTATCTTTTATCAGGAATTAGTACCACCAAGGCAGGAGATAAGATCCACATCTTCTTGTGCCTTGTTTGATAGATTTCGTGGAATAGGATTTTATGAAATTCCAGTTCCATTATTTTATCAGAAGCCCAACGAAAGAAGTTCGATCCTCCCCTCACACTAGACATTTAGAATCCAAGGAATCAGAAGCCATTGAACCATGTTATTATTTTATCCCCACCCTTGCACACTCAGCAAACATTCATTGAAGAAATATGAAAGTAGTTCCCACGGAATCAAAAGACATGGCCTCAAAACTCACTCCCTCAGAAGTTTCAATTCTACTCCACAACAAGGATATAGCTTTAAAGAGGACCAAATGATGCATATGATGTGATGGTTCGTACAATCAAACTCTTTCACATTATAAACTTAAAACTTCAGAACCTACTTGTAATACAATAATGGTCAGCAGCAGCAAATTCATTCTATCCTAAAGGGCATCATGATTTTCACGATCACTAACCCTAACATTATTAGTTATCCCACTGCATTGCCTCATTTTCTGCACAAACAGCACAGACAACATAAATTGCAGAGGTTGGCAATACTAAAGGCAACTTTCTGTTCTTTTCAGCTCCATCTATGCATATTTCCCATTCTTCCTTTCCCCCGAAACCATTTATCTCTCAATCATTCCATGCTGCACTAGTAACACCAAGCTCGCATTTCTTAACAAAACTCGTTCATAAAACGAAACAATAATTTCTAATGAGAAATTTAACACATACGGTGAGAAAGAAACAATAAGAACTTGATTTCTATGTAAACTGTACTGCCAATAAGTTAAATAAATTATTTTTCCACGAAATGTGTAATTAATCTCGATAAGTTAACAAGTTAAAAAAAAAAAAAAAAAAAGGAAATAGGAGGTGGGTGATGATAAAATACCAGAGGAAGAGGAGCAGCATTTGAGGGAAGTTCTAGCGTGTCGGAATGGTAATAAGGAAGTGGGAATGTTGGAGGGAAGCACTCCAAGTCCAAGCTTCATGTTTGTTTTAGTTGCTTTTCTGCTGTACTGCTGTGCCGCAGAAGATAAGAAGAGATTTGCATGAGATTGAGAACCAGGCACGACACTAACGTTCCATACGGTCGCACAGCACGGCCACCACAACCATACGTTTGTTCCTTCTTCCGTTTAGGGTAATTCTCTTCTTTCTTTCTTTCTTTTTTTTTTTTGGCTTAAAGTGTTTTTTTTTTTTTTTTTTTCGTTGTTTTGTGTGTGTGTGTTTGTGAGTGGTTGTTTGATGGGGACAAACAAAGAAAAAAAAATGATTGGCTTTTTTTTGGGTTTAAAGTGTTTTTCTAATTTATCTTAAATTAATTAATTTAAAAAATTTATTTGAGGCAAATTTTTTTATTTTTCTTTTAGACTTGAGATATAAATATGTGTATTAATAAAAAATAAAGAGCCTTAATCCACATATAAAAAACATAAAAGATGTTATTTGTAAGTTATCTTTGTCTTTTAACTTTTTAGTGAGATTAGAAAAGCATATGGACTAGTTAAAAAATAAAAATTGAAATAGGTCAATTTGAAACTAGCTATCCAGTAAAAAATAGATTCCCTTTATAGTTCCATTTCTTTCTAAAAAAATTACAAAAAAAATCATATTATATTGATTTAAGAAATTAAACCATGAATTAGCATAACCTAATAGCTTGGATTTTAGTTGTCACTCTAGAGCCTAAAATATGCCATCTTTTTTCCTTTTAAAAAATTAGATTAAATCATCGTTGACTACCTTAATATGAATTATAACTTTCCTATTTATCTTGCTTATTAAGGGAAAGAATGTAGAAATGTATATGCATTACATTTATTTATTTTTGTTGTTTTGTTTCTATGTATAGTTAGTACAATTAGTATATAAACGATTAGTGGTTTTCATTTATTCTATTTATAGTTAGGCCAGTTAGTTACTTCACACGTGTACTTATAATAGTATAAATAAGGTATCATACAATACTTAATTAATCAACACTTCATTTCCACATATCACTTTACTTTCTTTGTCTTTCTCTCTCTTTAGATGTTTCATTTACTATACGTCTTGTTCTGTAATTCAACACAAAACTACAGCAGATCAAGCTGATAAACTAAGATCGGAGTCAAACTTTTATTTCTTACATGGTATCAAAGCTTAATTGAGGTAATATCTTTACTTGATTGAGTTCAGATCATGAGTACTTTAGAAGAATCTATAGGTAATACTATAGGAAATATTATGGTAGATCCTTCAATTTCTAATCCATTTTTCCTATCAAATTCAAATATGAATCCATAGGTAATACTTTAGGACATATTATGGTAGATCCTTCAATTTCTGATCCATTTTTCCTATCAAATTCAAATAATCCTAATAAGGCTATTGGATTCAAATGGATCTATAATGTAAATATAGACTAAATGGAATAATTGAGAGGTATAAAATTCATTTGGTAGCAAAAGGTTTTACCGAAGTCAAAGGAGAGGACTTTCATGATACTTTCTCTCCGTTGAATATAATTAAGATCTTGTTGGCATTGGCCAACAACTCTTCTTAACTTATTTTTTAGATTAATGTTAACAATACCTTTCTACATAAGCATTTAGACAAGGAAATTTACATGATTTTATCTTAAGGATATGATAAAGCCTCATCTAATTTAATGTGTAAGTTAAAAAAATCTTTGTATGGCTTAAAGCAAGCCTCATAGTAATAGAATCAAGAAATTTCACGATTTCTTATTTCTTTGAGATTTTTCCAATCTGCCTATGATGTATCCTTATTTACATATGAAAATGGTAGTGGATGTGTTTTTATACTGTTACACGTTGATGACATACTTATTACAAGGTCTAATATTAGTTTTATTACTCATGTTAAGCTCTGTCTTGATGAGAAGTTCACTAGAAAGGACCTTAGACCAACTCTATTTTTCCTTGGCCTTGAGTTGTGCAAGACTGATCTTGGTCATTTTGTTTATCAATGTAAGTTCATCATGGACATTTTACAAGGAACAGGTCTTATTGGCACCAAGCTAACTATTTTTCCCATGTAACTACATCTATCTCTTAATGCAACTTCTAGTAATCTTTTACTAGATCTTGCTTTTTTATTGCAAACCTGTTGTCTAGTTACTTTATATTTCTTTGACACGATCTGATGTTTCTTATGTTGTGCATTAACTTAGCCAATTCTTAGTTCATCCTCACAAGCCACATTTAGATACTTTATTCTATTTGCTAAGATATCTTAAAGGTTCTATTAGTTCTGGTCTTTTTTTATCTAGCTAATAATTCTCTTATGTGAAAGGGCTTCTCCAGTTCTGATTAGGGTTCCGGTGCTATTGATAGGCGTTCTTTATCTCGATGTCGTGTGATGATTGGTGATGCTTTAGTTGCTTGGAAGACTAAAAAGCAACCTACTGTTGCTACTTCTACTATTGAAGCAAAATATAAAAGTTTAGGTGTTGTTACAAATGAGTTGTTATGAGTCTCATATATCTTATGTGACCTTGGTTTTTCTATTGGTTTTCTTGTAACGTTGGCTTATGACAACAAATCTGCTTTGTTAATTTCACACAACTCATTTTTCTATGCTCGAACTAAACACATTGACATTAAAGTTCACTTTATCAAAGATCATGTCGCATCTAGATTTTTGCAACCTGTATATATTCCCTTTTTACATCAAGTTGCAAATGTCTTTACTAAGGCCTTAGGGTAGGGGGTGCTATAGAAGTGCATATACATTACATTTATTTATTTTTGTTGTTTTGTTTCCGTATATAGTTAGTACAGTTAGTATATGTATGGAGTAGTTTTCATCTATTCTATTTTTATTTAGGCTAATTAGTTGCTTCACACGTGTACTTCTAATAGTATAAATAGGGTAATTGTATAATACTTAATTAATCAACACATTTAATTTCCACATATCACTTTACTCTCTTCCTCTTTCTCCTTCTCTAGATGTTTCATTCACCGTACCTCTTGGTTTGTAATTCAACACAAAACTACAATAAATCTAACTAATAAACTAAGATTGAAGTTAGACTTTTACTCCTCACAAAGAATTCAAAAAAGCATGAAGGTAGGGAATTTAGACACAACCTTAGGAGAAAGCAACAAAGTAGCAAATAGTTTGGCAAAGACTAGTGCAAATAATTTGGACAACTATTCTTCATTCTTTTAATTCTCTACCTGTGAGGTTAGTTAATATTATAGTTTAGCTTTGTACGAGTCAAGCCGGAAGCGAATCTAGTTGATTTTTCTCTTGATTCCTTAATACTAATCTAGGTTTCCCTGGCTCAATTGTGTTTGGTTTTCATTTTAGTATAATAATGTTAGTTTGCTTTACTGAAAAGAAAAAGAAAAGATAACCTAAAGAAACTATTGTAAAGGTTTTAAAACTTTAGTCATCGATTACACTATTCTTGAGTAAAAATGACTTATTCTAGCCTAATATGATCTTCAAGACTAGAGTTTTGATAGCACAACACAATTTTTCTAATATCTGAAGTGTATCCAAACAAAGAGGTATTATTGAATACTAGAGTCTTGACTTGATGACCTTATAGTCATTTCTATTAAATGCATAAGCTTGCTTAGAATGGTTAAAAGTGGACGGACAATTACGGATAGATTTTGAGACCTAGACAAGCTAGAGCAGCAATCCAGCGTTACTATTGATACACGGCGCAACACGTACAATGAAGATGAATACAATGGGAGCAATATTTAAGTTGGTCATCTAACCTAGTTTCAAATGAGGTCCTTGAATCAGTGTGCAATACACCTTGAAAGTGTTGCAGTAACCATATCATCAAGCTCCCTCCTCCTTCCACTATAAATGAGTTTACACAGGATAATGATGATATAAACCACATATTTTAGGTTGTATCAAAATTTTCAAATGGATACTAGTACGATATTCTTCCCTAGTTTTTAGGGATGGCTAATGCTGCTTCTTTCATTTCAAGCAGGGCCTCTTCAAAGCATTTGGCTAGGACACCAGGATCAGGTATTATATCTTTAGCAACCAGGACCTGGAGGTCAACTTTGCCTGCATAACTCACCATGTGCATTGTAAGTGCCTGCATTGACAGGGCAGATCGATTAGGAATTTATTACTAGGGCATGCGTGGCCAAACACTCAATGCACATTAATAATTTAGCATCGTTCCACAGTGGCTTGTACCTAAAAGGTGCCACACACAGTATATACAGGTGCATTAGAAAAAAGAACTCATAAAATAGTTCCAAATTTTATGCCATTGTGTCATCTTTCAGTATGTGTTATCCATGACCATTTTTTTCTTTTTATCTCCATCCATGCATGCAAATTTGTCACCTGAATTCTACTTCAACTCCTGGATTTCTCCACTTTAAGCTTCCCTAGTGGAGGAAAAGGAGTTTGATGGTATTGAGGGCAGTAAAAATTCGTGCTTCAGGCATTAGGTCGTAGTTAGTTCAATAGAACACCGATTCCATAGACACCACTGATTCTACAGCTCTCTAGTGTTTATAGCACACAACTTTGGTGGCCCTTAAACCACTCTACTATTTGGCTTAATGTTGAACTTTTTTTTTTGTTTTCTTGGGTGAGTATGATTTCCAAAATTTTCCTTTGGCCAAAATATAAAGATGACATATGAAAAGTAGATTAAGAGGCTTACGTGAGGCAAAGAAGATGAATTTGCTCTTATGTAAGTTATGGGATTGCCTGTAATTGCAATCTCCTCTTGTGGACCAATCACATTCGAGAGGGTAAAGCTTGTGTTGCAAACAATTCTGTAATTGAGTATGCTAGCAACCTACAGTTCAGACACAGAAGAATCATCAACAATAGGATTAAGCTTTTAGATATGGTGTAAGCTATTATATTTATTATATAATAGTGCTTGAATTAAACCGTCCATCACCTTTGCTCCAAGATAAGACATAACTATATCTCCAATTTTATATGAGAACTGAGCCTCTACTGAATTTTTCTTCCGATCAATCATTGCCTTAGCTCTCCTCAAATACTCAAGAGGATCACTACTTTTGTGGTAGTGAAGTGGAAGGAGAATGATTCCAAACTTGTTTCCCCAACGTAACCCCGGATTAGCTTTCATCATGCTAGCTAGTTCCTGGAAGGTACCAGCAGATGCTTGTTAAACATAAATTATCAAAAGAGGCTAATCAATGGTGATACAAGAAACTTATACCTGCAGTCCAGGTTGTTTCCGTAAGTTAACCATTGCCACACCAGTTATCCGGTCACCTTCTTTCAAAGCTGATAAAAGATAAAAATAAAAAATGCAAATTTAACTTGTGGTTATTTCATCAAGAATCACTATGTAGAGCAGATTTGTTACGAGAACAATTGTTACCATTTGAAGATCGGAATTCCATATATCTGAACAATCCAGCCGATATTAACCCAAAAAGAACATCATTTATGGTCTGCAACAAACAAGTTTGTCATCCATCAGGTTTGTATATCTGCTGCTTCTTAGGCAGAACAGAATCTGAACGATGTTGCAACAACATGCCATAATAACCAAACATGCTCATCAAAATGTTATGACACAAGGCAATAATGACACATTAGATTCTGTTGCTGGTCCTTTATTGTGTATCAGCAGCATTTGAGACTTAGTAGATACGCTATCCATGCAAACTCTATGACTTCAAAGTTAGCAGATAATTTAACTTAAAGCCCAATGGAGAAAAGCTTCCATTTGCCCTAGCAAGAGAATTCCTGCTAATAATTATTGACAGTCACTGCATCAATGGAAAACAGTACATGGGAATCAAGGACAGACACAAGGAAAGCTAGACCCTGTGACCAGCTCAACCCCCACCTTTCCAATGTAAAATCTTGTTTGAATATACACCTAGTTTTTATGGTTTTTGCTCTTCTTTTTTTTTTTTACATTTTCCCTTACAGTTGAATATGTGGCTCACCCTTCCTTGGGCAAATTCTTGCATCTACTACTACTGGTTGCTAATTCCACATAATGCAACAGATCACTTCCCCTCACAATACACTTTCCTACCAAAGATTTGCAAAGCTGTTTTATGATCAATAGCAGCAAAACCATTACAGACTGGCAGCGATAATCTCCTAAAAAAGACCATAATGAATTATTTTGGAGCATTCAGGGGCATCAAGCAGAAGCTAGGCACAAAGTATGTTAAAATAAAGTTAAGTCCCATCCAAAACCCAGATTAGTTCCTTCTCAAACTCACTACAAGTACCACAATAGTTTGTTGCATGATTTCGACCATGTATTGACATGGTAAAAATTTGAATTTTGCTAAGCATACATAACAAGATGTATCAAAATTAGAGCATGTATTCTTTTTTGGTCACAATATGAGCATCACATATGATTGTTACTATAAACTTGCATTACCAATTACCCAGTGTGTCAATCAACACCAAACATGCCAGACTTCTAGGAAAACATATCAATCAGCACTTATTAAACTAAGATGTCTTAACTACCAATCATCAACCTTCCTTTCCTGAAAGACATAGAAAACAGGTTTTACTCCATATGAAGGAAGACCAAAGTACCCAAGAAAAGGTACTTTTGTTTAACGACAGTCTAGGGTACTTGGAAATTCTCATCAACATCAAAAGAAAAGTTACAGTTTTCTAGTTGGGTTGCCGAAATAGCCATTGATAGTATATAAAACCCCCATTCTGCTTTTCAGTATTTGGAGTGTTATCACAATCCCGTTTCTTTAATCCAAAGGCCTTGATAAATCATGAGAAAGAATTGCACAGCTCATGTCATCAAAAAATAGGTGCTATAGATACTTTGTGGCCATTTGATGGTCTGAAAGGAAAAACATATACACCCTGATAATAGATCTAGTAGCCATCAAGTATCCAATCCTTTTATGGTCCAGAAAAGTACACACAACTACTTGTACGTATCAAACAATTTGATCTGTTGTGTCATGAGTTAGGGACATGACGGTGAAATCATGCAACATAAGTCGCACTTGTCCATCACAGGGTACCCGCATTTTGCCATAAAAATAGCATGAAACGGGTATCTTGTGAGACATTCGTGTAAATTTTGGTAACAAGTCAAGTGTCTTTCTCATATTTGGTTAGCGATTGGCTTAAAGTTTAATGTGAATAATAATTCCAAAAATTGGAGGCGAAAAGATACAGATAACTAAAATGGAAAATGATAGCGGTGTTTTACCAAACTTTTCCTCTAGTTAAGTTTAGAAAAAGTGAAAAGTTTTTTTTTATCATCGCAGACACTTATCATTGAGACTCAAAACCAACAGCTTGTATTATTACTTTTACTTACAGCATCAGGAACAGCTCTCTTCACCACCTTCATATCCTCCAACAAAAACCTAGCCGTGGCCAGCTTCCTCGGCCACAACTCCGTCCCTTCGCCGCCACTGATCACCGTCTTCTTATCCCTCACCCACAAGCTCCTCAACAGGAACTCCAAAGCAAATACAACAATAAACCACACCATCCCCAAACTCATCCAAACCCTATTTAAAAAACTCCTTCTCTCTCTAGCCCTTTCCTTACTCGTACTCCCTAAGCTTGGCAAAGCATCAGGATCATCCACTCTTCTACAAGCAGCCAAGAACATAGACATCAAAGAAATCCCATCTCCCAGAGCATGATGTATTCTAAAAACAGCACACTTATGTGCTAACAAAATATGAATTTCCCATAAAGGTTTATCGAAACTTAGACCGGATGACATGGCCAGATCAGCTAAATACTCATTCACTGCGTTATCATTATCAAGTTCTGATCTTTGTGACTCAGACTCAAGGCTCGAACTTTCCTTATCAAGACTTGAACTTTCATTAAGGGGTTCCTTTATAACTATAATATGACGATCGATATCAACTTGGGTTTTTCTCCAATGTTCCTTTCCCTGCTGGTCGCGTACCATGAGGCTATGGAATCTGGGGTGTTTTAACATAAGCGAGTTTTTGACTGTTGCTTTGACTTCTTCTACACTGATGGGGTGTTTCACACCTACGACGCAGTGGATTACTTGGTTCGTTCCTTTTTGGAGGAATAAACGTCCGGCCGGCGTTAGTGGCTCGTCCGGATCGGCGGCCACCGGCGATGAACCCATCTGGAAGAGAGAGAAAGAGATGGAGTTTTATCTGTTTATTGTTCGTTCAAAGTGGAAGAAGGAAACGTCTAAATGTTTGTGCGTTTTTTGATGTGTTGGTGTATTCTAGCGAGTTAACAGGGGAACAATGCGTACTTGTTCGGATAAAATATAGGGAGGGAGAGAGAGAAGGGGAAACACAGCTGACGAAATCTGTACTTTGAAAGAGAAAGGAGAGAGAAGTCTGAAGAGAGAGGGTGAAGCTGTGGCGCAAGCAGCGTAGTTTTTATAATTCACAATGCAAGTGTCAGTATGGGCTTTTGAACTCGTTACGTTCGTTAGGCAGTAGCGGGAGATTCTTCCAGTCGGCCAGCTTAGGCGACTGATTTTGAATCGATTTTTGTTTTTTCTGATTTTATGATAATCTTATTTTATTTTTTTAACTGTACTTACAAACTTTTTTGTAAATTTTTAGTAATATTATACTTTATTTTATAATTGTAATAAAAAATTGATATTTACTCTTTTTTCAACTTTTTGATAACACATATTCTTCTACAACATTATCAAAACATACACAAGTATACTAATAGTTGAAAAACCAGTAACTAGTGCTAAGTATAACTAAGATGACACTTAAGATGAAATTGGATGCATCATTATTGCATACCTAAATTACTTACGGCATGTTCACTTTATAGAATTTAAATTCTATTTTCTTCTTATTCAGTTATCACTATGTTCACTTAGTTTTTTTGTCATAAAATCATAATTTATAGAAATTCATATTACTTAAAATCAAGTAATTGAGATTTCTTAATTCAATTAAAAAATCACGATTTCTTACTACTATCATTACCATTATTACTATTACTACTATCGTTGTCATCACCGCTATCTCCACTGTCGCTGTCGTCGTCGTCTTCGCCATCTCAACCGCCGCCGCCATCGCCAACTATTACTACCACTTATTTGAGAAAAAAAATAGATTAAAGATAATTTAATCATTAAAATTATATTATATATCTATTCTTAAATTGTTTATAAATCCAACTATACAAAATAATATATATTATATCCTTATTCTATTATTTATAAAATTCCATATCTTATAAAATTTCAATTTTATTTCCTCTAATTCTATTTCATATACTAAACGTGTCATTAATCTAATAAAAACTAGTTTAGCATTAGGTTTGACCGGAAACCTAACCCATTAAACCATGCACACCTTATATTAGTTTTATATGATATAATATATTTAATTTTTAATTTTCGTTTGCATACAAATCAATAGTGTTATCTTAACTCTATTTAGCTACTTTTTACTTCACTTTCTCCCATATCCCGTCTCGATAAAAAGCTATAATAGTAAGATTTTTTTGAACCTTACATAAACCCGTCTTATATGGGTAGAGGGTAAACCTATTTTTCGGATGAAATATTTAATTTTTATATAGCACGTAAATCAGTTTATAGAGATTATTAAATTTTCTTTAAAAAATTAAAAAACAAATAAGAAAATAAAAATAGCACATGTCTCTCCTCTGTATCTCCTCCTCCGACCGACCCTACTCTGCCTCCCCTATAGAGGACATCCCTAGACATATTACATGTGTGTTTTACAAGCCTATTCGTTGCCACTAACTCACGAACATGCATAATTAAATTTTGCGGAGAGTGAGAATTGTAGGAATTCCTTTTTATTCATTCTTTATGAATGAAAAATATGTTACCTCAAACAGCCTCTTTACTAATTTTTATCGTTAAATTTTTTTTTATATTTATAGTATTATCAAATGAATGAAAAATTCGTTTATTTTTATTTTTCAAATATGGCCGTTTCAACCACCTTTTCTTATTAGTTTATTTTTTATTTATCTTTCTATAATTATTTCCGAGTATTTTAAGTATGGATTCATTCAATTTGTTGAGTTTTTCATATCTATAAGTTTCAAATATGAAATTTTAACATTTTGAAATTGTAATTTTTTGACGTATTAAAAAAGCAAAACGGTTTGAACTTTAACCTTTTTTATTTCTCTAGTCTCTTTTCCAGGTTTATTCAATATCGATACCTTTGTTTTAGATGTACTCTTAATATATATAATGTAGTAGTTTACTTTGTAGATCTATTTGCTTTTTAGTGTTTTTGAAAGCCAAGTTTTGGTTTTCTTGGTTTATTCAGCAATATGAATCATCTTTCCCCCTTGTTTTCCCAGCTTTTTCATTCTTGATGCCTATTTTCTTATGATTTTTATAGTTTATTTTTTCTTTGAGCAAATTGCACGAATCATCCTTAAACTTTAAAAATTATATGAACCGTGTGGAGTCTACACTTGTTCTTGTCTAAAAGTAAGGGAATACTTAATTTCATCTTTGTTTTTTATCATCTTTTAATCTTACAGGGTGAAGATTGATCCACCTTAGATCAAATGCAGCTTTGACTAATGCCTATGTTGTGGTTGCTGGTGGCTTTGCTAATGGTATGGATGTTAATTGAGGTTGAGAGGGGGAAGGATGGTGTGATCCACTGGATTAATTCAGGTATTTATATCTTAAAGTTCAATTGGATATTAAAATTAGTATTCTCAAAGTTTAGATAGTTAACCCAAAAATCTACTAAAATTTAGGTATTGTATGCAATATTGATCAAAATAAAAAAAAATAAAAAAAAAAAGAGAGAGAGAGAAAGATTTAAAGTTTACACCCAAATATGATAAGCGGATCTTTACCAATTCTTTTATTTTTTATTTTCCTTTTCATGGGTGGTATAAGTCATGTTGCATATTATACATGAACACACTATTTGAGTCACGCGAGTACTTATAGTGGTGTGTTACCACTGGCCAAATGTAGCCAGTCAGGTCAAGATTAGAGAAATACCACCACATCCCTTGGGGTATTGATTTTTATAAAGCTTTTTTTATATATGATTTTCTGCATTTTATTATCTTTTATTAAATTACATAATTAACTATAAGAAGTGATGTTAATTTTATTGAATTATTTATTGTAATCTAATAGAAAACTCATATGTATCTAGTAGTGACAATTAAGAAAAAACCGCAAGCGTATGTATATTGTGTGAAAATGCGATACAGTCGCTGAAACGACATGACGGTAATAAACTTTCAAGGCACACAACTAATAAGATTTTCTATGCATTCATCTTTATTTTTTTATAGGATCGTATCCTCTTTTGCTTTATTTTTTATTTATATAATTTTAAATTTAAATTATTAAATAAATTATGAATTTAATAATTTAAATTTAAAAAAATAAAAATAAATGATAAGATAAAATATTAAACCGGTCTCATCAAAATAGGAACGGATCATAAAATTTCTTGAACGAACAAGGCATATTAATGTAAACGTGGACAACACATGAAGGGCAAAAGATGTGGCAAATTATTAGTTGGATAGAATCTCTTCCAACCAAGAGTCGTGGAAGTAGTTGCCTGGAAATATTATGGAAAAACCCAACTACATGTGCTTCTCACATTTGTCCTATATATGCATGCTTACATTGCGATACATGTTGAGCATTACCAAATGAGCGAAGAGTTTTTACGAAAGTTTAGATTTGACTGGTTTGCAAACTTCCAAGTCTAAATAAGGTTGAGTTCAAACTTAAATTGAAAACTCAAAAGCTGAAATTCAAGTTAAAATTGAAACTTGAAAGCTCCAACTTGTTTCTCAAAATAAATCTATAAAAACTTGCATACATATAGTATACTCGATATTTTTTATTTAAATTTGAATCCAAATCTCCCAAATCTAAACAAAGTTAGGCTCGAGGTTAAATTAACGATCGAAAACTCAAAAGCTAAAGTTCTAAGTTGAAACTGAAACTTAGATGCTTGAACTTGTTTCTCAAAATAAATCTATAAGAACTTGCATATACATACTTGATTTTTTCAATTCAATGTCACGATTTATAAATATTACAAACCATCTCAAAGTGCATCATTCATTAGTAACTTCAAAATCCTAAAAAACTTATATGACAATACATTATCTTAATCTATCTTCAATCTCATAACTTTAGAGATAAAAATACTAAAAGTTCATAATTATCATAAAAATAGGCTCGCAAATAATAACTTAAAAAGGAAGTATAAAAAAAGTTTCTTCGCATTACTACTCATATATAATACATATGCTATATATAAAAGCCTCACAAGCCAACTTGCAAACTTACTTGTAGAAGCTCAACCCCGGCTTATTTCAAATTGTGCTCATATCAAGCCAAGCTTAAATCAAGCAAAGTTCAAGTAGCCTGTAAACGATTTGATTCATTTGCAAGCATAATACCATCATTATAATCTATTTTAAAGTTTGCATTTACTCATTTAAAATAAATGATATTCCAAATTCATTCCAACTTTTGAAATTTTAAGTTGCACTAGAATTTTGTGATAATGTCCTATGATAAATTGATGAATGTATTAGATGCAAAACCATGGAAACATTAACAAGCCATCAAGAAATTCATCTCAACAATTTAATATTATAAAAATATAATAACTGATTTTACAAGTTCCATGATCTCTACTATATCATGTAGATTCTATAAGGCATGGGTTTAAAGATGATTTATGACTATTATAAGGTAAGTTTAGGTTTCAAAGCTTGAAAACTTATACATATAAGATAAGATACCTTTAAAGCTTCTCACCCTACTTATATTATACTCTCTCATCCCTAGTCATAATCATTATTTATATGCTGTCTTCCAAATTTTTGTGACTTAGAATGCATTTTTACCTTACTTTTGAGATAATTTGTCAAACCAACTATAAAAACTTTATATATTTCTTTAATTTTACACTTGAAGTTTATAGAAAAGGGCAAGACAATGGGCTCTCCATCTCTAGGAAGATTGTTTTCAAGATTCGGTAGTCTAAGTCTTGCTTCTTCTGATTAGCTCATTTTAGTCTATGCTTTTTTATAGGTAGTCATTCCCCCAATCCTTTAGTCTTTTCAATAGTATTTGAATGTTAACTCATGGTCATATCTTTCCCTCAAATTTCATCAATTACATAAATGTTATGCCTAATCAAACTTTTACCTATTAAATTTTATATTTAAAATTATTAAATATCATATTCAATTGAAATTTTGTTTATCATATTTATTACATCTACCATCTAGAAAAAGAATAAGATGCAGCAATGTTTTTGGGTCAAAAAATAAAAATGTAAATGATGAGAGATAGGGTAGTAAATTTGACAAATAAAATTTTAATTATGTATAACATTTAATAACTTTAAGTTTTGGATATAGAATTGAAAATACACTCAAAATTCAAAATTTAGCTAGCGATTTTTATGCTATATGAATTATCATGTAAAAAATACAAAATTGTGATTTGCCCACATTTAAAATATCAATAATTAAAAATGTGCTTTGTGGGTACCTGTTTAGGGATTGACTTGGAGTAAGCATCTACAGTAAATTAATACTAAGTTTCTAAAATATTTTCACTTTTATAAACATTACCACAAAATATATCATTACTAAAATTTGAAAAAAAAAATGGAAAAAAGTTTGTATGTACCTATTGTTGCCACTTTTATGCAGGATTTACCGAAAAGATAAGACGATATCATTAGAAAATGTAGAGACAAATGTAGAACCATGCAACTAAGGGAAGGCTAGATTTAGAATCATTGAGATTTGTTTTATAAATTATACATATAATATGTATATTTTGTCATGCTCCAAACAGATGGAGTTGCAACAATCCCACTATATAAATCATTAAATGATAGAAGCTAAACTCACATATGTTATTGTAGGCATAGTCTACATAAGTGTACTTGATCCAATCGCTTTAAAGTATTCAGTTCGATAGCTATTTGGTATAAAACCTATAACGTAACTCTTTTCAAAATGATTTCATAAAAGACTCGCAATACATTTTTAATACATATGCATATAATCGAGTTTAAATTTCCAACAGAAACTTACAAATTCACAGGTTTTACCATTTCCATTATAGATCATCAAAATGAAAACTACTGGGTCACCCAATTGGTTTTCCTAAATGACACAAAAGACATAAAAAGAAACAAAAAAACCAGCACTCTTCTTTTAGCCTCACTCCCTAGCCCAACGATTACCAACTTAGCGATAATTTTATTGCTGTATTTTTAGTTGGTACTTGTAAAAAAGTCTATAGAGAGGTGAGCGATAACTTACTTAATAAGTGTAAAGGAGTCATAAAAACACAAAAAGAAAAAAAAAACACAAATAAAGTTATCAAGGATGTAATGTATGGAATGCTGTAAATCAAATACCATTGCACAATATTATTCGATTCATTATGAGATTAAAGAAACTTTGTCTACTAATCCGGGTTGAAGAATTTCAACGCAACATACGAATCATGGTCAAACCTAAGCTTATGTAATGAAGAATGCCTTCTTTCCATAACTACCTTCGAACCACTGTCCTCATTCTTATTGCGACCTACTCTCTTATCAATTTGTTTGACTAAAGATAAGAAAGGAATCGTTTCAACTATCCCTATTGAAGAGATAAGTATTTAGCTTGATAATTTAAGATGGTTCCCTTATTGAGTTACAATGCATGTCGGATTAAGGTTTAGGTCCAGGTTTGGTTAGTTCCAATTAGAGGGTGATCACTCAATTTCAGGTAAACCAACTAAAACAATAAGAAATCAACAAACCAAAGCACAGAGTTTTATTTCTAATTAACAATACTATATCACAAACATATACATCACATTCGCACAAATATCTAATCACAATCACAAATAAGTATACTCTTAATCCTCCATGTACCTTAAAACAATGCTTCAACGTGCTATAAGGCATTAATCCAAACTTAAAATGAAATTTCATTAGCCATTAGTCTTGATTGTCATATATGTCCTCCTTGATTATATTTAAACATTTAATTGATTAACTTTAGTTTCCATTAAAGTCATAAATAAGAATTCACTTGGTTAAATGTGTTTTATGTTTAAGCTAAATAAATTTTTTAAACTGATTGATAATTGAAATTCATTAGTTGTATTTTTTATTTAAGTTCTGACTTAAAACTAATTTAAAGGTTTTAGTTAGGGGACTTTTGAGTTTGGTTAAGGCTATAGTTTCCAAATAGGATATTACTTACCTTCAATTTATAGACTTTCTAAACTTTCTTCTAAGTAACACTCCTACTTAATGTCTTACTCAATTAAAGGTTTTGATCTACATTATGAGTCGAACTCGATATCTAACAAACCACTAATTCACAATAATTTGACTCGTACTCCAACTTTTCCTCAACAAAGCCGGTTGAATGATCACTCTAACTTCATTTTCCATATCAATAGCAAGTTTAATCAATCTCTAAAGCCACTTTCTTGCACATTTAGATAAATTTACTCCTTTAAACTTACAATATACAATAAAATCCACTATACATCATCAGTGGTAACATAACACCAACATGCAAACTTCAATTAACCTCAATTCATAAAGATCCAAACTTAATTACACCAGTTCAAGACTCTAATGCATGCGTTTAGTATTGCAATTTCGACATTAGAAATTAACTAAACACTTTATAAATGAGCTTTCTACTTAAAATCAAATGTTTTCTATTACAATTATCATCGAGAACCTATCAATACTCAAATTATTGGAAAATCAACTAAGGTTTCTTGAGTAATTTGAAAGGAAAATCCAGTATAGCTCACTATTTTTACAAATGCCAAAATTTATAAAAAATCCACCTTGATGTTTTTGTAAAAATCCTTTTCATAGCTTGAAAATATACTCTTTGAGGATCTTATAAATAAAAATTGAGATCGAAACTACATCATATAGGTTCTTGAAAATGCAATAAAAAGTTAGTGTATGTGCATAATTTCTTAAGAAACCTATATATACATTGCAAATTTAAAAAATCTACATTGACTTCTGGACTTTACATGCAAAATTACAAGTGAAACCAAGTCTCATAATTTTAGATATTGTTTAGTATTTTAAGAAATTATAGTGAAATCAAATAAGAAATCAATACCCATTGGAATTGAGGCTTCTAGGTACTGTATGTGGTTCGAGGTGTGTTAGTTAAGTAAGTCACTGCCACTCTTATAAGGTGGTGGTATTAGATTATTTCTATATCACTCTTAAGCCAACGAACTTTAATTTCCCAAATCAAGCCTATTTTTATCTAATCTATCTACTATAAGCTCTCACAAATTTTGTCTTACTTAGCGCCAAACAAAGAGTTTGATAATGGTAGGTTTGTGGTTTTCATAGCCCTTGGTTTTAAGTTTAGATTAATTAAGTGTCGGTTCCTACTAATTTCCTTAATTTGCATTATGGAATTATGTCATATCAAATTATTAACCAATAATTTTATTTCCCAAATGTTTTATAGTAATTCCTATGGTATTTGCTTCATTTTTCTAGATGTTGTATCATTTTCTTAATTATTTGTGAATTTGTTTAGTGGTCTTAAGTGTATTATGTAAAAAATTGGGATTTTTAAAATTATTTATGGATATAGTTATATACATGCATACATTTATACATTAAACATATCTACTACGTATACACGTTCTTAAATATTATTTTGTCTCGCTTTATGAATTTTTTATGTCTAAGTAATTTATTTATTAGTGTCGTTTAGCTAGTAGATTATAAAACATGCATTATCGATAAATAATTAATAATTTTTACTATGACTAGCTTTTTAAGGATATTATTATTTTATTATTATATTTTCAAATTCTAACTTTACAAAGTTGGTTTGTCTAATAACTATAGCTCTCTCATAAAATTTCAACTTAATCATAATACCTACATGAACATCTTAAATTAGAGCTACATTCTAAGGTTACTAAAAGTTGGGGCTTACATGTTCCTCCTTTGTAATTGATTTTTTTTTTCTTAGTTTGGGGGAACAAGACCGCTTTTAATGAAAAAAAATTTAATAAGTATTATACGTCACATGTAATATACACATGATGTATAAATATCAATAAAGTGTTACCATATATGATAGGAGTAGATTATGAGTGATAATTGATTTGAAAACTATCCATACAATTATTATATATATCAATATTTCATTGATATTTACATACCATGCATGCATAACACACAACATATAATACTCGTAGAAATTTTTTTCTCTTTTAGCTTCCATCTAAGTGTGTCCCTAAGAAAATAAATAAAACTTAAAATTAAGTCGCAAAATAGCTACTTACGTTAAGAATCTCCCAACTTTCGTTTCTAACGTATAGAGAATTTTAAGGTCTATGAGTGTTCGTGTTCTAAAAAAAATGTGGAAGTAAGGGGAGAGGGAGACATGTTGACAAAAGGTACTTTTTAAGTAGAAGATTTAGTGAAAAGACAAAAAAAAGAAAAATGAAAATGTCAAAAAAAAAAGTAGGTAAGTGAGATTACTTGACCTCCCGTAGTAGTAGCTAACCACCTTAAAAGAAAAAAAGAAAAAGAAAAAGTGAAAAGTTTAAAAAAAGAAAGTCAAATGAATTTGCTTTATTTTAATAGCTTAGGTGGTCACCTAACCACTTGTATGTTGCAACCCACTTTGTAAATAGTAGCCATTTTAGCCATCACAAAGCCGCACAAACCTTCATAAGTAAACAATAAAAATATGACTTAAATAATTTTCTTAAAACGTTAGGTACTTAACCATTCAAAATTAAAGATAAGTGATATGAATCAAATATAAAAATGTACACTTATAATTTATCCTTTTATTTTCCCTGCCAATTTAAATTTTGGTTAATCTAACCATAACTATACTCCAAGGCAAATAGATAATATTTAAAAATCTATACATAAAAATAAGATCAAATTCTAATCTTACCAAAAGTTCAACATTTAGTGTAAGATATTTGAGTTAATTCAGTATTATTTTAGTTGGTAAATAGTTAGTCTCATTTGATTACCATAATTTTATGATACAATCTAAATAAATTATTTAATCTATTATTTGATTTATTTATTGATTCATGATACTTCACTACATTAAAACTAAAAATTTTATGCCTTATGTATAGTAGATCAAAAACCAATCTTTCCATATAAGATAAATATTTTTTTTTTACTTGTTGGTTATGTAAAAACTAAACGTGGTTGGAAGGAAAGGAAAAAAAAAAAAAGATTATTATACCGTTTATTCTCTTATATTGTCTTGCTCAACTCTTTTGTCTGTTTTGTTCCATCTATTAAAGAACCAAATAATGACAGATGTCAGACACCACAGTAAAGAACAAGAGGGTACCAAACTTTTAGTTGGACAGAGCCTCCTCCAATCGAAAGCGGTGGAGTAAAATAGAAGCTTTAATTGCGGAAAAAGCTTAACCACATGTGCTTCTCACAGTTGCCTATCCATGGTCACATATATATATATATATATATATATTATCATAATTTATATCTTAATATTATTATTTTTTATAATTATATATTTAAAATTCTAATTTATCTAATTATATACTCTATTAAAAATTTAATTACCATAATTTATATCTCAATTAATTTTAATTTATAAACAATCTACTAAAGAGATGACTATCAACAATCTTAAAAAGCTTATGCAAACCCTATAGGCTTATGAATGGCCATAGGTGGTTACTAGCAAGTTACACAACATATATTTTTGAAATGGATCGTAACTTATAATTTTATAGAGAATAGTCGATAGTCACTTATAAAAGGTTGAACAAGTCCCCTAAGGCTATGGACAGATATTTATCGCTAATCATATCAAATAAACTAATAATATAAATTAAAGTTAATTAAGGTATAAATATAAATGACTAAATTTCCAATTGAATATATAATTAAAAAAAATAAAACTTTATGAGTACATTATAAAAAGTTATAAAATTAAAATGTAAATTATGACATTAACTTAATATATATTTAGAGCACTATCTTTATTTATTTATTTTTTTCTGGCCGAAGAGCATTATTTAAAGAGAAAAAAAAAGGTTAGGATTACATTGGGCTTGATCGACCCAATAAACTTTTTACTTTTTCTAAGTATAGGCCAACAGCTTAATAGTGAAGTCCATATTATCTCCATTTGAAACTCTTCTTAACATAATAAATTCATCTTACAATTCATATCTATTTATCTATCTATCTATATATTAGTGATAATGAGTAGCTTTAAAAACTACTATTCATATTTTTAGTAAGTAAAAACATGCTACAATTTTATAATAATATCTTTCTATGAAGTGTATTTTGAACTTTTGATGGTTTTATAGACTTGTTACTTATGGTCTTTTTTTCTTATGGACAAACACATGACCTATATTTTATCCCTATGTGTTCTGTTAGTTAGAGACACTCACAAGTTATGATCAGTACATAATAAATAATCTAATAAAATAATGTTATCAAATAATTTTAATTAAATGATATAATAAAACCCAAAAAAAAAAGGCTAGAAATCCTAACCCACTTACCCCCAAAATAAAGGCAAATCAATTCATCAAAAACTAGCAAAAATCATCGGTTGACATTTTTATCCTTCCCAATTTTCTTATATCGCCCTTTCTTGAACTGCTATGTCCCTTTATTTAGTAGTATCATTTTATTAAGACAATTATTGTCGACCAAGCGTAAAACAATAAGTGTCCTCACTGGTTCTTGTACGTAATGATAAAAAACATATAATGTACTTATCAAAAGAATTTATTAAAAGGGTCAAAATATAAGTTATATTTTTATATTTTCACTATGATTTATCATTTTGGAGATCATTAATATCTTATGATTTTTGGCTTCGCACATGAATAGTTATCCAATGTTACTAATATTAGTTTGATAATTAATATATTCACTTATAACAGCGAATAATCGATGTATTTATCAATGAACTGTATATTTATTTAGATGCAGAAATCCTAGTAGCTAACAGAAGAGAGAAATCAATGTTCAAATTCCATATAAGAAAAACAGCATCAATGTAGCACATATTATAATTGGAAAAAAAAAAAGAAAGAAAACAGAGTACTTCTTGTCGTTCAATTGCATAGTGCTTATATATTTATTTAAACCTTCCAGTTTTATTAGCTTTTAAAAAATTGGTTTCAGTTTCCCACATGAAGTCAGATGCTATTTTCACCCTAATCAGCTGCATTGTTGCACATATTGGGAAAGCATGGCTTATATATAGTTTTAGTGAACTGTGAATTTAAATAAAGTATATATATATACGCACACCACACACACTAGTAGATCAGATCATGCACCCATGTTATGGGTGTATCAATAATTATATTTAAAATTATTAATAAAAATAATTAAAACATATTGTACTTATAAAATATGTTTGTAAAAAATATAAAATATTTACGAAACTAAAGGTTAACTATTTGAAAAAATACACTAAAAAATTTTTATATGTTTTTTGTGAAAATTTATGTTAAGGTTTTAATAATATGTAAAATTTAAATTAAATAAAAAGGAAATGTGAAGAGTTTAATATGTGTAAAGCTATGTACAATTTATGGGATAGGATGGATCGGGAAAACTCCCATGACATCATCCATTGAAAAATTGGAATTATGGTGCTATTGGGGAGTCTGGAGAGGAGAGAGGGAGAAGAAAGTGGATGTTGGGAATGGTACACGTAGCATAATTTTAAGATTGGGAGAGACTAATGAGGGTGAGAAAAAGGAGGATTGAGAAACAAAGGAAAGTGATAAATTTATCCATTACTTATAATTTAATATATTATTTTAATGTTAGTTTTTTTGTTAAATAATATTAAATAGATGATAAATAGTTAATATTAAAGGTGACAGTTACTTAACCTTAAAAGGGTTTAATAATATAGATATTATTAAAGCTCTAAGAGGCTTAAGTAATCATTATTAATATCTTCCCCTTAAATTATTGTTTAATCTTCTAATATTATTTTATGTAACAAAAATACTAACATCAAACTGACTTTTTAAAGCTATAAATAGAATATAATATGTTTCACCAAAAAAAAAATATATATATAATGTGGTTAAATTTGACTACCTTATTGATTTCTCTTTCATCTCAACTTCTCTCTTCCTAATTTCTCTTTAATCATTAATCTTCTTACTAACCTATCAACCTACTTCAGGTGTCTACTCTCCTCCTCTAATCTCAATCTCCAAAACTCTACTGTCTTTGCATGCAAACCTCTACTTTCATACAAATAATTTTATTTTTTATTTTCCATCACATCTTATGTAGAGATGTATTTCTTTAATATATGTATTTATTTGCATGATTTTGGAATTTCATTAAAATGCTTACACATGGAGATATATTTCTTAAATATATGTATCTAATCGATTGATTATGGAATTTCATTAAATGGCTAGATGATCATTATTATTAAACAAATGTCAAGATTTATATTTAGAAGCATTTACAAATAAATTAAAAAAATACTTTAAATCTTTGTATAAACTATATTTATCGATTAACATTGAGATTAGGGTAGAAAAAAATTAAAAAAATAAAATTATTTCAACATTTTTCCTTTATCTTGAAATAACTTTTTTCTAAAGAAATGTACATAATTGACCTTTTATTTTTCATTTAGTTTTAAGCAATTTGTATAGAGATTGATTTAGCTACATATGTAATTCTTTCTTATTGAAATTTTATTAAAATGTTGCAATTATTTTGCACTTGCGATGTGGGTATGTCGTCTACTAATATATATATATATATATATATATATATATATTATGCATTTTTTTAAGCAATACCATTCAATGCCCATTGTGTATGATAATAACTGGACATCTTTACGAATTGCTATAATAGTGAAGAAGTTCAATTTCAATGAGAAAACCGTGAACTACAAAAAATGATTCACTGGTCATTATACATATAGTGTACATATACCTAGTATATAAATATTAATATAATTTTTATATATACAATAGTAGGATAAGAAATTTTTAAAAAATAAATATTACTCGTATTTTATATTATATATATATATATATATTAAAATTTTATTAACATTTATTCATGATGAATATTATGATAATATCGAATGATAGAAACTCCTTTCGTATCGCGGTCTTGGTTTTCCTTGGAGGATTGATCTTCCTCACTACCATGACATGCGAAAGCAAATATTATGGTTTTACGTTCAAATGCCAGATGAGACAAACAAATATCATTCCATGAGTCGGGCAAGGAATTGCTTCTTCCTTGTCAATAAAGATTCTCCGTGAGCTATGTAAGCGTTTGATAGTGGACAAACTGGACAATTATCATATATCTACATATAGTCATAAAGCTCTCTATNAAGAAATTTTTAAAAACTAAATATTACTCGTATTTTATAATAAAAATATCTCCATATGCTATTAATACATTAACATTTATTCATGATGAATATTATGATAATATCGAATGATAGAAACTCCTTTCGTATCGCGGTCTTGGTTTTCCTTGGAGGATTGATCTTCCTCACTACCATGACATGCGAAAGCAAATATTATGGTTTTACGTTCAAATGCCAGATGAGACAAACAAATATCATTCCATGAGTCGGGCAAGGAATTGCTTCTTCCTTGTCAATAAAGATTCTCCGTGAGCTATGTAAGCGTTTGATAGTGGACAAACTGGACAATTATCATATATCTACATATAGTCATAAAGCTCTCTATGTGTTAATTCTTTGTCTATAAATATTTACTATTAGACGATTTGCGTGACGTATTTTTCCAAACGGAACCAAAATCTTTACACATTCGATTAAATGTAAATAGACATGATTGTTAACATGCAAACGATTAAGGACTGTTAGGAGAGACAAACTTTCGTTAAATATTCTCTGTTATTTCACTTATACATACATTCATACAGATATATATATATATATATATATATGTCAAGTACTATATATCACAAATATTTAAGAGAAAAATCAAACCTAATTTGTCGTATTAAAAAACCAGTGCCCATATAATAGAAATCTTGTCTTTCACTTATACTAATGAATGCTACAACTGCAGCATGTGTGCCTTAAATCATAAGTTTTACATGTTTAGAGATGATTCACGAATACTATAGGCATAAATCCAGGTTCCAAACTTATAAAACTTGTACATAAAGAGTACGGTATAGTTAAAGTTTTATATTATATTCATGTTATACTTGCTCATCTCTAGTTATAATCATTATTTGCATATTATCTTCCAAATATTTATGAGTTAGAACTCAAAGCATTTTTAACCTCAACTTTTGTAATAATACGTTAGAGTTACTATTTAAACTTTACATGTTTCTTTAGTTTTATTCTTGAAGTTTGAAGTTTGCTAACTCCCATATGTAATCAAACTTTTCTTGTTAAATTTTATATTTGAAATTTCAAATTAGTAAATACCATATGCAATTGATACCCATTTTTCATATTTATCACTTCCATCATCTATTAAAAAAAAAAAATGGCAAACCTTTATTGGTTAGAAAATACGAATGTAAATAATATAATTTAGGGTAGTAAACTTGATAAATGAAAATTTGCTTATGCACGGTACGACATTTAGCAATTTTGGTTTCAGTTATAAAATTGAAAAGACAATTAAAACTTTGACACGGTCCTCAATCATTTTGTGGAAATAGTTAAATCTATATGAAATTCTCAAGTAAAAATATAAAACAGTGTAATTCATATGATTCGCCCGAACTTTAAATAATCATTAATTAAAAATGTGCTCTACGGATGTTCATTTATTACATCTAGAGATTTTCAAGGTGAATGGGTTGTGGCATTGAGTGCAAGTGTAGGTAGAGCTTTTGTTTGTCTGCTGGGCTACCTAGCTGATACATTATGCTACTTATTTTAAGACATCTTAGATAATAAAAGACGCCAAGTAAAGGAGATAAAAAGAGTCTAGTTCTTTTAATATGCCTTGTGTATGCTTACTTGAGGGTAAAGATATGTAGGGGTCTAGCATGCTTTTTGAGTTCTGAGTATGATAAAATCTATGTAAGGGTCCATAGATGTAAAACAATTGACGATTATAATGTTACCTATCTTATAACTTTGAATGGGGTAAACGCAAGAAGAAAATGTTTAAGTTATAATTTTAAATTTCCAAACTATAATCTTATGCTTTCTAAGTTATAATTTTAAAATTTGAAACTTTAAGCTTATCCTTTTATATAATAAAACTCCCAATTCTCTTGTATAGTAACACTACTCGCTTATGAAAATCAAAAGAGTTAGTTTGGTAAAAGATGCTGTGTATGAGTATTATCGCAGCGAGTAATATGATATTATTATTTTTGATAACCAATGTTGTTATTGATGATGGAAAACTTCTTATTTAAGAAGTATACCTTCAAAATGAATTTCCCTTTCCTTAAAAAAGCAAAAAAAAAAAAAAAAAAGTAGTAATAGTAGTAGTAATAATAATAATATTCTTTGAGTTTTTCTATGTAATAAGATCTTAAAAATCCGAATTTTGATTTTTTTTTTTTCCATAAGAGCTTCCTATTAGCTAACGGAATAGAGAAATCAAATTCCAGATTCTATGCATGAAAAATGACCTGAATGAAGCACATGCTACACCGAAATTTTTTTTAAAAAAATGCCATTTTTAAAATGAAATAGTTCTTGTGGCTGTTATTTGCACATTCTCAAGAATGGTAGATGATGTGTACATGGAACTTCCAGTTTATTAGCTTTTGAAGTCGATTTTAATATTGCACATATTGGACGTACGATATTCATCATCACCGTATCTAGCTGGTGCTTCACGTCTTACGGTTTATTTACATAATCGGATCATCCATTTGCTAAATTTTAAGTTTGAGTCAAGGTTTTTAATAACTATTATAACATATTAAGATTTTGTAGTTTAGTAGCATAAATATTAATTTTTAACAAGATATATTAAATTCGAATATCTTATCTTCATGTTATTGGAAAATTATCACATGGATCATATAGTTTTATTGAATGTGAATTGAAATAAAATGTATAAAAGTTATGATATCCATGTCATAACACTTCCTTATATATATATATATATATATATATATATATATAATCTTGAGAGTTTTAGCATGCATTTTTATTTTCAATCGACGCCATTCGGTACCCATTTGTTTCATGTTTGTGATGATGACAACTCAGGACATCCTTATGGACTGCTACGGCAGTGAAGAAGTTACGGTCCTCCGAGGGAAGTTCAGCCCTCGAAGGAAAAGCGACCATGGCGATGGGCGAAAGCAAACAATTGTGTTTTCGTGTTCAAATGCTAGATGAGACAAACAAATATCACCAATCATTCCATGAGTTGAGTGAGGAATTGCCTCTTCCGAGTTTCTCTTATAAAAAAACAAACGTTCAGACGTGACATGGTATAAAGAGAGTTCAATGAATAAACCATATAGCCTAGTTGTGAAAACTTTTTTACTGGGAAGAAATAGAAAGTAAATGGAATAATTATTTTTATTATAGTTATATATGCTTGGTTACTAAACTTAGCTTGGGATTTATATTCTCTATTCTATTTCGTATTCAAAGGGATTTATTATTAGGGGTGAGACAAGATAAGAAAGGTATTAGATTTTATCGACATATTACCTTGTAAAGTATGAATTTTCATATTTTGAGATTAGGACCTATTCTGTGATACCTTAAAACCACCGTAAAAACCTATATCTTATAAAACTTATAAAGTATAAGTTGTCTTGTAAGATCTATAATTTTTTTTTCCATATATTTTAAGTTTATTTGCTGTTAAAAAATTAATTAACATTGTTAGACCAGAATCAAATGATTGACTCGAACATGTGAAGAGATAAAAAATTAAGCAAAAGATTGGGTTCGATCAAAAGTTGAATCGAAATTGAATTAGGATTGAACCAGGTTGAAATGTATGGGTCAATACAAGTTTAACAATACTGAAATTAATTCATATATGATATTATAAATTTTTTTATATACCAAATTTATGAAACATGTAGCGAAACATGTGTAACTTGTGATATAAAAAAAATTTTCTATCTCCATTATTTCATTATAGGATTAAAATAAAAATATGGTTGTTAAAATTACTAGTCAATGTATGATTTTATGAGTTTATAATTTTATATTGTTTTTAAAACCGATGTACAATTGTTTAGGTGTGAATTTTTTTATAACATTATGAATTTTGATATGCGATTCTTCAAACTTAATATTTTGCTAATTTTGTATAATTTTATACGATTTTATCGATTCTATATATTCATTCAAAATCTTAATAGAATTGCGATTTTAATAACCATAATAAAAATTATAAAACCTACAACATATTGAAATAAAACATCACATAAGAGAGCTTTAGTTTACGGTTTATATTAAACTTAATTTGTTTCTTTTTAACGCAATTGTAATGGATTGTTTATATTATTTTTTGGACCGAAAAAATGTAAGATTATTTTTTATTCATTGATACATATTATATTATTTAATAAAATTTATAAGATGGATACTGAATACTTTTGATATTGTACCTTGTATATCTTAACGACATGTTTTAGGTGGAATAGGTTGGCTATTCCTTAGCATAATGACTATTATGTAAAATTCTTATTATTGAAAAATGAAGAATTACAATTCATTTATAGGAGCTATTCTTTAATTTTTATAGTATCTTTTCATATCTATTCATATTACTTTGAAATAACTATAAGGAATTGCTATTGCTTATCTATTTTGTTCTTAAAGAATTGTAATTACATTCTAATCTTATTTCAATTTGTAAATTAAATATGCCATAAAATATAAGTTTTAAGGTGGGTATAAGGTATTGAGACTCATACTCATATCATACCTTATAGGAGTAGATTTTATAAATTACTATCCTGACCTTATTCTGTACCTCTCAATATATATTTGGAACCTATCTGATTAAGTAATATGCAAATAGGTATCCTGTTTGATAAACTTACTTGCTCACTCGTATTAGTTGCTACATTTAATAAGATAATATATATATATATATATATATATTTTTCAATCTTAATCAACATGACAATTTTACCCTTATTAAAGTCATTCTTGATAATCTCAATGCACATCAAAATGGAGCTCCTCTTTTTTTTTACATCCTTGCAATACAACACATTTACATAACAACTAAGTATATATATATATATATAATGCCGTATTATATTATGATACAAACTTGCATGCACAAATACATACATGTATATTATATTACAATATGACAACATATATGCATATATGCTACTATCATTTTGTAACGGATATTATGCTAACTACATAAGATTTAAATAGTATATATACATATATATTAAATGTAAATACCTTTTATCATATACTATATATAAATACAATAGATTATAATATAACAAAACACATTAATAAGGATATGTAGGTGATGCTACATGCTACATAAATTATATAATAAAAGGACAATATTGTTAAGTTTTATAGATAAAAAAGAACATAGCGAAAAAAAAAAACTATAAAACCTATTTTAGCATCCATGAGTTACATGCAATAAAAATATATATGTTACTAAAATATTATAAAATTACCTTTTCCCTTATGAGAAATATCATCTCCTCTTGAGGATGGAGTTTGATTGAAATCTAAATTTGATTTGTTATTTCAAAATATGCTCACCATAAGGACTCCAAATGTAATCCCTCTAGTGATATCCATACACACGATAACAAGAACAAATTCTAATTCTTTATATTACTAGGATTAGAATTATAAAACTAGGAAGCAAAATGTTATGTATCTCTCTCTTGCCTTTTCTTTAGATGTTTCTCTAAAATAGAAAATCATCATTGAATTCTTTCTTCTACCCTTATCTCTTTTAAACATCGACCAAAATTAATGAAATAGACCTGTCACTCCATAAACTTTTCAATTATTATAACCTTTCAATTGTATAACAATTAAACATAGAATTAATGACGAACAACCTTTTAATTGCAACTTTTCAATTGCAATTGAATATGAAATTAATAAATTCCATATCCTTTCAATTGATCCTTTCAATTGATCCTTTCAATTGCCATGGACCTTTCAATTGCAATAAAATATGGAATTAATAAATTCCATTTATTTTTATACAAAAAGGAAATAATAAAATACGTAACATTTAAAAGGTACGTAACTGCAAATATATACTATGTAATAGAATAAATTGTTTCTAATTTATTATTTCAGATCAATTTATTCTAGCTTTGAAATAAATATTGATAAATTTTAATATCCATTAAAATTTCTTATCTAAACTTTATTTCCATTAATTGTATTATAGTGTGTGATCCTCTAGGTTTCCATATACGAAAGTAATGTATATATAAATATAAATCAAGGTAACCGTCTAGTAACAGTTATTGATCATCCAACTTAATAGAAAAAATGTAAATGAAAAATCACTATGAACCGATTATTGTGTAATTAAATCTCTTCGTCAAATGATATCCTGATTAAACCATTGTATGTAATGTTATCAATGATTAATCATTTTACTTGGTTTCCAAGATAAAATAGACTTAATAATACTTATCGTGGCCACGGGCTTACAAATCACTATTATCTTAACGAGGTGGCCTTGGATATTAACTCCCTAATTCAAGAGAGTGATGAATTTTATCTTAACTCATTATTGTCTTCTTTATATTTTATGTTGTACTCAATAACCGTATTATTTACATTCCAAATAAAAATTGCATTTAACGGTATTAAAGTACAGCATTCCATACATAAAATATATGAAGATCTCAAGTCTAGGAATTATTTACCCTCATTCATTTAGAAGAGGGACTAATGACATTAAACATGTAGTCTCCTCTATTAGTGGGTTGTATCCAATATACCCACTTAACTTTGGGCACCTACTTGTATAACTCGGATATTTTCCCCTCAATTTAGTGAAAATAACCTTAGTTATATAACATGTTGGCTTAAATATCTATGTCCCCTCTAAATATGTATTCAACCAATGACAACTTTTATATAATACAATGTAATAAAATCTCACTAATAATATGTATTTATTATAATTCCATACATATTCTAATTATCTATGGGACTTTATTGTAAAATATATACTGACAAAAAAATATATAAATACAATAAATATTTGCTTTTTATAAATAGTATCTACAAATACATCAAAAATATCTTGGCACATTATACACAAATTATAACACTCCTACTTACACTATTACCATGTACTATAGACTTTAAGTCCTAGGCTCCTCATATGGGTTTCATGTTTCTGCTGAGGTAAGGCCTTTATGAGTCGATTAGCAACATTTTCATTTGTTGATACTCTACAAACCAACGTGTCACCCTTTTGAACTATCTCTTTGAGGATGTGAAACTTTTGAAGTACTTGTTTAGACCGGACCTTAGTTTCTTAGCCTAAGCTACAGCTGCATTGTTATCACAATATAGTCTAACAGGATCTACAATACTTGGAACTACTCCAAACCTGGAGATAAAGTTTCTGATACATACGACTTTTTTAGCTGCTTCAAAACCACTTTGTACTCGGACTCTACTATAGAATCAACTACTATCTTTTGTTTGGAGCTCTTCCAACAAACAGCTTTATGGTTTACACAAAACACATGACCTTATTATGATTTCAAATCATCCTAATCTGTTTAGACACTAGCATCAATAGATCCTCTTATAGCTAGTTCCTCGTCTCCTCTATAAACCAAGAACAAATCTTTTATTCTTCTCAGATACTTGAGAATGGTCTTAACAACAACCTAATGACCCTTACCTAGATCGGCTTGATATCTACTCGTCAAGCTCATAGCATAAGTGATGTTCGGTCATGTACATATCATGGCATACGTTATGGACCCAATTGGCGAAGCATATACTACTCTGTCCATTTTATTCTTCTCCTCTTATGTTTTTAGACACATTGCCTTGGAAAAATGTACACAATGTAACATAGGTAAAAATCCTCTCTTAGAATTTTACATATTGAATTTATTTAATACTTTATCAATGTATGTACTTTGATTTAATCCAAGTAGTCACATATACCTATTTCAATATATCTTAATTCCTAAGATATAAGCTGTTTCTCTCAAGTCTTTCATGGAGAAGCACTTACCTAACCAAGCCTTGGTAGACTCTAGGGTAGGTATATTATTTCCAATCAGAAGGATATCATCAACATATAAAATTAGGAACATAATCATGCTCCCACTCACTTTCTTGTAAACGCAAAGTTCTTCTAAATTCTTAAGATAGTTAAATTCCTTAACTGCCTCATTGAATCTCAAATTCTAACTCCGAGAAGCTTACTTTAATCCATAAATGGATCTCTTTAACTTATATATTTTTTGACATTCTCAATTGCTATAAAACCAAGAGGTTATACCATATATACTTCCTCCTTTAACTTTCCATTTAGGAAAGTTGTTTTAATATTCATTTGCCAAATCTCATAATCTTTATAAGCTACTATTGCAAGCAAAATTCAAATAAACTTAAACATTGCTACTGGTGAAAAAGTTTCATCATAATCAATTCCATGACGTTGAGTAAAACCTTTTGCTACTAGCATAGCTTTTTGGGTACTTACATTCCCATTCATGTTAGTCTTCTTTTTAAAGACCCATTTTCACCCTATAAGTTTTACCCCAATTAGTGCGTATACCAAATCCTATACTTGGTTGGTGTATATGGAATCAATTTCAGATTTCATAGCTTCTAACCATTTCTTAAAGTCTGGTGAAGCAATTGCTTCTTCGTATATCAATGGTTCGTCATTTTCGATGAGTAGTATATCTTCCTGATGTGTTACGAGTAAATTTAACTTTTTAGGTTTTTAACGTACTCTTGTTGATCTACGTGATTCTAGTGTTTCAAGAGCAATCTCTTGTTGTGGCACCATAGGAACTTGTGATGTTTATTCTACACTCAATTGCTTGTGTTCCAACTTATTTATAGAGTCTTGAATTTCTTCAAGATCTACTTTACTCCCACCACTTTCTTTATAGATAAACTCTCTCTAAGAATGTAGCATATTGAGCAACAAACACTTTGTACTCACTTGGAAGATAAAAGTTATATCCCTTAGTTTCTTTGGGATATCCTATAAATGTGCATCTAATAAACTTTGTTGTAAGCTTATCAGAGAATCTACTATTCATATAAGCATCACAGCCTTAAACTTTAATATAAGATAAATTGGGTTTCCTCCCAAACCATAACTCATATGGTGTTTTATCTACTACCTTAGTTGGAATATGGTTCACAATGTCCATTAGGGTACGGTTCCTCATCTTTGAAACACCATTCCATTCTAACATTTCAGGAGGCGTGAATTGTGAAATTATTCCATACTCCTTCAGGTAGTTAATGAACTCTTGATTAAGATATTCTCCATCTCTATCACTACGAAATGTTTTTATTTTCTTGCCAAGTTGATTTGCTACTTCGCTTTTAAATTCTTTGAATTTCTCAAAAGTCTCTGACTTATGCTTCATCAAGTAGATACATCCATACCTACTTAAATCATCAGTAAATGTCACAAAGTAAGAAAATCCACCTCTGGCTTGAGTTGATAATGGCTAATACATATCACTGTGTACAAGGTCTGATAACTCTTTTGCCCTTTTACCTTTCTTGGTAAAAGGTTTCTTAGCCATTTTACCTTATAAACACGCTTCGCAAGTATTTATGGATTCAAAATCAAATGAATCCAAATACCCTTCAAAATGAAGTTTAGCTAAGCGTTTCTCATTTACATGGCCAAGTCTAGAATGCCATAAGTAACTTAAATTTGAATCGTGCATTTTTTGTTTCTTAGTCTCAATGCAATGAACAGATTCACTAGTATTAAGAATATAAAGACAGTTAACTAATGTTCCATCACCATAAAACATTTCGTTTATATAAAATGAACAACTTCTATTTTTAAATTGAAAAACAAATCCCTTGGTATCTAAACATGATACTGAAATAATGTTTTTGGTAAAATTAGGAACATAATAACAATTCTCTAATTTTAATACAAGTTCACTAGGCAAAGAAATAATATAGGTTCCTATAGCCAATGCAGTAACTCTTGCTCCATTAGCTACACGTTGGTCCATTTCTCCCTTGGACAACTTCCTACTCTCACTTAGACCTTGCAAGTCAACATAGATGTGAGAACCATATCCTGTATCTATGACCTATGTAGAAGAAACAGAAAGATTACATTCAATCATAAAGATACATGAGATATTATTCCCACTTGACATCTTTTTCTTGAATCGAATACAATTCCTCTTCCAATGGCCCTTCTTGCCACAATGGAAATGTATTGCTTTCTTCTCATTAGAATTGAGCTTTTGTTGCCCCTTCTTAAGCTTAGATTGCTCACCTTTCTTTACTTATTTACTCTTAAAATTATTAGTTCCATTAACCTTTCTCTTTTTTGACTTACCAATAAAGAGAACCTCTCGAGGCATCTTTGACTTAGACTTTAAGTCATTTTCAACTCTCCTCAACATGGTAAGCAAATTTATTAAAGACCTCTCCATTCTATTCATGTTATAGTTAATGACAAATTGGGAGAAGGAATCTAGTAGAGAAGCCAATATCAAAATGATGACCAAGTTTTCATCTAACTTAAAACCCAAGCTCTTGAGCTTCTTTATGTACCTTATCATCTTAAGTACGTGAAGCCCAACTTGACTCCCTTCAACCATCTTATAGTTAAATAGATCCTAAGACATATTATACCTTTTGGCCCTAATACTTTCCAGGAATAGCTTTTGCAAGTGAGATACATTGCAAAAGATGACATATTCTCATGTTGCTTCTACAATTCAGATGACATTGCAGATAGCATGAGATACTGGACATCAATAATTATTTAATGTGAGCCTACAACTGAGTTGTATTGACTCATATGAAAACTTAACTATTTTATAATTCATAACCGGAGGGCAACATTATTGAACCTTGACTTAATATAATTAAGGGTTTTCATAATGCCTCACAAATCCCATATACTATTGTCAATCATTAACCATACTTGCATACATAACATAAATGAAACAATATTGCAATGATCATGGGCCAACTAAAAATATGTGTCGAGACTAAGCCTACACTAAAAAGTCATGGGAACATAATCCATTAACTCGGATGTAGCTTCTCTTTGGTCTTCTGGACTTCTCTGTGTCTCAAGTAAATGTGGACCCCTAATCTTTTATTTCTAGTACTAAAACTAAATTTATAAAAAATATAGAAAATGGAGTACAAATGGAATATAAATTTGGGTTCGTAGACCCATGTATACTGAATTTACATTTTATCTATGAGTATGTAGACCTAAATAAAATGAAATTACATCCATTTTTCGAACTCAACTCATCTGAAGGATATGCAAGCGCTATTTAATAAAACCATAAATATTCACACAAAATATTCATGCTTAAACCCATGATCATGTGCAAGCAATAAAAGCTTCATAAATAACATAAACCACATTAACCAATTGATTCAAAATAATTATTATAATCTATATATATACACTTGGGGTTACTATGAGCAAATTCTCATAAAAAAAATTTATTTATGAAATTTCTCAGTCCATAGATCGAAAAATCCTATTGATATCAAACAATAATTTACATTTATAAAAGATATAGATGTTTTCAATCCGAAAGCAAAAGATGTCATGTTTCACATCAAGTCCATAATGTAAACTTGAATAAATTAATCTCATAAATATCATAACAATTATTCTACAAATTAAATCTAGGCCAATACCAATATATGTTTTACATGTTACACAAGTTGCTCTGATGCCACTGTTAGGTTTTATAAATTAGAAAAAATATAGTGAAAATTGAAAAAAAAAAAACTATAAAACTTATCCTATAATCCATGTGTAACATACAATAAAAATATATATGTTAATAAAATATTATGAAATTATCTTTTCCCCAATAAGACGTATCATTTCCTCCTACAAATAAAGTTCAATTAAATTTGAATCTAATTTGTTATTTCAAAATGTGTTTACTACAAGAACTCTAAATGTAATCGCTTTAGTAATATCCACACATACGATAACAAGAACAAATTATAATCCTTTATATTGCTAGATAACTAGGATTAGAATTCGAAATAAAAAAACTATGAAGCAAAATGTTATATCTCTCTCTCTTGCCTTTTCTTTAGGTGTTTCTTTAAAATAGAAAATTATCATCAAACTCTTTCTACTACTCTTATCTCTGTTAAACATTAACTAAAATTAATGAAAAAGACATTTCATGAACTTTTCAATTGCTGTAACTTTTTAATTGTATAATGATTAAATATTTAATTAATGATAGACAACATTTTAATTGCTATGAACTTTTCAATTGTAATTGAATATGGAATTAATAAATTCCATATTCTTTCAATCGACATGAACTTTTCAATAGTAATTAAACATGGAATTAATAAATTCCATCTATTTTTACATGAAAAGGTAATAATAAAATTCATAACCTTTAAAGGATACTTAATTGCAAATATATACTATGGAATAAAATAAATTGCTTCTAATTTATTCTTTTAGATCAATTTATTCTAACTTTGAAATAAATATTGACAAATTTTAGCATCCACTAAATTTTTTTATCAAAACTTTATTCTCATTAATTGTGCTATAATGTGTGACCCTCTAGGTTTCTATACATGGAGGTAATGTATATATAAATATAAACTAAGGTAACTATCTAGCAACAGTTATTGGTCATCCAATTTAATAGAAAAAGTGTAAACGAGAAATCATTATGAACTGATTACTACGTAATTAGATCTTTTCATTAAATAATATTCTGATTAGACCATTGTATGTAATGTCATCAATGTTTAATCATTTTACTTGGTTTCCATGATAAAATAGACTTAATAATACTTACCGTGACTATAAGCTTACAAGTCAATATCATCTTAACAAAGTGGCTTTAGATATTGACTCCTTAATCTAAGAAAGCAATGAATTCTATTTTAACTTATCACTAACCTCTTTATATTTTATGTCGTACCCAATAATTGTATTATTTATATTCCAAATAAAAACTGCGTTTAACGGTATTAAAATACAATTTTCATATATAGAATATATAAAGATTTTAAGTTTAGGAATTATTTATGCTCATTCATTTAGATAAGGGACCAATGACATTAAACACGTGGTGTCTTCTATTAGCGAGTTATATTCAGTATACTTACTTAACTTTAGGCACCAACTTGTATAACACAGATATCTTCCCATCGATTCAGTGAGAATGACCTTAGTTATACAATGTATCAGTTTAAAGATCTATATCCCCTCTAGATATTTATCATACTAAAGACAATTTTTAGATAATACAATGTAATAAAATCTCACTAATAATACATATTTATTATAATTTCATACATACTCTAATTATTTATGAAACTTTATTATAAAATATATACTAGCAAAAAAGTATATAAATACAATAAATACTTGCCTTTTTATAAATAATATTTATAAATACATCAAAAGTATTCTGGCACATTATGCACAAATTATAACAAATATACATACACACACATATATTGAATGGTATGTACTATGTAATATTATATAGCATTTTGCATGAAATGGATATCATGATAATTATATAAGATGTTATCTATATATTACATGTAAATATATATATGAATGATTTGTTATTTTACAATACAATAGAACATAGGGAAAAGTACAAAAAAGTCTCTAATGTTTACTTGTATATATAAATTAGTTTTTAACTTTTCATCTAGTCCATTTTAATCCCCAACATTTTAATAAATTTATAAAAAAAACCCATCCGTTAGGTTTTCCGTTATGTGTAGACACGTTGAAAACTAAAATAAACTAAATAAAAAGGTTAAGAATTAATTTGTATATACAGGTAAACATTAGGGACTTTTTTGTATTCATGTGGACTAATTATATGTCGGCATGTATAATGAAAAATTTAACAGAGTTCAACAGAATGACTTATTTGATAGGACTTAAAAATGTTGAAGATTAAAATGAATTAAATGAAAAATTTAGGACTGATTCGTAAAAATGTGAAACGTTAGGGATTTTTTTATAGTTTTCCCTATAACATATGTAATAATATAAACGTAATACTCTACACTAAACAATATGATAAAGCTTTATATATACATATATATATGTATGCATACATATAAATTTGTAGATATATAGTATGACATATATCATATCAAAGGATAATAATTTAAAATAACGTGGCCAAAATGATGAAAAGAAAGAAAGCTAATAAGAAATTATGTTATGCAAATTTTTTAAAATATATCAAGAGAAAGCTAGTAACTTACTCTCAAATTAAACCTTTTTTTTCCATGATAAGAATACATTCAATATCACCCTAAGAGAGCATATACATTTTTTTTTTTTTTTGCTATATTCCTATCTTAATATTGCAAATTAATATTGTGAATATGTTCATTATAATATAAATTCATACAAAGTAAACAATGAGATGTAAATTTCTGAGCCATATCTAATAATAATCATTTTCAAGAACTATGTTTTTATTTCCTCTCTCTTTAATTCTAAAGAGTTAATAGGTGTTTGTGTTATGCCTCAAAGTCACAGAGTCGCAACAGCCCTATCGTGTAAACTAACATATGATAGTAACTGATCTAACAGTTTCTATCATAAATTAAATTTATACAAGGTGTCCATGACTTTTCGCTTTAAAGTAAATAATTCAATCAAGATTTAACTAAAATTTACATAAAGAGTTAGAACTATCATTTATATATATATATATATATATATAATTATATTCATATTATCTCAAAATCTTAGGAAATTACACAAACTACAATAGTCGTTAACTTACATCTCTCACCTCAGTTCATATACTTATGAGTGCTATCAAGACAATAAAAAACTTAACTGTATACTATTTGATCCTCACTCCCCATAGTTTCAAAAGAAAATTAACCTTGAGATAGTTGTAACGCGACATATTAGTCAGAAGTTAGAACGTGCAAAATAATATATATGGGTACGAATAATTATAGCTCAGTAAGTTAAGTTGGAGACTTATGAAAGTATAACAAACACTAACAGGGTTATCAAGTAATTAATTTCGTACAATGTAACAAGCAAATGCCATCATATAACGTGGTCTGGTCTGTTGTGAAATCAGAGTAATTTTATCCGTTCTAAGCCGGGTTAAGAAGTTTTCGTTAATGCAACAGCTTACAACCAAACTCAGGAACCAAACTCAAGTTTGTGTAATGGAGATATTGCTCCTACTAAGACTAACCTTCAAACCAATGCCTTCATCTTCATTACGACCTCCTTTTCTGTTACTTAGTTTGGCTAATGACGAGGAAAAGATCATTATACTATCCAGTGCTATCTTTTTCAAAGGTGTCAGTATTTGGTTGGAGAATTCTAATGATCCCCTATAAAGTTACAATGCACGTTTAATTAGGGTATTTAAGTCGATTAAGATTAGTTTTAATTTAGAGTGATTAGACAATTCCACACTAATCCAATCACAACAAACATCAAACACAATACGGATTTTAGTACAACAACAGATATGCAGGTGTATGCATAAAACTACTTACAATCATAATCATATACAAACCTAAGTCTTCGGGTACTCTAAAGTAGTACTCCAAAATACTATGAAGTATTAAACTCAACTTACTTAGAATCCTCAATCGCTTAATCACTTGTCGCAGGTTGACTCGTCTCCATGTCCTATCATATATAATATAAATATGTTTTTAGTATTTATTTCTTAATAATATATACACTCTAGGTTATGATTTAACTCAATTCTTCTTATATACGTATTAGTTATTATTAATTCATTTTAGGTTAGTTTAGGGTTCGGTTTCCAAATTTTATTCCCGTTCAGGTTTTAAATCACTTCTAACCAAGAGTATTTTACATAAATCCTAAAAATGTGATCTGAAAACTAATGTGAAATTCATTACATTACGCTCAAGTATCTTAGTTATCACTTTTAGTCCTAAATCAGTATTTTATTTTACCCGTTATACTTAAATCCTTATTAATATATCGAATTTATTCCTAATGTGAAAAAATTTTATATTTTCCATATAATTACCTAAACTTAAGTTTTGTATTGGATTTAATACATATTAATATTATTATTATATTATTCGTTTTAACCTATTATTTTATATTTATTATAATCTCAACTTCATATATTCTTATAATTACATATATTTACTATATAATTCCCATAATAATTACATTTAATACTCTAAGTGCTATAATTATGTTATCACATTAGAGATTGACATCTCTAAACATCTCATTACACACTAAATCAGTAATTAGTCATTTAATTACCTAATTAGTCTAAAAAATACTCATTTTATTCATCATTTTAGGGCTTATAAATTACTAAAAAATTTTGAAAACTAATTTTAAAAAAATGGTTTCATAGTATTGTTCTATATTACTTAAATAGTCTATAGAAAAAATTTGAGCTCAAACTAAGCCTATTTATTTCTAATTTGAAATATGTTTGGTTTTGTATGATTTCTTAAGCACCTTATATTTACAAATGTAATTAACTCTAATCAATATTTTTCCCTAAATCTACATACAATAAAATATCAGAATAATAAAATTCATAATTTTATGAGTACAATTAATAATTTTTATAAATTTCACAAAATTGGATTAAATTTAGGACTCACCAAACTTTCGGATTTCCGGCTACCATCAGCGGTTCAGGGTGTGTTGGTCGGTCTAGGGATGGGGTTTGGAGTGTGGTGGTGGCAGCAGTTAGATTCCAAGTGATAGTGGGTTGTGGGTTCGGTTCAAATGTTTTAACTATATAGATTTTTGTAATTTTTTTGAAAATCCTAATTTTCTTTTTGTTTTTGACTCTCTCTCTATTTTTTATACCTCACAAACTATCCAAATGAGATTCTGTAAAAATCTTGCTATTTATAGGGGTGTTGGGGAATTTTGGTGCATTAAATTGATTAGATAATTGCTTTATCTACTTCCATTTACCTTTCTAAATGGATAACTTTAATTAGCTAAATTTTGTTTCTTTCTTCCTCTAGTTGCCACAACCTCAATCTAGAGTATTCCCTACTTCTTTGATTTTTTAAAATAATTTTTCCTTAATTTTTTTATAATTTTCTTTGATTATTTAGCAATTTTCTAGCGATTTCGGTAATTTTGCATGTTTTTACCTATGCATAAATACATATGAAGTACAAGTAAATACTCTTAAATATTATTTATGTTATCCTATGATTTTTAGTGTGCAAATAATTTATCTTTAGTGATTTGTTAGTTATTGGAATATATTTTACGTATTTCCAATAAATAACAGGTAATGTACTTAAATTTTAAAAATTTTATATTTTATCATTTTATTACTTATTTTCTTAAATTCAAACTTATGGAATTATTTTTACTAATATTTTTAACTTTGTTTTATAATTTAGACTCGATCGAATTCTTTAGCCGGTTATCCTAAACCTTATATATTAGGTTCGATTCTATAATTACAGAGCTTACATTTAGGGCTCACAGTTTGTATATCAATTTTTTTGCTTATACACTCTCACCACTAAGGTCATACTCAACATTAGCACTTTAACATGTTTGTCAAGGGTGAAGTACCCTAGCATGAGGTCCTCAACCATTAGAGAGAGTTTTTTTTTTTTTTTTTAACTTTTTAGGGCTCTTTAGTACTAATTTAAAATGTTACTGTTTTTTCTTTTGCCACTTTCTTTTAGTTACTTTTATATATATTTTTTATTGTGAGTTAATAAATAATATAAATAAATGTTAAGAAATTCTTTTTAAAAAGTTTAAGACAATTATAAAATGAAATGATTGTTAAGAAAGAGAGTTATTAAAATATTGACCTGTCATCTAAAAACTTCAAATGAGGTAAATTATGCTGTGCAATAGATTTCTCATACAACTTTGATTAACTTATGATATGTTGTCAGTTACCCATTAGTGATAAAGTGTGTGCAAATAACAATATAATGATACTAGAAACTTTTATATTTTTAAAATTATTTCTATACTTAACAAATGAAAAATAAGGACATAATGGAAACCATAAAATGAAACAAAATTAATCAATATTTATTTATGAATTTATAAATTGAAAAATGAAGAGATAGAAACCTCCTTCTAATCTTATGTAGTCTTGTACATTTTGGTTTTCTTGACAATAAATATGGCAAAACTAAAGTTAGAAAAATATTTCCTTTAATGAATTTGTTTAATGAAAAACAAAGGAATTATCTTATATAGTTAAGATGAGTAAATCAAAGACATTTTTCGTTTATTCAATTTAAGTGAATAAATTTTAAAGTGTACTTTTGTAAAAATCTTTATTTTTTTTTATTCTCCTTAAGCAAAAGAAAGGACACATTAAAGAAGGCCAAAAGGGACAAAATTAATCAAATCAATGTATCAATATATGCTCATAAATTTTAGAGAAAATTGCAAAAAATCCCCCTAAATTTTAACTTAGGTGCGGATTGACTCTCGAACTTTCAAAATGAAATTTTTTATCTCCTAAACTTTCATAAATTGGTAAATAATCCTCATAACTTTTTTAAACTTTAATTTTTGTATGTAAACACTTTCTAAACTTTGATTTTGGTGTGTAAATACTCCCAAATATTTCATAGTTTAGGGAGGTGTTTGCGTACCAAAATAAAAGTTTAAGAGATGTTTATGTACCAAACACAAAGTTTAAGGATTATGGGGATTGTTTTACTAATTTATCAAAGTTTAGGGGTTTAAAAACCTTATTTTAAAAGTTTAGGAGAAAAATTCGCACCAAAGTCAAAGTTTAGGAGTATTTTTTGTATTTCCCCCCAAATTTTATATTAGTAGAAATTGCACTCATATTAAGGCTTTGTTTGGATTGTCTGTTTCCTATCTGTATCTTATTTGTATTTTATTCATGTTTGTTTACAGTTGACTGTTTGGAAAATTATCTAATTTATATCCTATCTGTTTCTATTTGAAATATGGTGTTTAGATAAACTATCTAATCTGTATTTGATTTGTTTCTATTTAAAACCTAGTGTTTAGATATAATGTTGGGTATGTTTCTATGTTAGAACTAGGTTTATATAAACTATCTTGATAATAATATTATTATTATTATTGTTGTTGTTGTTGTTAATGTCTTTATCGTCACCGTCGTAGTTGTTCTTTTGAATGGATTATGAAATTATTAATAATATCATAAAGAGTTAATAATGTGGGTGTTGTTGTTGTTATTATAATTGACATTAATAAATATTTAACTTCAAAAAATTCATAAGAAAATAAATTAGCATAATAGTTTGAATAATAATTAAGTCCATAAGGAAAGCATTAGATTGATAAACATTTTCATTTCCCCCCTACAATACTTTGTTTCAATTCAACTTCTATTGTTGACTTGCCAAATCACCAATAATAGCATCACGTATAGCATTCATCCATAAATTAACAACGATGCTTTGGTTGTTACTACTTTGCCTCATCGTGATCCCTAGAGCCTTTTGTTGCAATAATTTTCTCCCAAGAAAACTTACTAGTAATGAATGAGTCTGTAGCATCATTAAGTATAATATAATTATGTAAAGCAAAAGTAGCAATTACAATCTTAATTTGCTTAGACATCTTATAATCATGCATATTGTGAAGTATTCAAAACTTATTCTTCCAAATTCTAAGTGTGTGCTCAATAACATTTCGAAGTGATGAATTTAAAACCATGATATCTTTCTCCTTTATAGGAGCCAGATATCCTGTTTTATTCGAAAATCCTAAATTTACTAAGTAATACTTACCTATAAAAAGGTATAACAAAAAGATTTAAATGAAATCTAATAGATAATATGTAATCCTTTAAAAATAAGAATTTAATTTTAATTGTATGCACCTAAGGGTTAGTACAGGAAAATTGAAGGATATATGGTTTAACACGTGTTTTAAGACATTTGCATCATGGCTTTGTTTATCAGCATTGGCAATTGAACATGAGCCTTAACGTGTGTTTTATCAATTGCACTGATGCAGTTCTACAAAATCAGCATGAAGAAAACATTAATATTCAAATATAATGAAATTACAAACATGTAACCCAATGATTACTTATAAGATTATAAAGCATTGCTACCTTAAAGAAGTGATAATATCTTAAGTTATGCTTTATCTGTATGGTCTTGAGGTTTAATAATTTTTTTTTAGAATTCTACTAATGCATTAAGAACCATTTTGAACCGATGAAATATAATTTTTGATGAGTGTTGGAACATTTCTTGAACCATCTTAGATGAAGTTTCATACCCTACGACATTTTAAAATATCCTTACTTTTTCCTTGATCGAGACATCTATACTATGATGAAGACCATATCATGTTAAGACTTCACACAAGCTTCGAAATCAGGATGGGTTATATGAAACAAATTCTGACATTGAGTTGGATTTGGATGATCTAAGACATCGTTGATGAAGTCCAATCTTGTTCATGTGGAATTATAGCAGGGCACTTTGTCATAAAAGTAATAATTTATGATGTGGTATATCGGAGCTATTATAATCACATCTTCCTCAAAATCATCATTTATTTTTAGCTAAAAAACAAATGAAAATTAAAATAAATTCATCATCAACAATAATAACATAATGATAAAAGTTTCAACAATAATAACATAATGTCAAAATGATGAAGTTTTAAATCTTACAATACATTATTTTTCTTATACTTAGCAACCTCATGCCTAAGGATTAGAGTTTTCATGTCAACATTAAAGCAACTAGAGAAAAAAGTAGTGTAGCTTATCATTCACGGGAACCTTTGTAACGTCTAAGCCCAATTGCTTATCCTTAATCACAGCCAGTAGTAACCAAACCTGTAGCATTATCTCCTTTATAACTAATGGATTTATGTCATTATTGATAGACATAGAACTGGTGGAACTTTTGACATTTAGGTTTGCAATTAGATTTTTTAGATTATTATTTAAATCATCTCTAAAGTATTATCACTTCCCTGCACAGTTCTTTTTGGAATTATTAGGTGTTTTTCTCTTAGAAGATGTATTTCCCTCTTGAATTAGAGGTTGTTATGAGCTATTATCTTCAATATTATTAAAAAATGGTGGAGAGTTGTCCATAGGATTAATAAATCGTGGATCTCTTTTTGAGTCTCTACTCCTTTTTTGAGAACTACTAATCCTCTAACCTTTGGTATTGGTGCAATTGATGTAGGCCTTCGTAATCTTCTATTAGTGCCCTTGTATCCCTAAACATTTCATCAAGGCTATCTTTGTGTCACATTCTATGTCCACAAAACGAAAGGATACTTCCTTTTCCAATTCTTTCATATGCTTGTGTGCATATATATATGATATATAAATATATACATGTTTGAATATGTAAACTACCAAAATAAGTCCCTATTTCCAAACAAAGATAAATGTAAGTCCTTATTTCCTCATTATTCCAAATCGCCTTGTCACTCATTCTTTCAAATCTAAAATATGAAAGCAATTTACTTATGCTCGTTACCAATCTAAACGCCCAACTATAGTTCAATATAAATAAAAATAGTCACATATAAATACTTTGTATCATCGTGGTAATATAGACAAGAGAAAACAAAGTTATAAATGACTTCAAATAAAATAATGAATGTATAGGGTTTAAATATTTTATTTGAAAATTACGACCATAATTTCACAATACACTTAAGTCTTTATTTGGCTTGAACACTAGGGAAAACACCAGTATAAACATTTTCTAGCCTATATATATACACTATGGTAACATAGTCGAAAAAAAAAATAATAATAATAACAATCTTCTATTTTGGCAAAGTCAAGTGTAGGATAAAACACCAGGCCATGAGTAGGATGCTTATGATTTGATACTTTTGTTGCATATATTTTAAAAAGAAAAAAAAAAAGAAATGAAAGATCTATATTTATTTTAAGTTAAATAAAACAGATTAGCTTTCATTTTATAATCGTGTGATTTTTCCTTTTAATATTTCGCATATCTATGTTTTAATCTGTAACTATTAAACATCGAACACATCTTGATTTGTGAGATATTCACATTATTCCATAGGTATTAAAAAAAAAAAACGGAACCATATTTTTTTTAAAAAAAGAACCAGAATTAAAAAAAAAAAACTACCCCGAATAATCACATGCAGGACATGAAGAGCTAGAAGAAACATTTAAAAGGTGATTTTGCTTACTAGAATGGATTCAACCATACAAATTCATTAGCTAATGGATTTAATTTCCAGAATGTAAAAAGTGTTATTTTTAGCAAAATCTATAAGTAAATCTACATTAGAAAAACATTTAAAAGAAAATAACCAAACGGAATTTAAAAACGGCATCATTTTTTACAAAAAAAAAACCCAGAATTTAAGAAAAAAACCTCTATACTGAAGAGACAAATGATGGACATGAAGAAAGAAAAAAAAAAAAAAAATGCAATCACAGTTTGGTCTTGTAAAAAAAATTCTTCGTCTTTTGAAGCTTGTGGATCTCTTCACTCTAAGTTTTATTTACGAGATGATGGTTTCTGATGTTTTTATCTTGAATGAGTTCTAGATATAATTTTACAGATCGTATAAAAATATATTAAAATGGTAGATGATTAGTCGTTAGTAAACATCGATGCCATTTTTCCTGGATAATTCCCTCGGCTTTATGAAAAAGATGTGTTTCCACTTTTTGTTATTTTAGCAGTAAGAAATCAAATTTGGAAGTTTGTAGGCATTTTGACAAAAAAAGTTTGAGTAAATATAGAGAAAAGAAAGGTAAAAGGTATAAATATCTATAAATTGAGGAAATTTTAGAGATTTGGTCTTTTAACAAGAATATATTGGTAAAGGCATCTCTTGTCCTTTTCATATATGTTTGAAGCCGACAGTAACATGGAGTATACATAAAAAAGCTGCCGGATAGATGTGAAAAAGCTAAAACAAACACAGCCTAAGGGTGTTAGAAAAATGGAAATAATTAAGTAATAAATAACATCATACTAGACTACAACTTCCTAACATGCTACTTTTCTAGATAACTCGATAGACTATACTTCTCTAAGTTGCTTTTCTATACTCTTTTTTCCAAATAAATATTCTTATAATTATTTTTTTTAATTTATCGATTATATTACTAAGATATAGCGTTATGTCCTTGCTATTTTAAAGACTAAATTTTATAGGATAAAAATGAAACAAAAAAACAAAAAAAGAATTACAGAGAAAATTATACTTAGTCCATATCAAGAGAAATTACCAAATGATAGCCCAAAGGCCCAAATGATATATACCTATAGGGCCCAAATAAACCTAGGGTTTTTGAGGACGCCCATATATAAATTCTCACTTCGCGCTATCACTCCTTAGTCATAGTCGTATTAGGGTTTCTATCACACTCTCACCGCCCAGCCCCCTTTCCTTTATGCTACCAATGGCGGCAATGGAGTCAGGAATTCAGTCGGTGCAGTGCTTCGGACGTAAGAAAACTGCAGTAGCCGTGACTTACTGTAAGAGTGGCCGCGGTCTGATCAAGATCAACGGAGTTCCAATTGAGCTCGTTGAGCCCGAAATCCTACGTTTCAAGGCTTACGAGCCGATTCTCCTCCTCGGACGACACCGTTTCGCTGGAGTCGATATGAGGATCAGAGTCAAAGGAGGTGGTCACACTTCTCAGATCTATGCTATTAGGCAGAGCATAGCTAAGGCTTTGGTTGCTTTCTACCAGAAGTACGTCGATGAGCAGAGCAAGAAGGAGATCAAGGACATTTTGGTCAGGTAAATTGATTATGGAAATTTTCTTGATACGTCTGTGCTAAGTGTATTCTCGTCATGGAGTTATATTGATTGGAGATTTTGAGCTTCTAGGGTTTGATTTCTCTGTTGATTTTTGCCGTATTGTCTTTGATTATTTAGAAGGTTGGGTATTATTCTGTCATTTTATTTTGAGCTAATACCGTCTTGTTGATGGATAAAACGCGTGAATCGGGTGTTATATGGAGTATTTATCCTACAGGACGGCATATGACTGATGGAAGTGAATGACGGAAACGGGAATTTTTTTTTTGTTTTTTGTGAAGAATACTAATTTTGTCATTGCAACTAGGGATTATTCATATGCTTTTTATGCCTTAATAGTTAGGTCACCAAGTATTCTTAATGTCGTAAAAAGGACTTAACCTCGGCTATTATATTGATGAATTTACTTAGGACTTAAATGGAACAAAGTTAAAGTAGAAAATTTTGGCTTCATCCATAGTTTGTGATGAGAAGGTAAATTGGTTGTTTTGGATAGGTATGATAGGACATTGCTTGTGGCTGACCCGAGGAGATGCGAGCCGAAGAAATTTGGTGGACGTGGTGCTCGTGCTAGATTCCAGAAGAGTTACCGTTGATGGGCCAACAGGAAGAGGATTGGACTAGTTTTGCCTCGTCCTCTTTTACATTTATCTATGTTCTGAATTCGTAGTAAGAACTTGGATTGAAGAAAGTTGTAACCTTTTTTAACATTCAGATAAGTATTTTTGGAGGCTGTATGAAGTGCTGTTGGTACTTTGGTTTTTAGGTATAGTCTGGTCTTTCAAGACGATTTATGAATCAATCGTATTTTGCTGTGGAAGTGATTTCTCTATATTGATATTTGGCTGTCTACATTAGCGAGTTGAATTTTAACAATTAAGCTTACATGATTGAAGTCGAGATTAGACTTGATGTGGGTAATGATATATCGTGTCATTGGAAAATTGTTTTTCAGGTTATAAGGTCCATGTTGGCCCTTTAGTGTTGAATACCTAATATTGCTCCGGTGCTTTATTTTTATTTATTTATTTATTTTTTGGATTTAAGCACATTAAACATAGTGTTATTGGCAAATTGTTTATCATGTTTCTAGTTTAGGCTTGGTGTCAATAGATGGATGTTTGTCCATGTGTATCTCTGTTTAATGTGCTTCATATGGAGAGCTGAGATGTATTCACAGTTCAGATTGTGCTTGTTTCGCATTCTGAAATCCTTGAACATTATCGCAATTTTGGCAGTAACTATCCCCAGTGTACACTGTACATGAAAGAAGAAAAGGAGTGTTCCTTAGATTTGCCAGGAGCTTCCAGAAAAGAACTTTTCCCCATGAACTAGTGGATATGGAAGAACAGGTTGGTGGCATTCGAGTGTGGTCAGGGGGCGGGTGGAGATGGTTAATAGCCAGTGGAAACCGGTGGTAGAAGATGATGGAAAATTTTTCAATTGTTTAAACGTATAAAATATTCCTCATCGTTCAACATCTCCGTTGCTAGTTTTTCCATTGCTACTGGCTGTTGCCATTGCCTCTTGCCACTAGCTATCACAAAGGCATTGATCTCACGATATATGAGTTTTTATATGAAAAAGCGGTAGGGTTGGGAAAACGTTTCTTGGGAAGCAAACACACCCTCAGATCCGTAGTATTATGGTTTATCAAACCGGCCATTTGCTTTTTAGCATCGACGATTCTTCAACTATTGGGGGCAAATTATTATTGAGTAATTTTCCTGGGCATTTAGTGCTGATGTATCGTACATTTTAATTTATCCTTGAAAAATAATGTATTTAGGATTATGAATCAAAATTTGATAGAAAGTTCAATGGTGTTTTTTCATATCTAATTTAAACTTAAAGATATCGTGCTTCGCTACTGCTAACTTCGTGGAGCAACAGTAGTTGGAATAGTAGTCGTAGTGTATTGGCTTTTAAACAAGTCGAATCGTGAGAAAATAATGCTCTGTAGAATTTATGATTTTAAAGCTCGATTGAAAACTTGAATTCCCATGAACTTATAATTTTGTGTTTAAAGTTGATTCAAAATGCTAAAAGTTTAAACTCTGATTCGGTTAAATTTATTTTAATTTGATAGTTTGAAAGAAAAAGGTATTATTAATTTAATTAAAATAATATCGGATCTTATCTAGAATTGATTTGATAGAGCTTACATATAAGTGGATCTTATCTCTTATGTATAAGAGGAGTATGATTATACTTGTAAGCTTGTCCAATTAGGACTTAATATAGAACTTGGGCTTGATTTACTTAACTTTAGAAACAGCTCATTGAAGCCGAACTTGATTATGAACTTGGGCTTGATTTGCTAAACTTTAGAAACAACTCATTGAAGCCAAACTTGATTATGGTCGAGTCTATAACATCTTAGATTTAGTAGAGATGGGATCCAATTATTTGTACGAGAATTGAGAGATTTGTTTATAGTGAGATAATACGTATAAAAGTATGTGAATTTATGATTTTGAGCAATTTAATATCCAAACATTAAAAACTTAAATTTTGGATTTGTTCAAATAAGTGCTTGAACTTTAATTTTTGATAAATGATCACTATTTTTTTTTCCTAAATAATTGACACCATAATTGAACAAATCATAAAGTTCAGATATTTATTTGAACAAATTTTAAAGGTTTAAATATTGAAATTTAAGTTTTGAATATTTGGGCATTAAATTAATCGAAATAATAAACTTAGTACTTCCATACGCATTATCTTGTTTATAAATTAGTAAAATTCGTAACCTTATGATTTTAGCAATATCGCAATAAGATACTAAAACCCTAAAATCAATCAAAATCCTAAAATTATTTCGCTCTATAATATCTAAAAGTATTGAGATTGGTTTTCATTCTATCAATTATCAAATGATAAAGGATAATTCTGTTAAACATAATTAAACAATGCCATACTGCTCCTAAGTGTGACACCACATAAACCCGAAACCCTATTTTTCCATTCCATGTACTTATCGTAATAAATTAACAAATATAGCCATGTGAACTAAATTAAGCCAGTCAACTTAAGTACCCATTTCATTCCCTCTAAGATTGTGAGATCTTATGGTTAAGTATTTGTGAGATGTTATGATATTAGTTTATAAGACTATGGTTATAAATACATTGTTAATACAAATTTAAAACTTTTAGACCAATAGTTAAAAATAAGCCATTAATGTTGTTGGCTTGGTTATTCATTGCTTATGGACTAGGGCATTATAAGGATTGATGCCACTCAACTTTTACCATAGCATATGACATCATTATATGACTTAATATAATTCATCAAGCATAACTTTAAGATAAATTAAAATATATTCCCTTCAATAACCTCTTAAAAAAGTCATCATACCTCATGTCATCTCACCCTCTTATCTCTATAGTCCAAGAGTCAAGTACAAATGAATAAAGTGAAGTATACTCCTATTTTAAGTAAACTATTTATCATATCTCCTAATCTTTTGCATGGTTCAAATTTCATTAAAATTTTGGTCATTCCCTCCATCATTTCTCTCAAGGAAACCAGTAGCCCTCTTCATTCTATTTCTTCTCATTTTTAACTTCAAAACCTCTTACAAAATACACCTAAATTTATCACAAATACACAACAAATCTAAGTTAACCTATAATCCTATCTTTCCATCAACTTCCAAAATACACGTTTTGTAAAGGTTCTTATCTTTCCCTTCTTACTTCATCCTACAACTCCCAACCACACTTCCTCTTCTAATCTTTCATTTTCTCTTCTCAAACTCTTTTACAACTCTTGACATCTTAAACAAAGAACCAGGAAGAAAATCCATGCCTACATATTGCCTTAAATTGAAATCTTAAACCCTCAGTTGCTTACATTTTATTTTCGGCTAATATTACAACTATTACTTGAACTATGATTGAAAATTCAATTAATCATTTGAAGTTTCAACTTGTTAAATTCAGCACCCAATTAAAACTTTTTCTATCATGGTTGCCATTTGCTACACATGATGTTAATTTAGTCACTAATTAAAATGAGACACGTATTACATATATGTGCAGTAGATAGTAATGATGATATAAAACATTTTAATTAGGTATTAAATTTGATAAATTAAAAGATCATGTAGTAAATTGAACTTTTGATTAAAATTCATGTAGTTTTAGCGATGTTATTTTCAACTTGAAATCAACAACTAGTAGAATGTTTCTCCTTTTTTTTTTTTTTTTTTGGTTGAGAAGTAAGTGTTATAGAGCTAGGAGTTGAAATCAATTGGAGGCTTAGAAGGGGAGTAAGCTCACGGTTAGAGGGGAAACTAGGGGAGTACTTGAAGACCATAAATTAGGTGATTGGAGTCGCATTTAAAGTAAGATATTTCTACCTTTAAGATTATGGTCTTTAGTGTTTAGGTTGAATTTTGAACATACACTTGAAAAGAGTAGGAATTATGATAGAAGGTACTTGAATGGCTTGTGATTTTGAAGTATTAGTAAATTTAATTGATGAATAAGTCCATGATCATATTATGTTAGAAGTAAATCAAGTATGAATTAAATTGCATTTGTATAGTTGATTTGAAAGTTATTCACTATTATATATATATAGGTTTGATTTAGTAGAAAATGATGAAATCAAGTAACTTCACAAATAAAAAAGTGAATGAAGTTGTTGCTTTTATGAGTGCCAATATGCTATGGTACTGTAGGCTTGAGAATTGCTTGAATGGTAGGTGAAATCTTGATGAATCTAGTATAATGATGGAAATTTGGCATATTAAGGTTGCATTCTCTAGCATATCATAGCCTTGACAAGGAATTCTAAATGTGTCATACGGTTGGGTTGAATATGTAAATGATCCTTTGATGAATTAGTATAAAATGAAGTTGGTTAAATGTTAAATTGGTGATAATTAGCGTAATAATCTAAGATTATGTGATTGAGTGTGTTTAGTTGCTTTTCTTTGGTTGATCATGACCTTCCATAGGCTTATACCCATATATGGCATGCTTATTTAACTCAACTAAGTGTTAAATGATAACTTAGCAAAGTTTAGAAATCAATTAGATAGAAAATTTAGAATAAGCTACCTTACATAAACCTACCAAACTAATCAGAAAGAAAAGATCCAAAGTGTGCAATTTCTTAGTTCCAAAATGGAAGGATAAGCAAAGTTATGATTTATGAAAATAGGTTGTAATTGAGAAACAAAGAGTTGCAGTTAGCCTATTTTAGTTTTCTTAACCATTTTCAACCTTAAGAGTTCTAGAAACCTATTTCTTTATATTTGTGTCAACAAGTGATTTGGATTGTTCATTTGATTTTCTAGTTGATTACTTTAATCAATATGTTAGGATGAGTATATCTATGACTATTGTATTGTTTGTGCTTGTAATTTGTTACATGATTATTGACATATGAAAATGAATATGGAATTATGCGGGCAAATGAATTGTGCATGTGATTGAGCTTAGTTGGATTGACCTATGAAAAAAATATTATAAGAGTGTATAAAGTGATATGATTTTGTAGATTTGCATTTAGGTAATAGTTATTGCATGTCTGCCATATATGTTGATTGCTTTCTGATAAAACTAATTAATAAGTTGAATTGAATTCATAGCTGGATATACATTGCAATAGAGAAGGTTATTGACATCATGAGTTGGTATGAAGAGGTCATGGGGAAGCAATTCTTCACACGTAACCTTACCTCAACCTCTAAAAACTACTTGGTAATTAAAAAAAGAAATGTTGTCCTTTGCTTAAAGCCTAGTCTAAGGTTCATTTCTTAGGGGTGAAGAGATTGTAGGTGCTCCTCACATCCAAATTTCCGTAGTATGTTGTTTTATACATACTATGTATTTAAGTTTTTCTAAATATCATACTATTAGTACCTTGAATGTTTAGAACCTGAAGTTGACAAGTTGGTCATTATTTCCTAATTATAGGTATTGGAGGGCTTAAATTTATACTATACACAATCTTCATATAACTATTTATAATGTTGCATATATATGGTCAATCTTGCATAGTGTCATGGGATGGGAGGTTTAGCTGCCTCCTTATGTTCCCATGAGGTGCTCAACCTTCCTTTATCTCATCATATTTACTTGGATTATAAAGGGTAAGGCGGGCTTTTTTCTTCCTATCTTTCTAGGACTATTCCAAGCACTTCTAGTTTTAGGAGTACCAATCGGCATTGTTATCGTCTTCCTTATGATTGGAAGGAACAACTTCTCTACTGGTTTTAGCCTGCTATGGCCATCATCAGGAGAACGATATAAGCTTTTGACTAATTTGCTCACGAGAGGCCAACCTTTCCTTGAGATAACACCTAACCTTATGAACAAACCACCAGCTAACGTTGCTTACTTCACTTTAAGCCCCAAGTTGAATACCCTTATTTCTATCTAAAACAAGGACAGTGATATTACCCCGAACCTAAATCCACGATGCCTTTATCGTAGGGCAAACACTTCGCCACGACCTTTCCCCTTAAGATCACTGACCTTATTCCTCAATTATCCAACTCCATACTAAGGTCATCTTTGCCAAGACTTTAAGGCTTCTATAAGCATTACCTCACCCTCACCCTTACCTTCACCTTTACCCTCATCCTCTTTTCTCGTCCTTTGAAATCGCCTCTTGTTAAGTGGCCCAATGATAAGGTGTGCCCTTAAGCACATTTCACTTTCTTAAAATCACTAACCCTTGCGAAGACTCAAAGCTTTGATAAGCTCCTACTTGCCTATATTTTATAGAGTGATTTTTAATAATTTTCCTTTGAATTTTAAGAAAACAATACTTAATTGAATAAAATCTTGTTTTTTAGGTTTTGGAATAATTTATAGAAGAAAATGAGAAAATAGAAACAAGTTTCACTCAATTTGTAGTAAAATGAGGAAATTATACAGTTTTAAAGATTGACATGAGTAAACGACACAAGAGGAGGTCAATGGAAGAAAAACATGAGTGGTCGTGTAGAGGAATGGCATCGACCCAAGATTACCTTTGTATTGTTTCCAAGGGGATTTGAAGCACAAACATGAGAGGTTAGTGGAGGACACAACCCAAATGACACTACTATGTCTCTAGTCGTATTACTCCTAAGTGTTATGAAGATACGAAAAAGATACAAAATTGATTTGATTTGGTTTATCAAAATGATACAATCAGGTGAAGTGGTCATGTCACCTATCTATGTCGTCGACTATGGATTTTTTATTTTGTCCTTCTTATTTAAAGCTTCATTAGGGTTTTGTGTTAAGACTTTTAGTAGGTCTTTTTGAGAGATCTTCAAGATCAAAATACTCAAGAGAGCATAATGCGTCGAGACTTGAAGATTCAAGACGCATTTCATTATATTTATAATTTACTTCACTATTCTTTCTTTAGTTTTTATTAAGGATTGTTCTTTTATCATGAGTAGAGAGTAGATCTTTTGTGTGTAGGTTTTATGGAACCTAAATCTATTATGTGACATTTGATTTTATTTGATTTAATGAACTTCTTTAGTTTTCTTGAATCAATTATGTGTACTTACATGCTTTAGATTGATATTCTTGTAGGTATTAATCTAAAAATTTGATATTATATAAGAAGATCAATTTCTTATATAATTAGATCTAGGTATAATTGATGAGAGTTTGTGTAATGTTGGAGATAAATTGCAAGATTCTTTTAACATTTCTTTTAGAGAATTCACTATGCGTTAATGCGATCTTAGGTTATCCTATGGGGAAGAGATTTTATTAGGTAATATAAAGATTAGGGTTAGAATTCTTCTGATTTAGAATATTAATGAGTTAATTAGATAACCTTTAGAGAAAATTACATATATAAGCCTAGGGAAAGCAAGATCTAGGTGCATCATTGAGTCTTGAATTAAATCTTTAATTGATTGTTTTCTTGTTTTGGTTCTTAATTAGTTGTTAAAATCATTAGTTGGTGCAATTTTAGTTTAGATGTTTTAAGTTCTTGAAATTGAATTTATTGGTTAAATAATAGAGTTAAGGTTAGTATTAGTACTTGGGGTCTTTAAGGGATTAACTCGAATTCATATCTGCTTTACTATAATTTTATAGGTGTACTTATGATGCATCTTTAGGGTTGAACATACAGAAGGGCACTACAACAAAGATAATCAAACGAAAATAAAGAAAAGGTAGCAAAGTTCAAGCAACCACTAACTGGATATGATACACGAATTGATCCCACTTAACTTACAATCCATTAGATATAACTCATTAGTCCGAACTGTAGGGTTACTTACCAATACTCCTTACTAAAGGGAATAGATAAGAGTTAAGGTTAAGGGGAACATTAGGGTTACTCATAAAGGAAACTTGTATTAATTCGAGTAATTGATATATGAAAGACAAAAGGGTAATCTACAAAGAGGATACATAAAACATACTAAAATTGGCAAAATAAACAAAGAATATTCAGTACAAAAAAGTAAGGAATTCTTCTGGACTGTTGTGCCATAAGACACATGTCGCATAGTGGTCAGATGTTCTGGAATATAGTATAAATCAAGCGAAATAAAGAAAAGAGGGTTTGCAATCAGGGCTAACCCGATTTGGATCAGGTTGGAGCTTAATTAGTTAGCCGATAGAGAGTACTCAACTTGGGATAGGGTTTGACGTTGGTAGTTGGCTCGAAGGATCGGCTTGGATAGTTGCTTGAGGCTATTTACTCAGATGTTGTTTGTATAATGGAATAGTTGTTTGATAGGTTTAGTGTATGTGACAACTTGATAGTTAGGTTGGTAGTAGAGGGAAACATAAAGATCGGGATAGGAACTCTTGTCTTAAATGGGGCTTCGAGCTAGTATTCTTCGAGCGAGTCATTGGAGTCCTTTAGATCGGCCGTGTATGATTAGTTCAAGGGGTTGATTCCTATTAGCTTGCCTCGTATCAAGCTTTCATAAGCTTCCCTCACTCTTTTCTTTTGTCCTCCAAGGTTGCCTCTTGTTGAGTAGACTAACGATAAGGTTTACCCATTGAAGTACAATTCATTTTCTTTAGATTTGAACAAAGTCTTGTTATAATACTACTTATGACACAATTGTCCCCTCTGACAATAGTGTCCTCTACATGGTGACCACTTCTCTTCTAGAACTTCATCCATATGAGTCTAATTATTAATAAGAACTACCCTTTTTCATTTAAGCATGTCAGGTAGCATTTAGGTGGCTCTTTTGGGTTAGAATTTTATGCTCCGATACCACTTGTCATAGGGTGACAGGTTCACGCCTTCTTTATGTTCCCGTATGATGCTTAACCCTCCTTTGCCTCATTGTATTTACTTAAATTATGGAGGATGAATCAACCTTTTCCTTCTTATCTTCCTAGGATTATTCCAAGCCCTTCTAACTTTAGGAGTGTCAACCGACATTATCGTTGTCTTCCTTATGATTAGGAGGGTCAACTTTTGTATTGATTTTGACCTACGTGGCCATAATCAAGAGAGCGATATCAACTCTTAACTAGTTTGCTTACTAGAAGCCAACCCCACCTTAAAAGAAAACTCAACCCTACAAATAAACCGTTAGCTTTCGCCACTCACTTCACTTTAGGCTCTAAGGTAAACACTCTCACTTTCATCCAAAAACAAATTGTGACACATAGTGTGCTAATGTTTGATAATTTGTTTGTAATTTCTTGTTATATAATATGAAGAGATATACTCTCTAAGCAAGCTATTGCTTATACCACTACGATTTCCTAACTTGCAAGAACCATTTTAATAAGACCTTAATTAAGCATTACCCATGGTGAATGAATGGGGATTCCAGAAGATCTCAATGCTATGTTTTGGGGATTGAGATTTTTATGTCTAGATTATGACATTTCTTTATATGAAAAAATGTTGTGCAATAAGAGAAAATTCCATTATATTTCTAATATTTTGACTAGAAATATTTTTTGTTGAGACTGTCTTATCTATAATTAAGTGCCTTATATGATCATTTGTTTATATTTGTAATATTTGTTGTGTATAATTGTAAAGTCTAATAGTATAGCTCATGAGTAATGACACCTTGCATACTTTATTGAAATTATTGAACAATAGCAATGATTGTTCTTGAATTTCTATAGAGTACAAAGGTGGATCACCATAGGTTAATTCTTGGAGGCCTGACATGGTCGAACTCAACTAATTTATGAGTAAGTTTATTTCATTTATATCATTAGTATTGCATAATTCCATTTTGATGGTCATCGATGGATTTCTCAATATGCCTATTGTATATATCTCACAGCTTTTAGTGCTATTTCTTTATGCATTTCTAAATCTTGTGTCATAGGAGTTACCTACGGTTATTGCTTATTAATATCTTTTGCTTATTCAAGGTTGTTTGTATAATTTACTTTTTCAGTGTTATACTTTACTTGTGTTTTAAGAGTTACCTACAATTATTGCCTATCATCAGTCTTCTTCTACTGCCTGATTCTATCACTTAATTATGAAAATAAGCTAATTGATCTCTTAATGATTTATCAATTTATTAATAAGAATCTCTTCTTAACAATAAAATAAGAATGAGTAAGAAAATTAACTTAGCTATGAATCCTAACAAAGAAGGAACTTGATATTCAAAAATTAAAATTCCTTTGCAAAATTTGAGGCTGGCCCATTAGGTTGCAAGTCAAACTGCCAAGAGCAAAATCTCAGTCTATCTATGGACTATATAGTCTCTTTGACTGACTCAACTCATGGGGGGAGAATAGATTGATGATGTATAAGTTTCAGTAAGATTTTAACATGTGAAAATGTGAATAACGATTTTTTAAAAGCTACTCATTAATCATTATCATTAGTATGTGTTCAAATATTATTGTATATAAAGGTAGATATTTTATATGCACAATTTCAAAAGTATTTGTAACTTGTAGTTTTTCACTAGTAATCTCTTTTAGTGATTTATATGTATAATTTTTTTTTTACCAATAACATTTTTTTAAATCACTATTAATTTTTTTTCGTCATTTGTTATTTTGTAAATTTTGTTATTGTAAGTATCTATTTTGCATTAATAAGTCATTTCTTTCAAATATGTGTTTAAGAGACATGTTTTTGATACGAAAGATGATACTTATGGTAAATGTTACAATATTTATATAACTTAGTAGAAATTAATAAAACTATTGATAATACAGCATTTCCACAATATAATTTTATATAATCATTTTTCAATTATTTTTTAAGCCTCCAGATGGTGAAAATTCATACTTATCTTCAACCTAAAGTTTGAATTAATCATTTGAATAAATTATCACCAGGTAACTAATTGATAAATTCTCAAAGCTGACGGCTAGAGGACTTACTAATTACTATAAAGAGTAATGAATTTTGAGGAGAAAAAGCCCATCATTAAATTAATTATATATTGAAACAGCTTACATCATCAATAGCACAAATTTAGACCATAACCAAAACGAATTAGCATATCACAACTTTTCTTTTTCTTTTTTTAATAAAAATCGAATCTTATTTTTTCAATAACAAAGCTGTCTTGTCTCTTTAGAGACATTCGATAAAGTTGGAACGAAAGAACAGGATCAACTTAAACATGTTTAGCTGATCCGACGGCATAGGGTGATTCCATCACCAACAGGAAGCATACAGATCTCAATCCTTGGGTCAGCAGCAAGAGCCTTGTTAAGCTCCAACACAAAGTCCCTGTAATATCTTACATACTTCCTGAGTGGTGCATCAGGTGGTGCAACCACCGAACCATTCCATAGGGTGTTGTCGTACCCGATCAAACCACCAACCTTAACCAACTCTATAAGCCTCTTGTGGTAGTTAAGGTAGTTGTCCTTGTCTGCGTCCACGAATATGAAGTCGTATGATCCATGATATTTTCCCTGAAACGAGCCACAACACAAAATTCCTCAATTCAATGAATAACAAGGGGGGAAATTGAATTAATATCGATCCTAGACTAGATAGCTCGACTGTAATTGAATCAATCTTGAATAAATGTGAATAACAACGAGGGAAATTGAATTAATATCAATCCTAGACTAGACAACTCGACTGTAATTGGATCAATCTTGAATAAATGTCTCATTCGAATTTGAACAATTTACGAGTAGTTTTAATCCGTTTACACATTCGGTTATTAATGATGACAACTCCACGCATTTAAGAGGAATTAAAAATGTATTATAGATGACCAAATAGGAGCTTACATCTTCCATCATCTGATCAAGAACTGGCAAGGCAGGACCCTCTCTGAAATCTATCTTGTGAGCAACACCAGCTTTTTGGATGACTGGAAGACCCAATTCATAGTTCTCCTTGTTAATGTCCATGGCTAAAATCTTTCCATCTTCAGGAAGGGCCAAAGCAGTTGCTAGGAGGGAATAGCCAGTGTAGACACCAATTTCCATGGTGTTTTTGGCATTGATCAGCTTCAGGAGCATGTTCAAAAACTGGCCTTCATCAGCTGATGTAGTCATGATGTTCCTATACAGGTCAAAATCCAGCAACTTTAAGTAAAAGTGAAGCCATTCGAATGTAAAATGAAACGAAGTAATTTTACTATTAAAGCTTGTGTAAATTTATTAACTTTTATGGTTAGTTTGAAAAATAAATCTTGAACTTACCATGGGTGTTTGGCAGTTAATTCCCTTAACTCCTTCATGGACTCCGGCTCTTTTGGGTATACACTTGTTTCTAAAATATACTGTAAAATTATATAAAAATAGTGTAGAAACATGATATTAGTGTAATCACAAATTAAAAATTATTTGGGTTTTATCACTATCTCAATTTTAACAATTAACTTCTTCTTTTTAATTGGTTTAAAAATACTTTATCAACAAATATGAGAAGTTACAATTATTTTGATTGATTATGATTTAGTAAATATTTAGATATAGGAAAATTTGAATAGATATAACAATCAATTAAAATAGAAATGTTAGTCACTCAATATAGGATTTCCTAAAATGTATGAGATCAAGATCATTAATTAATTTTAAGAAGATGTTAATTACCTGATACAGAGCATCACTTTGGAGGAGACTTTTGTGACCAACTTCCTTGTGCCTAGTTTGTTCGGAGACATCCGATAAAACTTCCTGGTACTTGGACTGATTTTGATTTTCCACACCGTTAGATGCCATTTTGCTTGAATAGAATCTGCTCCTCAGTTTTTGTCAAAAAGAAGGTTTTAATATGTATTCCAAATGAAGCACACAAACAAGTGACATATATAGGAAGAGGATCATCCGGTTTGAACCGCGGTTTGGTTGTTGGACCACCGGCCAGAGTGTGTCCGGTCGGGGGTTGGTAAAGTCTTGCTAATCATTTAGGTATGATAATGCAATACGACAATAATTTGTTAGGACTAGGAATACTATCGACGGCTGGTGATGGGGTTTTAATGGGGGAATCGTTGGTCGGACGGTTGTCGATGAGTCAAAGAATCTAATCATTGAAAAAGCGCCCCGAACATTGTGGGTCCCACGATTCGGTTTGAGAGCGATACGACTTTTCCGTGTGGAGTAGAGAGTGGTTGTGAAGTTGGTGGAAGCAAACTGTGGTTAGGACTACGTAAAGGTTTCGTAACCGGATTTTTTAGTTCTATTTTATACAAAATGAGTATGATGCTTCTCAACGATTAAATTTATAGATTATTCTTAGAGCACATTTATATCATTTTGTTTCTCAAGACTATGAATTATTTATATATAAATTTGAATAGTAAAAGTCAAAATTCTTAGTCAAGAATTAAGATTTACATTTCCTTGCATCCTCACAATTATTGGATAATAAATATAAAAGAAGTGGAAATCGAAAAAAACTCATTAAATAAGAAAATGCAGTTTTTATTTTGCTAGCATCCAATATAGATCATTTTTCTCAACATTTATCGAGTTCATCTTATAAGTATCTTTGTTTAGCTTGTCTCCTGAATTTAGATAAAATTTAAAATTTAGAAGATTCAGTTGGCAAAACAATAAAACGTTATTAGGTAAGATGGCAATCGACCAAAAATAACCATAAGTGACTGTAAGAAGGGCATGATCAGTCGCCATGATCTATAGTTGACCGTGATAATATTAGGCCTTCTTGAAATATACAACCTAAGTCTACTGAGTACAATACTCTCTTCTGCTAAGATATTATTGTCCACTTTCTTTCTCAGCTATTCACATGAGCAGGTATTTTCTCTTTCTTCTCTCTCTCTCTCTCTCTCTCTCTATATATATATATATATATATATTTCTTTCTCTCTCCAATATTCTTTATTAGTATAGAAACTAAACTAAGGTTTCAATTTCTGTTAAGCAACTCTTAATATTTCTTATCGCTAGTACCAAATCTAAAATCTACGCAACCAAATTTATCACTTGGTCTAACTATTTTTCTTTTTGATGATTTTGTGAGGTATTGAAAAAGGAAGAAGAAATTGTATTCTTTGGACTTCGAGTGTCAGCAACTCCTAAAAGTAGTTTTTACAATGTTGGTAATAAAAAAGATATTCTTTCTATCTTTATTCTACCTATTTATAAGTATGTTCGAATGTTGTTATTTCTATTATAAACCCTAATTGTAATTTATTATACATTTGTATCTACTATACAATGGAACTCCCATTGTACTATTGTTATTATTTGTAATATCTTATACATGTGCAACTCCAAATCTATCACATATAGTCTTTGAATTTTTTGGGCCACTTTGACACATGTTTTGGCCTTTAATTTGTGGTGCGTGTAATAATTCCCACCCCCCCGGTTGGAAAAACGACCTTATACTCAAGGTCGAAATTAGGGTAGTCTCAAAAGAAATGTTGTAAATGTACCTAAGAGACATCCTCTGTAAGTAGTGCTTCCCATTTTACTAAAACCTGCTTCACTTCTATTCCCTGATGTTTGATCACTCTTGAATCCAACACTGCTAAAGGAGAGACAATAGGATTATTATCCATTGATTCCTGTGGTAATGGAATTTGATTCACAACATCTCTTGTTGAACCTAAAAGCTATTGTGTGAGATTTTGAAGAGAATAAAACTATGAAAGTTATGTTAAATCAATTATCATTATAAACCAATGTGCAATTCTTGTATGAACTTGATCAATTGTATCTTTTAAGGAAATTGAATAACCTTGGAAATACTTCATAACTCATTAAATTGATTTTGATCTTATTGAAATAAGAAAAATGGATCAAAATTGTTTACTGCGTCTAAGTGTGTTTTTAGCTATTCTGGTGTAAACTGTCTAACTGGTTGAACAAGATGAACTGTGTTAGAGGCACATGTTGGACCGTGTAACTGGTTATCCTTGGACCATCTGATTGGTTAAGGTAAGTCTTATGAAGTCAATGAGCTATGTTGAACCATATGGTTAGTGACCTAAAGACTGTCTGAATGGTGACCCTATTCGAATGGACTATTTGGTTGGTCTGATCACAACTGTCTGATTGGTTCAAATAGAAATTAGCCATTACAGTACATTTAATATAGGATGAATAGGGCCAATAGTAGGATTTTTGCTAGAGAATATAAATATAAGTTTGTGGACAGTTGAAGTACAATTAATAGAGTCAAATACCTGCAATTATTCCTCTTGTTTGCTTGTACTTCATTCCAATTGTCTTATGTTTATTATTTGTAATTTTTTGTAAACTTTAGTATAGTATCAAGCTTCATATTTGCAATTTTACTCAAGAGAGAGTAGTGATTGGGAGTTGTTGTAATTGTGAGATCATTTTGTAATAGAGGTTGGGTATAGATACTTGTGCCATTGAAATTGTGATCAATAAAATTATGTGTGAAGACTATGATTGAGGTATTAGGTGATCGTGGAGAGTAAATGGTAGTCTAAACTTAATGTTAAAATTTCAAGCTTGATTTCTGTATCCTTTTCTCTTTAGATTTCTGCACTTTAATTGTCTCTTAATTATTTTCATATTGCTTCCATTTATCTAATTTGATTAAAAAATCGTTATCAAAGTAAAATTTGGTCATTAAACTCAATTTACGCTCCCTCTTGAGTTCTTAATGTAGTTTTTCATTTAGTACCAAAGCTAATCTCTATAGTTTTCATTGTTTCATCGCTTCATCGCATTACAGAGTAAGATCATGACACTAAATGCACTAGTTTTCATAGAGGGTTAAGCTATAAATAAATCACTACTTCTTACTAGTAAAAATTATCTCTATTGGAAGTATAGGATGGAAATTTTTATTAAAGTACAAAATAGAAAACTTTAGCATGTAATTGAAAAAGGACCCATTAAAATAGAAGGGAAGGAAGAGGATGAATATACCTAAGAAGATTGGAAGAAAGTAGACTTAAATGAAATAGCTATAGACATATTATATTGTGCTATGAGTGAAAATAAATTTAATAGAATTTGTATATACACAAATGTTAAGGAAAATTGGGATGAGCTATAAAGCACATGTGGAGGCACATCTAGAGTTAAAGATACTACAATAAGTTTATTGTATAGCGAATTTGAAAACTTCAAAATACTTCCTAATGAGACCATAGATAAAATGCATAAGAGATTTATTACTATTATTTATCCATTAACGGTGCTTGGTAAGAGACTTTTTAACTTAGAGATTAATTCGAAAATTCTTAAGTCTCTTCCAAAATAATGTGAAGCCAAGGGGACCTCTATTGAAGAAATGCATGAAAAGCAATGTCGAAGGAATAACTTCTTGATACATTTAAGACCCATGAGATAATAAAAGGATATGGAGAAGAATCCAAGAAGAAGGCTATTGCTCTCATATCTACTGATTGCAATACTAGTGATGAAGGTGATGAAAGTGATAATGATGATGATGAAATGGCAATGATGGTAAGGAGATTTAAAAAGTTTATGAAGTTCAATAAGAAGTTAAAGAGAGACAAAGTTGATGGTAGCAATACCTCAAAGTATATAAAGGAGAAAAAGTAAGTTATAAAGTGCTATAATTACCACCAACCGGGACACATCAAGTATTATTGTCCACTCCTTGAGAAAGGTGACAAAGCATCAAGAAAAAAAGCCATGGTTACCACTTGGAGTAATAGCGTTTCGAGCGATTCGAATGATAATCTTTGCCTCATGTCCTTGGATAATAAGGTATGCATTACATCCTAATCTTCTTAAGATGAGTTGAGAGACATATATGGTGGTCTTTTAAAAGAGTTTGCTAAAATGTAAAAAAAGAATAAGATTCTTAAACAAATGATGAATGATGTAAGAAATGAATTTGATGTATTCAAACACAAGTATAATAAGGTAGTTGATGAAAAAGAAAACCTAGAAGAGGATAATGAATATTTAAGAAATGAAAATGAAAATTTAAAAGTTGAGTATGATAGTTTAAAGAAGGAAAATGATGAATTAAACAAAAAGAATGAGGAAATCATGCATGAGAATAAAGAGCTAACTAAGGAAAATGGAGGAATGAAATTAAAGATCAATGTAATTAAAAATGAAAATGCATGTATAGATAAGTTGGCTAAGTTAGAAATAGAAAATAATGTGTTGAAATTCAACCTAGATGATTTAAGACAAACTATACCCAATTTCATTGAAGGTGAAAAGAATTTAAAAGAACTTTTTGAACAACAAAGGCATGGTCTTGAGAAAACTAAAATTGGTTATAACAAAAACAATATCTACAAGTCTTACAAAAGTTATTTTGTCAAAATAATTAGTAAGACTTATAATTATTGTGGAAGGTATGGCCATAATGCCCACACTTGTGCAATAAGGATAAATATTAACTTAAATCATAGAGGAAAGATGGTTTGGGTCCCTAAGGAATATAGTTTTATTACTACAACTAACTCGAAATGACCTAAACTCAAGTGGATACCAAAAGTTTAAATTTTTTATTCTTGTAAGGATTTTCAAGGAAGAGCAACAAATGGATTTTAGATAGTGGATGCTCAAAACATATGACGGGAGATGCTATCAAATTTACTACATTGATCTTGAATGATAATGGGAATGTTACCTTTAGGGATAATAGAAAATTAACCGTTCTAGGTGAAGGTAACATTTTTATCAATAATGATCGCATAATTAAAAGTATATTGCTAGTTGATAATTTAAGACATAACTTGCTTAACATTAGTCAATTATGTGATAATAGATATAAAGTTACATTCCTAGCAAATAAGTATATTATTGAAAAAATTAGCAATGATCAAAATAGTTTTGAATGATATAGACAAGGAAACATTTATAAAATCAATTTTGACAATTTTTCAAGTTAAAATAAACGTCAAAATAAAACTTGTCTATCTGTCCAAAATAATGATAGTTGGTTGTGGTATAGAAGACTAGGATACATAAGCATGGAAGTATTTCTAAGCTTATTAAAACAGATAATGTAAAAGGTTTACTACAAATTAATTTTCAAAAGGACAAAGTATGCTAAATATATTAACAAGGAAAACAAACAAAAAATTCTTTCAAACCAAAAGATAATATCTCATCGTTTAAGCCACTATAGCTACTATTACATTTGGACTTATTTGGCCTTACACAAACATTGAGTTTAGGCGGGAAAGATATATTTTGGTCATTGTTGATGATTTTTTTAGATACACATAGACCTATTTTGTTACAAGTAAGGATGAAACAAATTATGTATTCTTTAAATATTGTAAGAAGGTTTAAAATGAAAAAAGCCTTACAATTGCCTCTCTTAAGAGTGATCATAGGAGAGAATTTGAAAACTTTGAAATGGATGATTTTTGTAATTGATATGGCATAGAGCATACCTTTTCGACACTTAGAACTCCAAACTAAAATGGAGTAGCCGAAAGGAAAAATATGACTTTAAATAAAATGGTTAGAACAATGCTTTGCGAAAACAATTTGCTAAAGTATTTTTGGGCTAAAGTCATTAACATTGTATGTTACATTTCAAACCATGTTTTCATAAGATTAATTTTAAAGAAAAATCCTTTTGAGCTTGGGAAATTCAAGAGGGCTAATATTTCTTATTTTCACCCTTTTGGTACCAAGTATTATGTGCTTAATAACGATAAAAAACAACTAAGCAAATATGGCTCTAAATTGGATGAGACTATTTTTCTTAGATACTCACTGATAAGTAAAGCATATAGAGTATTTAACAAAAGAACTTTAGTTGTTGAAGAGTCTATAAAAGTTATGTTTGATGATTCATTGCATGATGTGTCTCATAATAAAATGAATTATATAAGTGCTTATTTGGATAAGGTAGACTTAAGTAATGATCAAAATAGTGCTCTTGATAAAGATGTTCTTAAGGAAGATAAAGATACGAATCAATCAAATTTTGACTTCCCTAGAGAATAGCGATTTGTTAAAGATTATCCTAAAGAACTAATTATAGGAGGACCTTCAAATAAGGTGTTAATAAGATCATCCATTAGAAATATAAGCAACCTAATATTTTTGTCTCAAGTTGAGCCTAAGAGTATTGATGAAGTTCTAAAAGATGAATGTTGAATACAAGTAATGTAAGAGGAACTTAATTAATTCACTAGGAATGAAGTATGGGATCTAGTACGTAGACTTAAAGGTAAACTGGTAATTGGAACAAAATAGGTCTATAGGAACAAACTTGATAAACCGGTATAATAACTAAGAACAAGGCTAGATTGGTTGCTAAGGGCTATAATCAAGAAGAAGAGATAGATTTTGATCAAACCTTTGCTCTGATTGCTAAACTAGAAGCTACTAGAATGCTTTTGGCATTTGCAGCACATAAGGATTTCAAACTATTCCAAATGAATATCAAAAGTGCCTTCTTAAATGTTTATACTAAGGAAGAAATGAATGTAGTGTAACTTCCTAGTTTTGAGCATAATGAGTTACCCGATCATGTTTATAAACTTAATAAGGCACTCTATGAACTTAAATAAGCTCCTAGAGCTTGATATAAAAGACTTATTGGCTTTCTAATGGAAAATGGCTTTACAAGATGAAAATTGGATACAACTTTGTTCATTAAAAGTCATAATTCTTATACATTAATTGTTCAAATATATGTAGATGATATTGTGTTTGAAGCTATTAACATGGATCTTGTAAATGAATTCGTAGAGTGTATGAAGAAAGAATTTGAAATGAGTATGATAGAAGAACTCGATTACTTCTTAGGTCTTCAAGTTAAGTAAGCTAAAAATGGAACATTTATACATCAATCCAAGTATATAAGAGAGCTTTTGAAATAATTCAAAATGGATAATTGTAAAGTTAGGCCTACTCCTATGAGTACAACACTAAAACTAGATAAAGATGAATATGGTAAATCAATTCGTGAAAAGTTTTATAGAGGCATGATAGGAAGCCTATTGTACTTAATTGCATCTAGACCGGATATCATGTTCGCTGTATACTTATGTGCAAGATTTCAGTCTTGCTCGAAAGAATCTCACTTGAATGTGGTAAAATGCATCTTCAAGTATCTAGCGGGTATTATTGAAATCGGCTTGTGGTATCCTAAATACACTTCTTTTGATCTAGTGAGATATTCCAATGCTAACTTTGTTGGATGCAAAGTTGATCGGAAAAGCATAGGTGCCACATGTCATTTTCTAGAAAACTCTCTAGTGTCTTGGCACACTAAGAAACAAAATTCTGTAGTACTCTTAATTGCCAAGGCCGAATATATGGCCGTCGATAGTTGTTGTGCTCAAATCCTTTGGACGAAGCAAACTTTATATTATTATAGTCTTAATTTTCTAATATCTTAATTCGATGTGATAACACAAGTGTGATTAACCTTACAAAAAATCCTATCCAACACTTTAGTACTAAGTACATTGAGATTAAGTATAATTTTATTAGAGATCATGTTCAAAACAATAACACGTGCTTAGAATTTATGGGTACAAATAATCAAATAGCTAATATTTTTCCTCAACCTTTGAGTGAAGATTGTTTTTGCACTTTAAGAAGAGAGTTAGGCATGATTATGGAAGATGAGTGCAAAGACACGTGAACTTAGATAGTGATTTTTGTTTATAATGAGGTTCTCTTTGAGACAACTAGTTTAGAACACCATTTTTGGTCTAAGAAATATGGTCAAGTACGCTACTCATATGAATTTCCTCATTTGATGTGTTTTGTGCAAACTTCATCATCTTTCTTGTTTTTCACTGAGGTATATTTCTTTTCAAATGTTTTTCAAATGGTATATATGTGTTTGCATGCTCAATTAAGTTTACAAACTGTAATGAATTGGTTAAAATGGTCACTGTATGAATTCACACTTCTTTTTGCCTATTAACAAAGCTTAATTCAATTTGGAAAATCCAATATTAATTTAAGCTAAATCTCTCTCATCTAACATGTCAAAAATGTTCTCTTTAGGTCTTTTATTAATTTTTCGACTAGTTTAAATATCAAATCCCATAAAAATCGTAAAGAATTCATGATTTAAGCATCTTCTCGAGTAAGCTATTGCGGACTATAGTTAACCAGTTGGACAGTAGTATCTATTGTACGTACAGTTTCATCAAATCTTCTAACCTCAGAATGTTTACTCAAATCGTTTGGACGGTTACAATCGAACTATTTGGTTAGTCTCAACATATTTTTTTTTAGTAATAACATTTTGTTTGCAACTGTCTAAACAATTCCCCTTAACCATGGGCACAGTTGCATCAAGGTCTTTGATCTCAAAATGCATACTTGGATCGTCTAGATGGTTGCCCTTAAATAAGGGCATGGTTCTAACAGATGCTCCTGAAATCAGATTTCTATATGCAACTGTTCGGACAGTTGGCCTTTCACCATTCGAATAGTTCACATAGTGACCATACAAAATAAAAAAAGCAAAGGGGAGCTCGATCATTTTCTCCCATTTTTCTCTCCTTACCATTTGCACACCTCTCTCCCTCCTTCGACCGATCATTACTCCCTTTCACCACTCTTCTTTTTTTCATCATCCACACTACTCTCTCATCATTCCCTTCCTTCCCTTTTCATCCTCACCTCCTTCTCTTTTCTTAAACCCATCTATCTACAAAATCTAAACCCTAACTTTCTCAAATTAACTTTCTATGGCTGGAAGAGGAGGCAAAGCTCAATGTAGACGTGCTCGAAATTGGGGAAGACAAGCTCTAGATGCTTAGTTTAACAATTATCTCTTTCCAACAATTTGAGATGCACAAATGTATGACAAGTTTCGTCTCATGAAAATAGATTATGGTCGTCATTTTAATGAGGATGTTCTTCAGGCTTTTAGTATACCTGATATGGAAGGAATTATTGTCACGCCCCGAAACGGCAGAGTTATAACAGCCCCCGCCGTGTAAACCATCCTAAGATAGAAGTTGGCCTTACAACCGCTATCTTAGACCTGATCTACACAAGGCGTCCACGACTAACCCGCTTTGAAGGAAACAGTTTGTAATTTATATAAATCATTTCTCTAAGAAAGTGAGAAAAGATATATATATTATAATACAGTTATTACAATTAAGGTTTACAAGATTTCTCCGTAATATATTTCCTAGTTATTACATTATTCAAAAATGAAAAGTTCTAAAGTAAAAGCTTAAACCTTAAAAATATATATTTATTCTTCACATGCTTTTCCTCACTCCCCAGGATCCAGCAATTGCTAGCTTCAGAGTAATTGGTATCCGCTTCTTAGCCAGCACCTGCACGACGTCTATAGGGATGTAAGCAACCACAGCTCAGTAAGTAGGGACGGAGGACTTAAAACTATACCATACACATAACAAGGTTTTCAATCACTTATTAGGTGCAATGCTTGTGTAAGCAAATGCCATCGCACGACGTTGTTCGGCCCGTCGTGAGATTAGAGAAATTGCGCCCGCTTTAATCCGGGTTGAGGAGTTGCCGTTAATGCAACAGCTTACGACCAAACCCAGGCTTGTGTAATGGAGACCTTGCTCCTCCCGCGACTACCTTCGAACCACTGCCTTCACCCTCGCCGCGACCTCCTCTCCTGTCACTTAGTTCGACTGAGGATGAAGAAGGGACCATTTTGCAATCCTGCGCTATCCCTTCCGAAGGGGTCGGTAATTGGCCGGAGAGTCCTAAATTCCCCTAACGGGTTGTCATGCATGTCCAATTATGATTACTGGTCGGATATTTGATTAAGTCCAGTTTAGGGTGATCAATCATTACATACAATTCATACAATATGTGCCAGAGCAACAAAGAAAATCATAGCATCACCCATAATCAAGCACATGCACATATTCAACTATCTAACAAGCACAACCAAGCATAATCTTAAGCCTCCAAAATACAGCATCGTATTAATCCCAACTTACCTCGACTCCTCGCTCACTCACTCGAGGTCCGATTTACTTAGGCCATCGCCGATCATCCCTATAACACAAACGTGGTTTTAGCTTTTCATATAACTATTATAGGTTCGTTTTATCCTATAATGCTTATTGTTAGGTTTTGTTTAAAGTTTAATATGCTTAATTATCTAGGTCTTAAGTCTTTTATAATTATTCTAGGTTTGGGTTTAGGTTCGGGTTCGGTTTCAGTTTCTGCATCAATTTCTAAATTAGATTCTAGTTTGATTTCTAGGTACTGTTTTGTACCCGGACCCTAGAAATTTGTTTCAAGTCATAATGTGAAACTAACCACATTATTTCCAGATACCCTAAATATGATCACTACCCCTAGTCAGCATTTTATTCCATCCGGTACACTTAAATCCGTATTAGTGTACCGAATTTACTCATGTTGTGAGAAATTTTTACATTTTTCATATAATTACCTAAAATTAAATTTTGTTTCAGATTTGTTATGTTCTGATTTTCATTAATTTATTATCTAATTAAACCTAATTTTTTCCATATTTATTAATTTTCAATTATATATATATTTCTAATTTTCTACATTTACCACATAACACCTTCATTACTTACACTTAACACTCCATAGACTAGGATTATGTTTCCACATCAGAGATTAACATCCCTAAACATCTAATTACTATCTAAATCAGTAATTANTTGATGAGAACAAAACTATGTAAGTTACGCTAAATCAATTATTATTGTAAACCAATTTGCAATTCTCATGAGAACTTGATCAATTGTATCTTTTAAGGAAATAGAACAATCTTGGAAATACTTCATAACTCATTAAATTGATTATGATGTTATTGAAAGAAGAAAAAGGGATCAAAATTGTTTGTTACATCTAAGTGTGTTTTTAGTTGTTTTGGTGTGAATTGTCCGGCTGGTTGAACCAGTTGAACTGGGATCAAAGGCATATGTTGGATTGTGCAATTGGTTATTCTTAGACCATCTGGTTGGTTAAGGTAAGTCTTTTGAGGTCAGTGAGGTATGTTAGACCATGCGGCTAACCTAAAGACCATTGAAATGGTAACCCTATTTGAATAGACTGTCTGGTTGGTCCAATCATAACCGTTTGAATGGTTCAAACATAAATTAGTCGTTACAGTGCATTTAATGCATAATGAATAGGGCTAACGGTTGGATTTTTGCTAGAGGATATAAATGTAAGTTTGTGGGCAGTTAAAGTATAATTAATAGAGTCAAATACCTGCAATTATTCCTCTTATTTGCTTGTACTTCATTCCAATTGTCTTGTGCTTATTATTTGTAATCTTTTGTAAACCCTAGTATAATGTCAAGCTTCATATTTGTGATTTTACTCAAAAGAGAGAGAGAGCACTATATTAAGTAATTGGGAGTTGTGATTATGAGATCATTTTGTAATAGAGATTGGGTGTAGGCCATTGAAATTGTGATCAAGAAAATTGTGTGTGAAGATCTCAGTTGAGGCATTGGGTGATTGTATAGAATAGGGGATGGTTCGAACTCCACATTAAAATTCCAAGCTAATTTTCTCTATCCCTTTCTCTTTAAATTTCTGCACTTTAATTGTTTCTTAATTATTCCCATATTGTATCCATTTAGCTAATTTGATTAAAGAATTGTTATCAATGCGAAGTTTGGTCGTTAAACTCAATTCACTCTCCTTCCCCCTCTTGAGTTCCTAATGTAGGTTTTTTTTATCTCCATAAGCCTTCTTTAGTTTGGATATGTGAAACATCAAATGAATCCTTGAATGTTGAGGCAACTCTAGTTTATAGGCTACTTGGCCAATTCTAGCTATCACCTTGTAAGGGCAAAAATATTGTCTTACTAATTTTGCAAAAGATCCGTTAGCTACCGTAGTTTACCTATAAGGCTGTAACTTGACATAGGCAAAATCTCCCAGTTGCAACTCCTTTTCTGATCTCTTCTTATTTGCTAATGTCTTTTTTATATTTTGAGATTGTTGTAAGTTATGTTTTAACAATCTCAAGATATCATCCCTTACCTTAAGCTCTAAATCTACTGCTTCCACTTGTGTCCTATTCATCACATGGTTAGGAATCTTTAGTGCTTCCCTACCATATAATGCCTCAAATGAAGTCATTTGAGTGCTAGAATGATAGGAAGTATTGAAACAATACTTAGCCCATGATAAATACTTGGACTATTGAGTAAGGCAATCAATAACAAAGCATCTCAAATAAGCTTCCAGACTCCTATTAACCACTTCTAATTGTCCATCAGTTTGTGGATGGTAGGTCGGACTCATCTTTAACTTTGTGCCACTTAATCTAAAGAACTCTTGCTAAAATTTGCTTACGAATACCTTATTTCTATTAGAAACAATAGATTTAGGAAACCCATGCAACTTCATTACCATCTCTACAAATAAATGTGTTATTGTAGATGCTGTATATGTGGACTTTAATGCTCTAAAGTGGTAGTACTTTATTAATTTGTTGACAACTACCAATACTTACTGAATAGCCTTTTGAAATAAGTAATCTAGTAATGAAATCGATAGTCAAATCCTCAAAGACTTGTTGAGGAATAGGCAATGGTTGAAGTAAACCTGTTGGAGATGTTGTCAAATACTTCATTTGTTGACACATGTGGCAGTGCTTCACAAATTCTTCTACTTCTTTTCTTATTCCTTGCCAATAAAAAGAACTACTCAGTCGCTCAAGTGTTTTAAGCACCCTTGCATGTCTAGCCACAGGAGTTGTATGAAACTTCATAATAAGATTTTGAGTAATTATTGATCGTGTTGGAATAAATATTTTATTTCCCAAATGTAAAAACCCATCCCTGTACACCAACGACTATTGCAACATTTCTCCTTGAACACATTTGTCTCACAACTCTTTCCAACTTTCATTATTTTCAAATTCTTTCTTTGTAAGTGTAATGAAATCAAAAGAAGGAAAAGAAATAGAATGAAAGTGACCTTTATCTTCCATCTGTATTGATAAGGCATCTGTTATCTTATTCAATGCTCTTGGTTTGTACTACACCTCATAATCATAACTCAACAATTTAATTAAGTATTGCTGCTGCTTTGGTGTTTGTATGGTTTGAGACATGATTTTCTTAAGACTTTTCTGATAAGTTCTAATGATCAAATGTCTCCTTACTAAGTATTGCCTCCATTTCTTGATTACTTCAACAACCATAACTAATTCTCTCATATAGGCACTAGCTTTTTATAGTCTTGTACAAAATTTCTCAGTATAGAAAGTAATAAAGTGAGATTCTTGGTGTAATACTGCCCCAATGCCTAAAATCGAAGTGTCTGTCTCCACAATAAAGACTTTTGAAAAGTCCAGTAAAGCCAAAATTGGTGTCGATATTAGTGCTTCTTTTAATAGCTTAAAAGTTAATGCAGCTCCTTGATTCCTTGAAAAGAGTACTTTTTCAGTAGATTTGTTAAAGGACAAGCAATAAAAGTATAATTTTTGACAAAACACCTATAATAACCAGTTAAATCTAGGAATCCTCTTAATTGCTGGATAGTAACAGGCTGTGGCCACCATGTAATTATTGTGATTTTCTATAAATTAGGGCTCATTCCCCCATCCAACACTATATGGCTTAGATATTGCATTATATCTTGGCCAAAAGAACACTTTGGCTTTTTTCAAATAGAAAGTATGCTTTCTAAAACATTGTAGAGCCAAATCTAAGCGATGATAATGTTCTTACATGTCTCTACCATACACTAAAATATCATAAACAAACATAACGATGAACTTATATAGATAGGGCTTGAACATAAAGTTCATCATAGCTTGGAAAGCTGCTGGGACATTTGAAAGTCCAAAAGGCATTACGAAAAATTCATAATGTCCTTCATGGGATTCTGGATGCTATCTTGTGTATATCTTGAGGAAACATGCGGATTTGACGATAACTTGCCCTTAAATCCATCTTCGAAAACACTTGTACGTTGCCTAATTCATTTAGCAATTTATCTATTGTTGGAATTGGAAACTTATCTAAAATGGTAGCTTGATTTAAGGCCCTACAATTCACACAAAACCTCTATGAACCATCATTTTTCTTAACTAGAAGCATTGTTGAGGAAAATGGACTTGTACTTAGCCTTATAACTTCTGTTTCCAGCATTTCACTCACCAGCTTCTCTATTTCATTTTTTTTTTTTGAAAATAGGGATATTTGTAAGGCCTCACATTCATTGTTATTTTCTTGTCCTTTAAATGTATGTGGTGTTAAACATCTTGTAGTGGAGGCAATGATAAGGGAGTTGCAAAGACATTCGAAAATATGCCTAATAAGGACTCTATCTCCTTAATACAGGTAACATTAGTGGATAATATCTTCGTCTGAGCCAATAAGCCAAAACAACAAGCTAGATTATCATTTACGATCAGTTTGTGTAACTTTGCTGTATGGATTTCCTTATTGACCTTGTCTGAATTCCCAAGCAACTCCACTAACTTATTATTGAATGTAAAAGACATGGTAAATTTGGAATAGTCCATTAAAATTGGTCCCAAAGTCTTTAGCCATTGAATGCCTAACACTAGCTCAGCTCCTTGAATAAGCAACACATAAAAACCAATAGAAAATGATATTCCTTGCATTTGCAAAGGAATACTATGACAACACCCCTTATAAACCAACTTGTCACCATTGCCTATCATAATGGGAAATTGAGATATAATTGTAATTAATAAATTCAATTGCTTAGCTATATGATCCTGTATAAAATTATGGGTATTGCCACTGTCCACTAATTATGCCTTGTAATCAGTATAACTGATTTCTACTAGTTGCATCATTTGATTTGCCATATCTTGCTCAATTTGGTCAGTATCATGCTGCGACTCCATAATCATTTCATGCTTCCTCTACCTTTTATGATAAGTCTTCCAGTTCAATCATCAAAAGGAATTTTTCCTTACATACATGGCCTCTATGCCACTTCTCTTCATAGTTGTAACATAAACCTTTCTCTCTTTGTAAAGCCAACTCTGTAGGTGACATTCTTTTAATTGGTAGTATTTTCTTATTCATATTTACAGTAGAATTGATTGATTTATTAGAACTAGATGAAGAATAACTAAATGATGAAACTGGTTTTGAAACAAATGATGGTTTGAGAGAAGATACTTTAGAATTTAAAAGACTTTGAAATGAAGTAGGATTTGAAAATGTGATTTTTTTGAGAATAAGAAGAAAAAAATGGTTTAGAAAAAGAATTTTGGTTTTGAAGAGTATGTAGTTTTGCTTCATGAAGTTTGGCAATGCTCATGGCGTCTAACAAAGATTGGGGTTTAGAAGATAGGACTTCTACACGTAGTTGGGCAAAGAGGGTTGAGCTGTCTCAAGAGAGCTCTTCTAGGTCTTCACTTGTTCGTTTCATTATTTGTGAAAAAAATTGCACTCAATAAATGTGCTACCCTTTAAGGACTGGTTGAAGACCAGACACGTAGCAATTCTTGAGGAACTTGTCGAATAAACTAGAAATGTGGTTCAAAAGGGATTTAAATTTAGATTGGTATTGTTGAATACTACCAATTTGAGTCAATTTAGTTAATCTACCTTTATAGTCTTCAAATTCTGTAAGTCTAAATCTTATTTCTACTTATTTTTTTAAATGTATCCCAAGTTGTTAACAGGTCAATCCTTGAAAGCCACTGAAACCACATTAAGGCTTCACTTTTTAAGGTAAAAGAAGCTATCTTCAACCTTTCTTGAACAAGTACATCACGAAAATAAAAAAATTGGTTAATTTTGAATAACCATGAGGTCACATCTGTGCCTCCAAATTTTGGTAATTCCAACTTGATATTGCGAGTATAAACTTTTGAGTCATCTACTTTAGTATTGGAAGATGATGAATTCCCTTTTTCATGCATTAAAGAATTTTGATTCCAACATTCTTGTAAGATTGCATTGTTTGTTTCATGTTCTTGTTCATCTTTATCATCATATCATGCATAGATTGCTGTTTTGTCTCCAAATGCTACATTCTATCTTCCAACTTATCCAATCTCTAGTCCTGATGTTGCATGTCTTTTTGAATTACTGTCATGCTTCTTACATGATTTGCCATGGCCAATTCTTGAATGAATGCAAGATCAATGAAAGCACTAAATAATAAGCCTTCTTGAAATATATAGCCCAAGCCCACTAAGTACAATACTCTCTTCTACTAAAATGTCCACATCTACTTTCTCTCTTAGCCACTCACACGAAAAGGTACTTTCTCTTTCTTCTCTCTCTCTCTCTCTCTCTCTCTCTCTATTCTTTCTCTCTCAAATATTCTTTATTAGTATAGAAGCTAAACTAGAGTTTCAATTTTTGTTAAGCAACTCTCAGTATTTCTTGATGCTAATACTAAGTTTGAAATCTACACAACCAAATTTATCACTTGGTTTGATTGTTTTTCTTTTAAATGATTTTGTGAGGTACTCAAAAAGGAAGAAGATATTGTATCCTCTAGACTTCAAGTGTTAGCAACTCCCAAAAGTAGTTTTTACACTATTGGTAACATAAATGATATTCTTTCTATCTCTATTTTAACTATTTATATGTATGTTCGAATGTTGTTATTTCTATTATAAACCTTAACTATAATTTGCTATACATTTGATCTACTATACAATGCAACTCTTATTGTATTGTTGTTACTATTTGTAGTATTTTGTACACGTGCAACTCCATATCTATCAAATATAGTCTTTGAATTTTCTAAGCCACTTTGACCCTTGTTTTGGCCTATGATTTTTGGTGTGTTTAACGCATGAGTCCATGGTCAATTGTCCATATCATGTGATAGTTTCCTAACTATTTTATGCCTTCCAAATGTCTAAGTTCTTTCCTAACCCCTTTTTTGTTAGGGGGGCTAACTACTATAGTTTAAGAAAAGAGGAATTCGAATTTGATCCATCTGATTAGGAGATTAGTATTTATGCCATTACACTACAATGACTTTGGCTAAGTTTATTAATCTTTGTGAACACTTAGTGCAGGGAAGAGTAGAAATTCCTTAGGAATCTATTGTGAGAAATAAGGCTATATGATTTTAAGAAAACTAAGTTATACAATTGTTGTTTAGTTAGTGGATCCATTAGGTCATCTTTTGTAGTTTTGTACCCTCTTTCTTTTGATGTCTTCAAATAAATTTAGTGTGTCATATCTCTCATTTACTTGTTCATTTCTATTATTATTGTGTAATTTGTAATCCATAACCTAAAATCTAGATTTCATTCTAACAAATTGGTATTCAAAACGAGGTTGAAAGTTTAGGGATTTGAGAGCTTGTGATTTACATAATAGAAAAAAAGCTATCAAGCATGATATCAAATTGCTTAGTGATTGCATGGATTTTGGAACTCAATAAGTGTAAATGCAAGGGATCTTCGTGCTTTAGGCTTGAAAAAGTTTTTAGATAAGCAATAGAACCCATAAGGGATAATGACTGGGTAGAATTTGATATAGAGGCCCCAATAACAATCTAGCTTTGTTTGATGAATAATGCATTGCAAAAGGAATTGGCAATGTATACAGGAGGTCTAACAAATAATGCATTAGAAGAGCAATGCCTAATTAAGTCTCTCATGAACTAGTGTGTTGAAGCAAATAATATTATCACTTTAGATGAGTAAAGGGTGGCTAGTAAAGGCAACATAAGTGTTTTACTAGTTTGAAAAATATTGTTGTTAAGGTAAAGATTGAAGATTGAACGATGATCCTATTATTTTTTCTACTATCTTCATTTAGCAGGTTCAAGAAGACTATGGTCTATAGTAAGCAAATTTGCCAATAGAAGAGGTCAAAAGTAATTTGTTAAGCAAGGATTAGTTTGACTATGGGATGAGATCTATAGTATGGTGGTTGTAAATGCTTAAATTATAAGGGATTAATTGCCTAGTAGTAGCACAATTCTAGAGAAGGGTGTATAGCCTAGGATATAATATGTTATTGAAAAAAAAAAAAAGAAGGTTTCGATGATAGTTAACTACCTAGAGAGGCAGAACATGAGCCAAATGGGGGATAATAAAGTTAAAGTTATTATTAAGATGGCAATTACCGAGTTAAAAGAAGATGAGGTATCATTGGCTCCTAATAGTTAGAGGAAATCCAGATATTGAGTTTTATTAAATTTAGGATTTCTTTCTATATGTGCTATAAAAGAGATAAGTATTAGATCTATTTTGTGTTGTTAAGTTTTTTAATTTGGTTTTTATGATAACAAAATATATATTAAGTAAATATTAATATGCAGGTTATTTAAATTTATATTTTAAAAAAAGTTAAGTTTAAGATAAATTAAAGGGGATCATATTATAAAATTATCAAGTATTTTATAAGGAAGGTTAATAGTACTAAGTTGCTCAATGGTTGGTTTAGAGGTTATTGATTTGATATGTGAAGTCCAATATATTTAATTAATGTATTCAATACGCTCTACTCGAGCAAGATTCATATCCAAAGGGGATTGATTTATGAGGATAGATTAAGTGTTAAATTAGTTCTGCGAACTAGTTTCAAGCAATTTAATGAGCTCATGAATATTCATGGCCAGATAATAAAACGGAAAAATTCATAAGTAAATTGAAGTAGGTCAAGGACGGATTCCTGCTCCCAACATGCCATCATATTGAAATGAACAATGGTAAACATAGTTACATTAGGTTTTAAGAAAACCATCAGTTGGTGGAGTTTATTTAATGGAGACAATAAATTTAGTTTCCAAGCATCTCAACGTGGTCCCACCCTCTAGCTTATGGCATGGTGTTATTGGTAGACCAATTTCAATTATCTACGTCAATGCGAAGCTTTTTAAGTTCATTGTGGCATTCAAAAGTGTAGCTACGACGTCCAAATGCCAAGTAAATTGATTTGAAGCACAGCTATTTGTCCAGCATTTATCCACGTGAAGAGATATCGACATGTGCAATTCAAGGATAAGGTTTGGAGAATTTTATGAACTCAGGTGCAGATTTTATGGGATTAAAATCAGATATTCAAATACAAGAATATATGGCAAAGTAAGATTTTCTCGAAAATTTGTGAGATTCATTTTTCGAATTCGAGGTGCAGCCGTGGCGAGGAGAAAATATTGAAGATTTGCTCCATATGTCTTTTTGGCGGTGTTTATTTCAAAAGTTGAGGGTGGTTTATTGGTCGAATAAATCCATGTCTCTGAATACATCCAACGTTGAAGTTTTCTTGCGTATAAAAGAATTTCAATAACAGGTTGGTTTATGCTAGAAGACTAGTAACAGTCTTTTTCCATTTCTTTTCTTTTGACCGTATTTAAGGAATTGCACATGCATAAGGACGCTTGAAGTCAAAAAGAAAATAGTGACACACGAGAAGAAAAGAAAAACATTTCATCTTTCAAAGCCGTCTCTGCGAAGCTACTTTGAAAATAAGAGTTAATCTAGTGTTATTATTTTTATTGTTATTTATATTTTGAGCGAATATCCGAAAGGACATTATTTGTTGTATTTCTTCCTTTCCAGTAGAGAGGATCCGTATAGTTTTTCACTCTAGTCTGTAAGAGAGCTTATAGGGAAGCTAGATAGACAAAACAGTGAGTGAATGTGCCAAGGACTGGCTGTGATTTTGTAATTCTCAAAAAGAATTTGATTTGGATATAGTAGAAGGACATCAGTGTGAAGTTCTTGAAAGATTGTAGTAGGCACAAAGTTGAAGTATTAAAAGTTTTCTTGCCAAATCTTCTTATTCCCCTACTCCTTTAACTTTCATGTTTTTAGTTGTTGTTTTATATTATTTTCCACACCAATTACATTAAGTAATCAAAAGAGGACGTTTCAATAACAATTTAAAAAAAGTTTTACTGTTTTAAAGTAACCAATTTACAACTCTCTTGGTTACTTTTGGGACATACTTGTGCAAAGTGGTTTAATGTAATAAGTAATGGCTAAAGGATGAAGTTTGCTCATGTAGATAGCATCGGTTTTAATTTGCACAATGGCGAATGTATATGGTGTTAGATGTAACGTATATGTGATGCCCTAAACTCATGATGCCATAGCTTGCTATGTGTTACTACTATCTCACGATATGCGAAGGCATTAACACTACTCTATAATCTCCATATCACGTGTATTATCTTCAAATAACCTTATGGAATAAAACTCCAAGAAACTAACTCCTCCATAAATGACTTCAATTCATGTACAAAGTATAAATATCTACAAGTCTCAAAACTCTCATAAAAGTGTCCCAAAAATATTAAGTCTAAAACATGGGTCAATAAAATAGTTTTCTCTCAAAATCTCTAACTCAAATCTCATCATCATAATAACAAATGTAATCACAACTTTTCCTATCTTAGTAGTCATAATATGTATCGTCACACTTGTCATAGCTCATCTAAAGATCTTGTAGTTGAAAAAGAAGGAGAAATGAGCTAATACTCAATACATGAAAATCACTCCCACAGATCTATGTCATGTAAACCTATATTCACATGCATAAATGTAGCATAAATATCATACAAATCAATTCATTATCTTTGTGTTTAGCAAACAATTAACACCAAGATTCTCATGATCCCTATTAAATCGAATTCTTAAATTGGGATAATAGTGTTACGGCTCTTAGCATTATAAACCGATACTGGGATATTAGTGCTGCGACTTCCAGATGCCTTTAAACTATCGACACCAAAACACTAATATTACGGCCCCTCAATGCCCCTTAAACCTAAATTGGTGTTGGGACACTGGTATGGTAACCCTTAGACACTACCTTAATCTACCTCAAATGTTTCTAGTACATGACTCCATTTGGAACACTATCACATACTAATCAATGAGTTGACACCTTAGGGATATTGATACTATAAACCTATAAGCATAATTCCAAATCATTATTAGTCTAATTCATAATTGACTAACCTACATAAGTATAAGCAGCAACGAACATTAACATGTACTTAGCTCTTAGGCAAAAATGAAATCTCCTAATCTCCAACTTGTACTCCTAAGTATATTCAAAGGATAAACTCTTTTTAGTAACTCATTTTTATATCCTAAGTCTTTTAACCTTATCCTTAACCTTAACTAATCCTTCTTTGACTTAAGGCCATAGAGTAAACGCTTATCTAAGTTAATAGTTGTCAACTAAATTTTAAAGATTGTTATAATTTACTTTAAAATGATTAATTATGAATTAGATATGTTATAAAAAGGGAGTATTAACAAAAAATAGATGAAAAAGAAAGATAAGAAGAGCATGAGGAGAATTATGGTCATGTTTTTCAGCTGTGTTTCTCTCTATACACGACATTCTATAATCCATAGTCAGGTTCACACTCATTTTCTTGGTGTAAACCCTTTAGTCCTCTAAAACTCAACTTCACACCTACAATTTCCACCAACACACATATGCTACCCACACCAACATCACCCAAGAGATCTACGGGCACAAGCATGGCCATGCTTCTTACTTGTGCTCCTTTACTCTCTTTGTTTCCTCTCCCTTTCAATTACAACCTTCCACAAAATTAATCCTAATGCACAACAAGATTCAAAATCTACTCCTTTTTTATTCTATTAACCTTTAACAACGGAAAAACACTCAGAAGTAGTTTCTTAAAACAACAAATCTAAAGATTTAACATCAATAACAACCAAGATTTAGAAGTACCTTAATTAATCACTTGGTTAAGGCTTTTGGTTAAACAACACTATAAAAGTTGCATCATAAATGTAAGGAAACCTTAAGAAAAACCAAGCCTCTAAGATTAGTTTTAATTCCAACAAGATTTGTTATTAGAGGAATTGTTTCTTACCTTTTCGTTACACCATTCTTTCTTGATGTCACTACTATTGTGTAGGCTCTATCATTGCAAAGGGGAGAGAAAAGAAAATGACTGTTTGGTATTAAACGAGTATTTATGTGTAGGCTTTTTCTCTATCCCTTAAATAACTTCTTATCGTTTTTACAAAAATACCCTCTTTCATAAAGGATAATTGCTCCTTTACCCCTTCTTAATATTTTATTATTATTTTCTTTCACTTAGAATTTTGTAGGTTTTACAATATATGCCGTAGTTGTATTGTAATATTTTACCTCTTAACTTGACAAATTGTGCTGGTTACTTAGTATAATGAGATCTAGCTACATAAGGGTATCCTATGTAGGTTTAGCATTGATGAGAGTGGTAGATACCAAAAAATTGTTCCTACTATAGGGGATAATAAATCTTCCTAGTTATGTTATGGATGTTGATCCTAAGATAGAAGATCCTAGTGTTTGTGTAATTATTTATGATGGAAAATGTGTGTTGGCTATCTAATAGAAAAGTTCGTTGTACTTTACTAAAATGTTGCTTTAAGTCACAAGTGAAGAGATTTTGGAGAAAACCAAGCTCGCAAGGTCTACAAAGTGCTTCATAACTCAATGTATAGTAAAGGAGCAAAAAAATGTTGCAAATACCATCATCATGGTTGCCCATAGTTATTAAGGTAAAGGGATGGCACAATTTAGGCATAAAGTGATAGAGACTTACGAGTATGTAGGGTGCATTAGAAGCCTAAAGGAGGGTGGGTAGGAAGATGAAACCATAAGAGCTTCATTATAAATGTTGCTTAGATACATATATGCATGTGTGTTGACTTATGCAAATTAAAACCAACTTGAGAATTTGTGGAGTCTCTTAAATATACAAGAGACTTCAATTTAAGAGAGCAATCACACAGAGACCTGGTCAAAGGGCAAAGCCAAGTGCAATTTGGCACATGGAGGTAATTAGCCAAATAAAGACATGGTTAACTACTAGAGGTGTGTGGTTAATTGCCATGGCTTGTGTTGACTACCATGGTTCCTTGGTGATTGTATATTATTGTTATGTGATAGCTTCCTTTCGATTTCTTATTGTCTAAGCTATGTCTTATTTTATGTATCAAAACTTCAACTTCTGTTAATGTATACATGCTAAAATTGGGTAATGTGCGAAAGAGCAAAATTCTAAAGACACAAATAAAGGACACGGTGCTATGAAATTGCGAAAAAAAATCAAATTATATAGTAATTGTTTACACTAATAAATCTATTCAACCTTGCTTGTGCTCTTATACCTTGTTCTTATGGGGGCTTTTAAGTAAATTTTTATTGTTATTTCCTCATTTACTTACATCGTTATAAGATATGTTATCTAAAATAGAAATATGGTCCTAACAATGTCAAATCACATGCTACTTCTAGATAAAGTCATATAACTGTATATACTCTTTAAAAAGCTTAAAGGACTTCATTAGATATTCAAACACGAATAAATAATAGGAAGGGCACTTTAAAATACATGAACCCTAAACTTCTAAACAAATTATACTCACCATTCTTTTCTCTTTTTTTCCCCCTTTTTTCTTTATTCGTGATATGTCTACTTTTCCTTAGTTTTGAAGGTTGTAAGTCCACCCACAAACATGGGTGGTTGCATGATCCACCTATAGTGATAAGTTCATGACTAACCACTTGTAAAATCAATTAGGTTTGAAACAACTTTTTATATTTATTATTTTTATTTTTTGTTTTCATTTTCTATAATTCTTTATTATATTATTTTACAAAATTAATTATCGTGGACCTATCATAAGCCAATATATGTTCCCTTATTAGCATTAACATATAGTGATGAAACATATATGAATACAAAAAGGATATAACAGATATCATATTTTTATAATTTTCTCCTAACAAAATGTATCGTTACCATCAGATATAATCATATTTGATTTCCTAAAAAAATATACTAAACAATAATGTATCCATAGGTCTCACTTCTAAGTTCTTTATTTTAGGTAGTATTGATTGCGTAATTTTTGTGGTGCTGGATTGAACAAAAAATTTTATTTCACATTTGGTTTATAACTTTATTTGGTGATTAGATAAAAATTAGATTAATGGATTGAACAAAAGATCTAAATTTTGTTCTATCTACATTATGGTATAAAAATAAAGTTCATTAGACAAAAACAAAAATATTTTATTACTCTAAAAAATATCCTTTCATGTTATAATATTGAATTAATTAATATTATTTTTATTAAATATTACAAAAATTATTTATTTTATAATATAAATAATTAATTTTTTAATATAAATTTTAAGTTTAATATTATATAAATCAAATATGGTACAATAAGTTTATATTGTCCAATCCGATTCTCTTTATCTAATCCAGTTTTTGCAACCAAACATTATCTTAAAGCATTAGTAGTGAATGGAATGAACAACTTGTTATTTGATACTAGATATTGATAATATAACCACTTTACAGGTGCATGAAAAACAGAAATTAACTCCATGTAAACTAGCAAGAAAAGTTCAATCATGATATTGATAACATTCTAGTAATAACCAAAAGCTTAGCATAGTAGTAGTCCCTCAATTCCGAATTCGGAGCATAAGCATGAAGGCAATGTCCACATTTCCAATGAGAGCTGCAACTCAAGCTCTTCCTGGATTTATTTGTCATGGATCCTTTTGGCAATCACTCGTGGCAAAGAAATAGATAGAAATAAATGGACAAGAAGAAAAACGAGTGGAAATGAAGAGAAACATATTTATATATATATTTTTTTTTATTTGGTTAGTTTTATTGAAATGAAATGAAACGAAATTACTATTTAAAAAAATTATCACTATTTTATTTTGATGAATATAATTAGAATGTGTAAATTTATCAGTGTGTTTTCCCTATTTTCCATCCAATTCCTCCCTTCAGTTAATTACCAAACACTATATCTCGTTCGGTTTCCATGCTCCTCATGCTATCCAATCAGAACGTAAAAGTTTAACCCAATATAGAGATGGAGATAGCCATTGAACAACAATTGTTTCGAAACTTCTTACATCTAAATTAACACAGAAAGTTCAATCATAGTACTAGCATTTAGTAACAGTCATAACTTATCTAGGGATGAGCAAGTGTGGAGTCCAAAACTTCTCCTCATGGCTAAATAATACAGCCAATCGTGTGTATTCTCTTATACTAAATAATATCCGTATACCCATTGTTCCTTCTTTTTCCTCGAAAAATTGAAGAGAGAAGATTAAAATTAATTGTTTAGGACAACATCACGAGCGCCAACAAAGCCCAATATTTCTTGTGCAATAAAAATTGCAAACTTACTGTGAATGACCATAAGAAAATTATAACATTTTCAAACATCTCTCTTCCAAACTTAGTGAGAAAAATCTGTAAATTTGTTGACTTCACGATATGAATATTGTGTATTCATTCAACTATTTGGAGATTGGGACTGGAGATTCCCACCCAATAACAAACTGATAAACTTCAAAAGCATCAGCTTCCACTATAACAGATTCATAGATAAATTGATCTAATATGTAGAGTAGAAGCCAGCGAAAAGCCCCCAAAGCTTAGCATGAAATTTGTCTGTTAATTCCAAATTTTGAGCATAGGCATGAAGATCAGACTCCAACCGACTCTTTTAGGGTTATTTGTCACAGAGAGATTTAGTTTAAGTTTAACTTTAACTCAATGTGATAGAGATAAGCAGCATTGTTTCAGAACCTTTGATTTATCTACTCCTCCTATGATAAGCTTGGGAGTATTTTTATTTTCAAAAAAATGATTTTGTTTATGAGTTTAAACAATAGATGGTCCGGCAGGGCACTAGCCAAGCCAGGCTGTGAATAGAAAATAAAAAAGATCGTCCAGAAGACAAAAAGGGATTCTTTATTTTATTTAAAAGTCTATTTTGATTTATATAGATATATTTTATATCCTATCGCTAGAATAGCCTGTCCAAACAAAGATAAACCAGCAAACATTCTTTTATTTATGTTCTTCTAGGTAGTCTATATGGATGCCAATAAAAAATGAGCACATGGAGGCTTAGGATCATACAAATTTTCCTTCTATAGGATAAATTGCAAATATACTCTTTATGATTCCTCTACGCATGCTTACCTTCCTTAACGTAATATTGAGGTTCAAACCCCAAATCATTATAACAATACTTTTTGTTCCCTATATTACTATTTTACCCTTAAAAAATAGTAAAAAGTACTTTAATATTCTTTAGTTATTTTATTTAAGAGCAAAATACTGAAGTAGAATCGACAAACACCTTTATTATTATTTTTTTTTTTCAAGATTTGAGAGTCTAGTCACTAAGTTTAAAAATAAGGAATCCAAACGTACGTAGAACAAACGAGGGGGTATGGATTTTTTTTTTTTTTTTTTTTTAACCAACCGGGATCCTCACTTCACCACCCCCAACAATTTAACAATCTTTTTTCCTTCCATTATTGGTCCTGGTAATGTTCCAAATATCACTTCTATATACAGCACCTTGGAAAATTTCCTAATCAAGTTTCCTTTTTTCCTTCAAGTGAATCCTTTGTCTGTAGGCCTATCTCTCATGAAACTTCTTATGAGGGTCCTAAAGTAAAGCTTACTCTCATGGTTCATATATTAGGACAGCCGATTTAATTATATAGAATATGTCCCTCTCGCAATGGAATTATTGATTTCATAAGTTTAGTTAAACCAAGGTGGAAAAACAGATCCTGAAAAGTAATCTTTCATGCAATTGTGCAAGCCATTCTGGCAATTCCGAAAATGTTATTGCTGCCTTCTCATCAGTTATGACTTGTGACACCATATGTTTTCTGGGTCTAGCAGTTTATGAGCTTAAGTTTATCATAGGTCGCTCAAATTCAATGGACTGAATGCAGTTGAAGCTGCAACTACAGATGCAATTACTCAGATTGCTCCCTAAACCCTAGAAACCCAACTCATAACCAATTAGGAAGCATTTCAAGAGCATCCATGGCATAATGCAGTAATGCACGTACGACTTATCCTTTTGACAGAATGCTAAAATGCTAATTAATTCCGAGTTGCTTTTCAATCTACAACTCAAAGAATGAAAATTCCACCTTCAAAGCATTTTCCCTTTTTGGACGAAAGACAAACTGATCGAGGTTCTATTACCCTATGGCATAAGCTAAAGTTGGTTGGTCTTGGAACCTTTCCACTCTAACATTTTCCCTGTTGGATTTTGAAGCATAGGAAAAAGGGGTCCGCACATGAAAATAAGCCTGCAGTCCCTATAAGTTAAATGAGTAATTGGGGTGGGGGGACGGGGTTGTGGTGGGGAGAAAAATTGCTAGAATGGGTGGTTCAAGGAACAACCAACCATTTCCCTAAGATACTCTTATAGGCTATAGCACCTTGAGAAGATGCATAAATTGAAATTCCAGAATCATTATAGCATCAGAAGAATGCAGGTGCACTTCCATGCCTGCTTGCACAGGTTAACAACTTACATTACTCGTTCACCTAAAGAGCAACAGTTGGATAAAGAGTATATTAGAATAAACATAAAAGGAAAAAAGAAAGAACAGTGGCAGGTTTCTGGGAACTCAACAGACGATCCGAAAGAATTGAATAACAGAAGGCATAAAACAAGGCAGACATGAGCCTGCACTTTTCCCTGATAAATTTGCTTTGGAAAATGCTAAAGTTGGTTTCTGCTATCTTTCTTCAACATTAGAGTAACCATATCAATATAAAATGCAATCCTCCGGTTATGCATAAATAGGATCTGCTATAATATATTAGATATTCTGTAATTGATAAATACCTTGCTTGAATCATCAAGATTTTCCTCTCCTATTTTACAATCCCATCATCTGAAAGCTCTGACGAGACAAACGTTCATCGAACAAACGGGATCGTTTGGAAACTGGAATTGAGGAGTATACCTTCCTGTCTACCCCAATGCCCAGCAGCAAGAGATCTGGTGAACCAATCCCGTCCAACTTGGACTATTCTCAGCCATCTCATCCAATTGACCTCAGATTCCATGGTGTTGTGTACAGTCCCTGACCAGATATGACAAAATTGAGCATGCACACTGACACTGATACAACTAGAGTTGTGGGTCCAGTTACTCATGTATATTCTAGGAAGACAACGGGGCCCATGGGCCCTGTTTCTAATACTTTATTCTGGTTTTTGCCAAGTCAGTAGGGTAAGAGTAGCCAGGTACTTAAATAAATGGGCTTCAGTACAATAAAATTAATGATGTAGCAAGTAAAGTTCTGGAGTACTTGAAAAAAGAAAAAAAGGGGGGGGGGGGGGTTGGGGGGTTGGGGGTTTTGCTTAAGTGGGCCTGTTAAGATGGCATGAGAGAACCATAAATAAGGTGGAGATTGTTAGGAGGGGTATCCAAAATCTTCACATACCAAAAAATTGACGATCACGATACTTAATTTTTGAGTATTATACTCAGGTTCCGAGCCTTCAGCTTAGGTTAGCTATAGCCCTAAACTCTTTCCTCATTTTTTTACTTCTTATGTTCTCTCATATCCAGAATTTACTATGTTTGGGTTTGTGTGCTATCAAATTGGCATCAGAGCTTTATGAGTGCATCCGATATGACTCGGATGGAAAGTAGAGTGGAGGGATTGGAGAAGAGAGTCGAAGACATCCAAGGTGGGTAATCTGAGTTGCAGTAGCAGCTAGTGGCCATGGACCAAAGTCGAAAAACCTTTGAAGGTGAATTAAGAGGTTATGGCCGAAGTAAAAAAGCCCTGGAAAATTTGGTCCACTCGATTCAATAGATGCTTAAAGAAGTATTGGATGATCGAAGAGGAAAAGCCACGGCAACCGAAGGTGGGAGTTCTTCACAATCGTTGGGTGGAGTTGGAAATGGGTTGGCGACTAGTGGCGGCGGCTTGACTCATGCACTGGAGCTAATTGGACCTCGGACAGGAGAACGCCTACATTCGCAATCCAATGTTGTCTTGGACAACTCCATGGTAGTCGAGCAAAATGAACCAAAGCTTGATAAGGAGTATCAAAGTAACGTTACGAATTACCCTGCCAATCTTTGATGGGTCTGATCTAGTATTGGATTGCGGCTATGGAGCAGTACTTTGAAGTTCAAGAAACTCGAGAAGAGCGGAAGGTGGCTTTGGCCTCTTAATGCATGCGAGGTAGATTGGTATATTAGTTGAGAACCCTAAGAAGACAAAATCCTCATTTGAACTGGGTTGGGTTCATTGAAGCTTTGCTAAATAGGTTTAATTGAATCACCTCGGGGCAATCCCTTAATCAGTCTATTCACCCTTCGATAATCATCTATTATTGAGCACTATGTAGACGAATTTGAAGCTTTTTTGGCAGACGTGGCTAAATTACAAGTTTTGGGGTATTTTCTTGGGAGGATTGAGAGAAGATATTTATTGATCGTGGTCAGACCAATTAGAATGAGTAGATTTACATTGAGCTCGATTAGAATAGGCTTGGGTTTTATCTCATAATCCTCAACCTGCAAAAAGCTTCCCATAATGTGGCCATAAGAGCCTTTTGATGCTTAAATCAGCAAGGAAGATTAAGAGAAAATGGGATGAGCACTTAGGATGTAAGGGACCATGCTCTATTGGTGCGTTTGTAATGTATGTGATATATCAAACTTAAGTAGTAAGAGGGAGGAGAAGAGGAGGAAAAGATTTCTAAGAGAAGAAATGTTCTGTCTTACTTTATGGCGCTTGGCGCCTTTTATGCGAGTCACCTGGATATATGGTGATTAGAGATTTGTTCATACTTGTTGCTAGCAGATAGCGCGCTCCGTGGTAGAGATTGAGCTTCATTGTAGACGGCATGTTGTAGTTGGTTAGATTACCAAATCTGCAGTTTAAGGACTCAGTAGTTGCATGGGCTGTCAGGTATGCTAGCCGTACAATGGATATCGGACGTGCATTAATGAGTTGTATTGGAGAGTATGCACTAAAGACAAAAGCCACGCTAAGATGCTGAGAAAGGCATTGGTTGATGCTTGATCAGGGGTGAGTTGAGCTTTAAGCTCACGCTAAGCAATCAATGTATGCTGGCTTGATGATCGAGGGGCAATTTGCTTAAAGGAGTGTTATTTTGCTCATCAAGCAAGTTGTAGCATAGAGGACTCGCTTGCTAGCAACTTATGCTCTTCCTAGGATGAGTCATGGCTTCGCAGAAAGGTTGTGAGGCATCAAATTAGCTGGTTGTTCATTCAAGCGCACTTTAGTGTCCTTCATGATGGGCCTTACTCACTAGGTCTTAGTCCGGGTGAGAATCAAGTGTCACCAATATTAGTGTTCGGGTATAAACATCGAGTCCTCTTGCTCTAGTAGTAACTATTAACGTAGAATTTGCCATGGAACGAATGAGAGATGGATGAGAAATATTCCAACTATAAATAGAACAAGTCTACAAGCGCATGTTGTATGAGCTTTTTTACCAGCTCCAAGGACACTAATTATTCAAGGGATGGTTAGTCCAAGGATGCATGATGGTAATGCCAATAATGAAATGGGGTAGGCATTTCTTCCAAAGCAAGCACATGTGTTTGCTCAAGGGATATGGGGAGTAGGATCATTAGCTATTGGGCATCATCCTCCAACCAGGGGAATAGCAACAACCGCTTCTCACATAGCCAAAAACAGTTGACATACATTGAGTATCTAGATAAGAGAGCAAAGGGACTTTGTTTTCGTTATGATTAGCCTTTCAAGGCAAACCACAAGTGCCTTAATAAAGCTTTGAGAGTACTAATGTTAAAGGATGTAATAGATACAGTAAAAGAGGTTTGGGTAGCAGTAGATGGTACAATAGATGAGGCCCCTGATGTTGAAGAAGGGAATAGGTGTAGCAAAAAATTACAATTATCTCTAATGGCCCTAAGTGGCTTAAATGCCCTCAAGACCCTCAAATTCAAAGGTACTTTACTTTCACATGAAATTTCTATCCTAATTGATAGTAGAGCTAGCCATAACTTTATCTCAAAGGACTTGGTTGAGGAACTACAATTTTCTATTGATCATGATTCATTGTTTCATGTTAAGCTGGGTGATGGACATGTTATAGAGCCTTGTGGAGTGTATATTGATGTGAAATTACAGATTTATGGCCATGTATTTATTGTTGTTTGTTATGTTTTTGAGTTAAGAGGATTTGACCTTATACTAAGGGTAAGTTGGTTGGAGTCGTTGGTGAGGTGAAAATTAATTGGAAGCAGCTAGTGAAGAAAATACCCACCGAGTGCGGGGAGAAAATGTTATGTGGCGATTTTTCCTTGTACCATACAGAAGTTTCTTATTGATCATTATGTAAGGTAGTAGAATTTGAGTTTGCGAGTGTGGTTTGGAAAATGCAATCTTGCGAGCTTGTATATCAAAAAGAAGTTGAAGACCTACGAGTGTCCTCATCATTGGAGGAATTTTCTAAAGTATTCAAAGAACCAACAACTTTACCACCCCATTAAGAGACAAACCATAGTATCCCTCTCAAAGAAGGCAAGGGTCTAATAAACATAAGGCCATAACAGCATGCATAAGTAAAAAAAAAAAATGAAATTGAAAGACTTGTTAAGGAGATGCTAGTTGCTGCTATTATTCAGCCAAGTTCAAATCCTTTCTCAAGTCTAGTAATTTTATTAAAGAAAAAGGCTAGGTTTTGGCGATTCTATGTTGATTGTCGTACAGTAAATGCTACAGTGCCAGATAAATACCCTATTTTTGTGATTCATGAATTTTTAGATGAATTAAATAGAGTTAGAATTTTTTCCAAAATTAATTTAAAAGTTTGATACCATCAAATTTGAGTCTTTGAAGATGACATTTCTAAAACTGCATTTAGAACTTATCAGGGTCACTAGGAATTTTTTGTGATGCCATTTGGCCTTACGAACACCCTAACGATATTTTAGGCCACTATGAATGAATTGTTTAGGCATTTCTTGTGCAAATTTGGGCTCGTATTTTTTTTATGACATTTTGGTATTTAGTGTAAATATGGAAAGGCATTTGGAACATTTGAGAGAAGTGTTATCTTTGTTGCAATTCCATCATTTTAAGGTAAATTGGAAGAAGTGTTCATTTGGTGTTGCTACATCAGAATATTTAGGTCTAATAATTTCCTTTGAGGAGGTAAATATAGATCCAAGTAAAGTAAAGAGTGTTTTGAATTAGCCTATTTAAACTTCTCAAAAGGCTATGCGAGAATTTTCTGGGTTATCCGAATATTATAGAAAATTCATCTGAAATTATGGGAAAATTACCCAACCACTGATGGATCTACTTAAAAAGAATGGTTTCCATTAGACACATAAGGTCTTCAAGCATTCTGCACCTTGCAGCAAGCATTAATAAATGCCCCTATTTTTAGCATGCCTAATTTCACTTAACCGTTGATTATTGAGTGTGTTACATCTAGGAAGGTGTTGGGGGCTGTTTTAATGCAAAACAACAAGCTTATAGCTTATTTTAGCAAAGCATTTAGTGATAAAAACTTGGCTAAATCAACTTATGAGTAAGAGCCTATAGCCTTGGTGCTTGTTATCCAACATTGGCAACCTTACTTGTTGGGGAGGAGATTTGCGGTGCAAATTGACTAAAGAAGCTTGAAACACCTTTTACATCAACGGATAACTACTCTTGATTAGCAAAAATGACTCTCTAAATTACTTGGTTACGATTTTGCTATTGAGTATAAGGTCGGTGTTAATTACTTAGTCACTGATTCTATATCTCGAGTGTTAGAGGATGTTGAATTTTGTGGGACTTCGAGACTTGTTTGGTTAGATTTGGAAGAAATTTAAGCTAATGTGTTGCTAGACCCTTCATTGGTAGCTAAAGTGCGACTTCTACAAGAGGGGAAATGATAGGGATTAAGAGCCGATTATATGCTCCCGAGCCCGAGGTGAGTTAAGCACCGAGGAGCGATGCATGCCCTAGTTCAATCTGCTGAGCTACTTTGCTCTCCATGCCATGCAAAATGTTGCCAAAGTGATCAACTAGTGTACCAAGCCAAACCCTCCACTAAACCGTAGTCTAAGCGCCAAATCTAAATGCCGCAATCTCTACTGTGCCGAGGTCGAGCAAAACTGTTAGGAGTTTTCCATCCGAGGTCAACCCCAATGTGATCCATCCCTGAACTAACTACAATCTAGCCCCTTCTAACGTCGAACAGACCTAAATAGAGGCCCATTTCTACTCGGACCACACTATTGTTAGAATTATAATAACAACGTGCACGTACTATCCTTTACTGACATCCGTACTGTCTTTTCTGATAAAGGACGTTCGCATTCCTTTTTTTGTATGATTTCATATTTTCCTTGTAAATTATTCTCTTTTGTTTTTTGACAAATAAGGACCATTTTTTTTTTAATTTTTGTAATTTAGGGTTTGCCCTAACAGAATGATATAAATATCATCATATTGTAACAAATGATCATATCAAAATACAAATGAAGATACTGAACTTTTCACTCTCGAGCTAAGTGTCTCTCTTACTCTTGAACTACTCTCATCTAGCCCGTTCAAGCGTAAACTAATAATGAGTGACCTTCGGCCATACTTGTGCATCATATCAAGTGTAACCTAAGCTCATGTGAGGCGTTGGTGTGTCATATCCTTTGTCAATGCATGAGAACCCCTTGCTCAACCTTCGACTGTCATTTACTTTTCAAGCCATCTTGCGGCTTGGACCTATCCCTTTGGTTATGTGTGATATTGGGTTCGTATGTTCATTAACAAATTTGTATCATCTTAGTATTAGAGCTTGGCTACGTTCGAAGTTAGATTCTATTACTGTATTCTTTTAATAGTTTCTCACTACTATCGTGTAATAGCGATTTTATTGTTAGCTTTGAAGTTTAGTAGTGAGAAGTGTTTTGTACTCTATTTTCTCTTGTTTTTGATACGCCAAAACAGAGTGTGGTTGACTGTGTGTTTGTTAAGAAATTGTCATTGTGAAGTAAACATTAATGTCGGATTCAAGTGTACAAGGAACTTTGGGAAACCAAGAAAGTAGTAGTCGATATAATTAGGGATAGGAAGGAATCTTCTCACCTCAGTCAGTAGGTGACCGCTTGGATAGGCTTATTGATTTAGTAGCTAGTTTGGTGACTGTTTTACAAGAAGACAGATAGCGAGTTAAGAATAGCCCCATTAGGGAACATGACTAACAACAATGAGGCAATGGCCAATTTAGTTGAGCTAATGCCCCAGCTTGAACACCTCGAGCTAAAGGAGTTGGTAGGGATACTAGACATAGGTTAGCGCTTGAAGAGATTGAAGAAGAAGTTGAAGGAGATGATGATGCAGAAGAGTGCTATGGAGATGATGATGCAGAAGAGTGCTACGGAGCTGAAGAAAGAAATGTGCGGGCCCTAGAGTCAAAGGACTGAGGATGCGTATCTTAAGTTTTTTTGGAAGTGGTAATGCTAAAGACTACCTAGATTGGGTAGACAAGATTGAAAAGTAGTTTGAATGCCATAAAGCGCCTGAAAAATAAAGGTTAGGCTAGCTATGTTAGAGTTCATTGGTTATGCTACCTTATGGTGGAATAACTTGCAAGCTACCAGAAGAAGGGAAGGAGAACGAGAGATTAAGAGTTAGGATGACATGAACAGAGTTATGCAAAAAAGGTTTGTGCCGAGCTATTATTTACAGGATGCCTTCAAGAGACTGCAAGAACTGAGACAAGGAGCATTGGGTATGGATGCTTATGTTAAAGAATTCCGGATGCTAATGATCCGATATGAAGTTATGGAGCCAAAAGACCGAACTGTGTCTCGATTCATTGGCGGATTGAAGTATAAGATTGGGGATGTCTTGGAAACCCTAGACGTTAGAACATTCAATAATGCAATTTAAGCTGCCCAGAGGATAGAAAGGCGTCGAATACGAAGATTCCGACCACCCATCAATCGTCTTAGTAATAGCCGACCTGTTCCGAGCAAACATGTGCGAACAGAACCGAGCAAGGTCACTGAGACTTGACCTACTTAGATTACTTGAGTAGAAGAGAAGGAACCTTCGAGGAAGTTTGAGAAGGGCTAGAGTTTAGGGAGGAAGACGGGTGAGATTAAGTGTTTCAAATGCCAGAGATTAAGTGTTTCAAATGCCAAGGATTTGGGCACATGGTTACTCAGTGTTTGAACAAGTAAACGATGGTGATTAGAGGCGAGGCACCGACCGTAGAGGTCAACTATATAGATGAAGAAGTAGAGGAGCTAAAAGAAGACGGATAGGCTAAGCTATTCGATGAAGAAGTCATCTACAGTGAGGAATGCAACTTCATGCCGACCGCTCTAGTGTTGAGGAGGACAATGAGTGTTAGTCTTGTACCCAAAGATGAATAGAGAGAAAATCTCTTTCATATTGGGAGTAAGGTAAATGAATCACTATATACGCTGATTGTTGACAGTGGAAGCTACATTAATGCAGCCTTTGCATTTGTGGTTCAATAGTTGAAATTTCCAACCATTCCCCACCCGAAACCTTACAAGCTTTATTGGCTCAATAATAAGGGAGCCTTATAAGTGAACAAACAGGTATCTGTACCAATTTGTATAGGCAGGTGTCAAGATGAAGTGCTTTGTGACGTGCTGCCCATAAGTATGTCCCATCTTTTACTTGGACAACCATGAATGTTTGACCGAGCAGTTATATATAATAGCAGGAGGGACACATGTTCCGTTGAGCATAAAGGCAAAAGGTTGAACTTAGGTCCCATGACTATCGAATAGGTAAAAATCATACAATTCTAGCTTAGCCGAACCCTAAAGAAGGAGGATTTGGTGCTGACCCAAGCTGAATTGAAAAGAGAAATGGATCTAGAGGGATTGACCTATCTGCTTATGTTACGCCCCGAAGCGGTAGAGTCGTAACAGCCCTGCCGTGTAAACCATCCTAAGATAGAAGTTGGCCTTACAACTGCTATCTTAGACCTAATCTACACAAGGCGTCTGCGACTAACCCGCTTTGAAGCAAACAGTTTGTAATTTAAATAATTCATTTACCTAAGAAAGTGAGAAAAGTTATATATAACCACTATAATTCAGTTATTACATTAATCAGAAATGAAAAGTAAAATATGTGTTGATTCTTCAATGTTTTTCCTCACCCCCCAAGATCCAGCAGTTGCTAGCTTCAGAGTAGTTGTTGCCGCTTCTTAGCCAGCACCTGTACAATGTCTATAGGGATGTGAGCAACCACAGCTCAGTAAGTTAGGACGGAGGACTTAAAACTATACCATACACACAACAAGGTTTTCAATCACTTATTAGGTGCAATGCATGTGTAAGCAAATGCCATCGCATGACGTTGTCCGGCCCGTCATGAGATTAGAGAAATTACGCCCGCTCTAATCCGGGTTGAGGAGTTGCCGTTAATGCAACAACTCACGACCAAACCTAGGTTTGTGTAATGGAGACCTTGCTCCTCCCGTGACTACCTTCAAACTACTGTCTTCACCCCCGCCGCGACCTCCTCTCCTGTCACTTAGTTTGACTGAGGATGAAGAAGGGACCATTTTGCAATCCTGCGCTATCCCTTCCGAAGGGGTCGGTATTTGGCCGGAGAGTCCTAAATTCCCCTAACTGGTTGCCATGCATGTCCGTTTATGATTACTGGTCGGATATTTGATTAATTCCAGTTTAGGGTGATCAATCCTTTCATACAAATCATACAGTATATGCCAGAACAACAAACAGAATCATAGCATCACCCATAATCAAGCACATGCACACATTCAACTATCTAACAAGCACAACCAAGCATAATCTTAAGCCTCCAAAATACAGCATCGTATTAATCCCAACTTACCTCGACTCCTCGCTTACTCACTCGAGGTCCGATTTGCTCAGGCCATCGCCAATCATCCCTATAACATAAACGTGGTTTCAGCTTTTCATATAACTATTATAGGTTCGTTTTATCTTATAATGCTTATTGTTAGGTTTTGTTTAAGGTTTAATATGCCTAATTATCTAGGTATTAAGTCTTTTACAATTATTCTAAGTTTGGGGTTAGGTTCAGGTTCGGTTTTCGCATCGATTTTTAAATTAGGTTTTTAGTTCGATTTCTAAGTAATGTTTTAGATTCCAACCCTAGAAATCCATTTCAATCCATAATGTGAAATTAATCACATTACTTCCCGATCTCCTAAATACCATCATTACCCTTAGTCAGTGTTTATTTTACTCGGTATACTTAAATCTATATTAATGTACCAAATTCACTCCTAATGTAATAAATTTTTACATTTTTCATATAATTCCATAAATTCAAATTTCTTATTAGATTTATTGTGCATTTTTATTATTCTCAAAAGATCAATTTTTATTATAATATTTTCTATTTATTATATTTCTAAAAATCACATATTATATATTGTTACTTTTTATGTACATAATGCACTTCTAATATTTCTATCACCCTAATTACCATCTCTAACATCAATTATCACTTCAAAATGTCTAAATTCATCCTAGATCAGGTTTTACACCTAATTATCCTAATTTACAAAATTAACTTATAATTTACTATGTTTTTCTATTACTAATTTACTACATAATTAACCTAATAATTACATCTAACACCCTAAATGCTATAAGTATCATACTCCATCAGATCTTAACATCCTAAAACATCTACTTATTCACTAAGTCAGTAATTAATAATTTAATTACTTAATTAACCTTAAATTACCCATTTTATGCCTCATTTTAGGGCCTAAAAATTATCTAAAAATTTTGAAAATTAATTTTTGAAAAAGGGCTTCATAGCACTATTCTATATCATCTGAGTAATCTACAAAAAAATTTTGGGCTTGAAACTACACTCCTAAGGCCATTTATTTCTAAACCGAAACATGCTCGGTTTTGCATGATTTCTTAAGGACCATATATTACGGGGCATGTTTTCATCAAAATAATATTTTTCCTACAAACTACATACAAAAATATCTTAGAATAACAAAATCCATAATTTTCTAATAATATTTACTATTTTTACAAAATTACACAAGAATCGGGCTGGAAATTGGACTCACCGGTTTGGGTGGCTCCGGCCACCACGGGCCGCCGTGGCCTTATCGGCCGACCTGGGCGCTGCCACCACCGTGTGGTGGTGGTGGCCATCCACTTCCAGTTGCTCGTCTGGTGGGGTTTCTTTTTAAAAGCCCTAATTGCACAGTTTTTTCTAATTTTTTTCTAAACCGAATTTTTCTCTCAATTTTCGACTCTCCCTAATTTTCTCTGATTTCTAACTATCCAAATGAGTTCCTGGATTTTTCCTGCTATTTATAGGGTTTTAGGGGATTTATTGTGTATTAATTTGGACAAGACAAGTGCTTTATCCCTAAATTTTTTGCTTTTATGTTGTTCTAATTTAATTGGTTGATTTTTCTTTTTCAGATTCTGACTTGTCACGACCAACCTTGCATCATTCCACACCCTTCTGATTTTTTTTCTGATTTTTCCACAATTATTTTATAATTTTCTTTAATTATTTGCTTAGTTTTTGGCCAATTTAGGTAATTTCGCGAATTTTTATCTACATGTAAATACATGTAGGGTACACGTAAACATTCCTAATTATTATTTTGGTCATTCTAAAATTTTTAGTATACATATAATCTATCTCTAGTAATTTATTAGTTATTATATTACACTTTTCGCTTTTTCGGTAATTAGCAGTTATTATGCTTAAAATTTGAAAATTTTATAGTCTCTTATTTTATTACTTATTTTCTTAAATTTAAGTTTACGGGGTCATTTTTACTAATATTCTTCTCAATAGTTTATAATTTGGGTTTGATCGGATCTTTTAACCGATCGCCCTAAACCTTGGGTTCTAAATTCAATCCTACGGTAAATTGGCTTAGCTTTGGGACTTTCAGCTTGTCAGGAGGCTTTTGGAGATGAGACTCGGGTAGAAAAGCTGTCGACTAAGGTAAAAACCTTACTGGAGGACTTTGTCGACCTGTTTCCGAAGGAGCTATCAGAGGGTCTACCCTTAATCCAAAGCGTCAAGTATGCAATTAGCCTACAACCAGGAGTTGTCTTGCCGAACAAGCCTACCTATAGGTTGAACCTTGAACAAGTTACCAAGTTGCAAAGGCAAGTAGATGATCTCTTGAAGAAAGGGTACGTACACGAGTCCTTAAGCCCCTGTACTGTGTTGGCCTTGTTAGTGCTGAAGAAGGATGGTTCTTAGAGGATGTGTGTGGATAGCCAAGCCATCAATTGAAGAGTCATCAAGTACAGGTATCTCATACCTAGGCTTGATGATATGTTAGACGAGTTAAGCGGAGTAAGAGTGTTCTCCAAGATCGATCTCAAATCTGGATACTATCAGATCCGAATGCGTAAAGGAGATGAGTGGAAAATCGCATTCAAGATACGATATGGTTTATATGAGTGGCTTGTAATGCTATTTGGGCTATCCAATGCGCCGAGCACATTCATGCGACTTATGAATCACGTGTTCCAAGAGTTACTAGGAAGGTTTGTTGTGGTTTATTTTAATGACATTTTAGTATACAGTCCGGGCTTAAAGATGCACCAAGAGCATCTTCGACAAGTGCTTACAAAACTCTAAGCTAAACAGCTCTACGCCAATTTGAAGAAGTGTGATTTCTGCCAATCTGAGGTGATCTTCTTGGGATTTGTTGTAAGCAGAGGTAGCATCCAAGTTCATAAGGAGAAGATAAGAGCGATTATAAAATAGCTTAAGTCGACTTGTTTTGCCGACGTGAGAAGTTTCTACGGCCTGGCATCATTCTATCATCGATTCATAAAGAATTTTAGTACAATTGTGGCCCTACTCATTGAACTCTCAAAGAAGAATGTTGAATTTAAATGGGTTAAGAAAGAGATGAGGAGTTTTGAAGACGTAAAGGAGAAGCTAACTACAACCCTTGTCTTAGCTCTGTCGAGCTTCAATAAGGTATTTGAGATAGAGTGTGATGTGTTCGGACTAGGCATAGGTACTGTGCTAATGCAAGAGGGCTGACCTGTTGCTTACTTTAGTGAGAAACTTTAAGGAGCCATACTTAACTATTTTATCTACGACAAGGAGTTCTACTGCTTAATTTGAGCCTTAACGGTATGGCAACACTACCTATCGCCTAAGAAATTCGTGATCTACACCGATCATGAATCCTTGAGATACCTAAAAAGCTAACCGAAGTTATCTTGAAGATAAGCCAAGTGGGTTGAGTTCATGGAGGGTTTTTCTTCTGTCGTAAAATACAAGTATGGAAAGAACAATGTAATGATTGACGCATTATTAAGACGACATACCATCCTGATGGAACTGCAAACGAGGCTACTTGGTTTTTCAACCATCAACAATTTGTATGCTGAGGACCTGCACTTTGGTCTTATTTACGTCTATTGTGAGGAAGGACAGAAGCTAGATGACTATCACAGGGAGGACGGATACTTATTCAGAAAGAGAAGGCTATGTATCTTGACCTGTTCCACGCGAGAACTACTGGTGCACGAGGCGTATGGAGGGGGATTGACAGAACACTTTGGCCAGCCCCGAACTTATGAGATATTATCCTCCAGATTCTTTTAGCCAAGAATGAAGAGAGATGTTCAATCCATGTTGGAAAAGTTAAGCTGAGTAGGGACACTACTAACCCTTGCTGATCCTGACTAAACCATAGTCTGAATTGAGTATGGACTTTATGTTAGGATTACCAAGGACGTCTTGAGAGAAGGACTCCATCATGGTAGTTGTGGATCAATTTAGCAAGATGGTACATTTCGTGCCCTATTCCAAGACTAACGATGTTTCGGCTATCTCTTTTCTTTTCTTGTAAGAGGTGATTAAACTTTACGGCATGTCCAAAACCATAGTTTTGGATCGAGACCCTAAGTTCATGAGCCACTTTTGGAGGACACTTTGAAGGTAACTAGGAACCAAGTTATTGTGCAGTACATCCTACTATCCACAGATTAATGGGTAGACCGAAGTTGTCAATAAAACTGTAGGAACTTTGTTATGGGTCGCTGTTGGATGAAACATGGTCAATTGGGATCTATGTCTGCTAATCATCGAATTTGCCTACAATCGGACCGCCTATAGTGTTACAAGCATGTCTCCATTCGAAGTTGCCTATGGATTCAACCTTGAGCTCCTATTGGACCGAGCACCCCAATCGAAAACTGATGATGATGACCGAGCAATGGTCGAGAAAGTTGAAGCCATTATAACCATGCACCAGAAGGTTATAGAGCAATTGGGTCAAGTTACTGTTAAGCTTGAGAAGCGAAGCCAAGGACGGAAGAAGAGAGAATTTTGACTAAGCGATTTGGTCTGAATACACCTTAGCAAGGAACAATTCTCAAATTTGAGGAAGAGCAAGTTGTCTCCCTGAACTAATGGACCTTCTAGAGTGCTTGAAAAGATCAATGCTAACACCTATAAGATTGAATTACCTAAAGGATATAGAGTCTTAGACTCTTTCAACATTACCGACCTCCAACCTTACACTTCAGAGGACAAGCAAACTAGACCTGAATTAGATTTGATCCTAAATCTCAAACAATCTGGAGGGGATGATAGGGATCAAGGGTTGATTACACGCTCCTAAGCCTGAGGTGAGTTAAGCGCCGAGGAGCAATGCTTGCCCCAGTTTGATCTGCTGAGCTACTTTGCTCTCCATGCCATATAAGATGTTCCCGAAGTGATCAACCAGCGTACCAAGCCAAACCTTCTACTAAATCGTAGTCCAAACGCCAAATCTAAATATAGTAATCTCTACTGTGCTGAGGCCGAGTAGAATTGTTAGGAGCCTACCATCCAAGGCCAATCCCAATGTGAGCCGTCCTTGAACCAACCATAGTTCAGCCCCTTCTAATGCCAAACAGTCCTAAACAGAAGCCTATCCCTATTCGGACCACACTACTATAAGAGTTATAGTAAAAATGCGTGTACACTATCTTTTACTAACATCTGTACTGTCTTTTCTGATAAAGGATGTATGCGTTCCTTCTTTTATACAATTTCATATTTTCCTTGTAAATTATTCTCTTTTGTTTTTAGTAAATAAGGACCATTCTTTTGTAATTTCTGTAACTTAGGATGTGCCTTAACGGGATGATATAAATACCATTATTTTGTAAAAGCTGATCATATCAGAATATAGACGAAGATACTAAATTTTTCACTCTCGAGCTAAGTGTCCCTTTTACTCTTGAGCTACTCTTATCTAACCCATTCGAGCATGGACTAGTGGCGAGTGACCTCCGACCATACTTGTGCATCATATCAAGTGTGACCTGAGCTCGTGTGAGGCATTGGTGCGTCATATCCTTCGTTAGTGCACGAGAACCCCTTGTTCAACCTTTAACTATCATTTACTTTTCAAGCCATCTTGTAACTTGGACCCATCCCTTTGGTTACATGTGATATCGGGTTCGTGTGTTCATTCACGAGTCCATATTAGGAAAGAAGCTAGTGATGGTTTTTACCATAAGAGTAATACCTTATATTGATATGGGAAACTAATTATCCCTACCAAATCACATTAGATACCATTATTTCTTCAAGAGTTTCACTCCACACCTGTAAGTAGGCATGTGGGTTTCCTCAAGACATATAAAAAGATTTCTTCTAACTTGTTTTGGTTCGGTATGAGGAAGGATATAGCTACTTTTGTAGAAGCTTATGCCATTTGCCAATGCAAAAAATCATAAACACTTGCCCTTACTAATTTATTAAATCTATTGTCGATTCCATCTACTATTTGGAAAGAATTATCCATGGACTTCATTACTGGAATGCCCAAGTCGAAGGGGTACGATGTTACATTGGTTATGGTTGATCGCTTGTCGAAATATGGACATTTCTACTCTTAAAACACTCATAATCTACTAAAGTTGTAGCTAATTTGTTTACGAAGGAAATTATTCACTTGTATGAACAATAGTAAATGATCGAGATCTTCTTTTATTAGCAAATTTTGGTATGAGTTCAAATTTATGGGAACCCATCTTCATTATAGTACCTACTATCATCTGGAGTTAGATGGTCAAACGAAGGCATTGCATCATTGCTTAGAGTGTTACTTGTAGTGTTTCGCTTTTGAGAAACTAAAAACTTAGGACGATTAGTTAGTATAGGTTGAGTACTCTTATAATACGTCATATCATTTGATGGCTAGGATGACCTAATTTGAGATTGTATATGGTCGTCTACTCCCCGTGTTTCCCTCTTACATTCCCAACGAAATTAGTGATCATGTGCTGCTTGATGCTTTGAAAGAGTGGGATAAGCATTGGTACTTATGAAATGGCATTTGGAGTTTGCTCAACAAGCTAATAAACACCACCAAGATGTCGCATTTGCTGTAGGAGAATGGGTATTTCTCTACCTCCAACTTACCTTAATTACTAAGCTTAAGGTTTAAGAAAAACACTAAACTTAGAGCTGCACTTTTATGGGCCGTTCTAAATTGTTGAAAAGATGGGGGTTGTAGCCTACAAATTGAAGCTTTCGAAGGGGTACGGCATCCACCGAGTGTTTCATGTCTCTTCATTGAAGCTTTCCATTAAATCTTCTTTTATTGCCTCTACCTTTCCCCCTGATTTTTTGCCTATTGATAAGCCTTTAGAATACATTTTACTTCGCATTTTGGGACAATAATTTTGCCAACACAATCGTAAAGATATTCCCCAATTACTAGTTTAATGGCAAGGTAAAATAGTAGAGGAGGCTACTTGGCATAAGGCTTCTTTTTAACTTCAATATCCTTCTTTCGTCCTTAAGGACAAAGACACTCTTCGCAGGGGTGGAATTGATACAACTAGAGTTATAGGTCCAGTTTCTCATGAATATTCTAGGAAGACTAAGCCCATGGGCCTTATTTCTAATACTCAATATTGGTTTTTCCTAAATTAGTAGGGTAGGAGTAGTATGCTACTTAAATAAATGGGCTTTAGTACAATAAACTTATAGATGTAGCAAGTAAAGTTCTACAATACTTGGGAAAAAATAAGGGCTTTGGTTAAGTGGACTATTGAGTTAGTATGAGAGAACTATATATAAGGTGGAGTTTGTTACGGAAGGGCATCCAGAATCTTTACACCCTAAAAGATGACAATCACGATAGTAAATTTTTAGGTTTTTTATTCATGTTTTGAGCTTTCAGCTCAAGTTAATTACAAACCCTTATTCTTTCTTCATTTTCTTTACTTCTTCTATTCTCTCATATCCAGAATTTGTTGTGTATGGGTTTGTATGCTATCACATACCTAAAATTAAAACTTGAACTGTAGATTTTGATGAATAAGATGGCGAAGATCAAAGTCAAAAGAAATTGATCTGAGTATCTTAGTTCTATTAACACCATTATTACTAGTTATAGATGTAGGGGTTTGATCGGAGTGGTCAAGTGCATGCTGCGTAAGGTGCATGCGACACGTAAGTTTAAAGAAGTGAAGCTAGACGGTCACTTAAAAGGATGATTAAGTAAAAATAAGGCAGAAAGAAGAAACATGCGATTTCAGTGTTTCAAATGCATAAATGATAGACAAGACAGCTTTAGGGAACCTCAAGTATTCACCTTATAGCTTGAGTGAATTAGATTAATTCTTTACCTAAATACTATTTGATCTTAGAGAGCGGAGTTCTCACAATAGAATACCGTTTCTCTAATCTCTCTCTAAGAGTTCCAAATGATTAGGAAATATTAGGTATTTATTGGTTCTTGAGCGTGATAGCATCCATCGGAGGTGATCAACGAATAAGATGGAGTTTGCTCGATTCATAGTTATACAGAATAAGCTAATTAATGGGCCCAAATCCAGTAGCCTTCTTTATAAGTGTATGAGTTTACTTAAAAAAAGTTGAAAGCGGACGGACTGATCTAACGATCCTTATTCTAAGTCCACTAGGTAAATATGTACCTAGGCCCTGTACATACTGTCCATCACACGTTGAGAATTGGTTTCGCTCGAAGTATCAAACCAAATCTCTTTAAATCATCCCAATATGTATTGAACTCTTTACACCTTATCACTTGATCTAATGAGTCAAGTTTAAATAAATAATGGGTTTATTCTAATAATTAATAAAATAATTTTTAACCTTTTTACACTAGCTAGCTAATACAATTTACTTCTAGATGTTTGGTTCAACTTGAATGTTGTGCTCAATAATTAGGATTATAAAGAACCTTTTCTAGTAAGACTTAATTGTTGGCTCCATCAAGACACAAGGAATAGAGCACCATTATCAATCATCAAGCCACAAGCAAAAGTTCCTAATTTTTCCCCTGCTTCACTCGAGTATGACAAGAATTTACAGCTAACAAGCATGAAACTGAAAGATTACAACTGTGCTCAGCAATTATAAAAACTTCCCCGGACATATAGAAAAAGGGACTATTTTCAATATTTTCTATTAAATGAAGTACCGTCTAGAGGCTCTAGCTGTAGTAATGCAAAAACTACGGATTTAACAAAAAGTGGGTACCTTGTGTGGCCAATGACAAGTAATAGAAAATGGGTTACACTTCAAGCAATATTAAAACAGCATAAGAGGAAATATGTAATGTAACCGTTCTTGGCCGATTAAACTGTCGAACTGACTTTTGTTCCTACTTTCGCCAAATAGGAACAAATCTCAACAATTTGACCATAGGAAATTCAATGCACTGCTGAACGAAAAATATTCTATGGAAATGGAAATAATCGAGAAAGATACCGAAGCAAAATTAGGGGAAAGAAGGTGGCAAGCATGAAAAAGCAGTACCGAAGAAACCCAGACAGGACTGGACAAATTTGAGAACAAAAGAACAGCAATTTCTTAGGATACCAAAAAATAGAAATAAACCCAATTGAAAGAACTGAATCAACATTAAAAGATTATTATGATATTTTTCCTAATTTCTAAAATAAGTGGATATGTATTTTCGAGATATTTTACTAACCCTTCCATCATCTTGTTATGAGTCACATATGGGCATTCAGAAACCATTGTTAGTAGCACTCCCGATCCCATACAGATGACACGAAAGTGTTTGGACGGGCAAAAATGCGAAAGAGGATTCAGCTGGTTAACATTTAGTCAGACCAAATTCCGAATCTAAGTAAGCAGATAAAAAGCAAAAGCAGCAAGTATTATTTAGAATTTTCTCATAAAATCACTCTGTCTTCTTACACAGCTACATGTGTATAAGCAAAAATACAGTATGGAGCTTTACAATTCTATAGAAAGAGTCTCTTATTTATTGACGAATGGTGTCTATACAAACACCATTTACAATTGCATCAATTTGCCTATACAAAAAATAGTTTCTGCATTTTAAATTGTAAGAACCAATGGATTTTCAAGAAACAATTCTCAAGCAGAAGAAAAATTCAAAACTAGCAGTCCAAGACGACCTCTATTGACACCCAAAATCTCAAGAACCATGAAGAAAGCTTGAGATATTCCTTCTTTACCGCTTTACCTCGACCACAACAAACCCTCGCCTATCGTTACTTATTAATTAATTGAACTTTTTAATTCTTTTGCTATCAAAGCCAAAGCATTCCGCATAACCAGACCCTCTTCCAAAGCAGAATCCATCTCCAAACCAGCACTCACATCGTTCTTTGACCCCCGATTGCACACTGGATCTTCATATCCATCACATAATGCTGAAAAATCCTCTCTCATCAGCAGTGCATTGTGAAGTATTGAGCAAGCACCCACATAAGCAACCATGGTCTTGAGATCCTCATCTATTGACCTGCTCAACACACCCCAATTCTTTAGACTAGAAATCGTCCTAAAAGCCGGAACACGCATCCTACTAAGTGCTGCGTTGAAATATACCTCACTCGAACCAGGCATCTTACTATCAAAAGGTACCATTAACCAAGGAAGCAGAGGATATCCGGCATTGCCAACAAAGTACTGCCTCAAACTAACTCCATTAACATTCATCGATTCAGAATTCAATAACCTATTTCCTTCTACATCGTTATACAAACTAGACAATTGAAGAATCCTATATACACTCTTATCACCATGAAACCTGACAATTATACTTAAAATTCGGGATGACGAGTCAACAACTAATTGTGCTACAATGCTGTCAGACACACCCTTTGACTTCCTAATTCCAGATCCATCATCATCAATATCAACATCATCGTCATCATCGTTTACTACAACTCTAAATTTCACACAGTCAATCACACCACAACAATTAGGCAACCCAGTAAGAGACTCGAAACCTTTCGACACAGTTTCAAGCTCATTAGGACTAGGAAACCCAACCCAGAATCTAAAATTCGTACACAAAACCCTACACAGCTGCTTAACACAAAATCGAGACGCTGATTCGGAGACCCCGAACCGACGTGCTATATCCAAGAATTCTGAACCGGTGGCTAGCCGAAACAACCCAATACCGAGTCGGGTTTCGGTGGGCAGATTCAAGGGTGACCCAACAGGGTCACGGCAATCAAGTAAAGGATCCAGCAACCCACACAGCCATTCAAATGTAGAAGATGTCATGTTGAATGAGTTTTTAAGTGAGTCAAGACCCCTAGAGAGACTGAGTCGGTGGGGATCGAGTTGGGGGATTTCGGTGTCGGAATCTTCATTGGAGCATTGGGAACTCGGACAAAGGTGGGATCTTTTGCGTTTTCGGGAAATGGTTATGAGTGAGAGGGAAGTGGCGATCTGGTTTAGAGAGAGAAAGTGGTGGATCAACGGGAAAAGGTTTGGGAAGGAAGAGGAAGAGAAATTGTGGCGAGAGTGAGGGTTAGAAGAGAGAGAGGGGGCAGAAGAGGAAGAAGGGAAGAGAAGGAGGAGGGGGAGGATGATTTCGGACACCAGTGATGAGAGTAAAGCTGCCAGTTTTCTGGATTCCATGCGGATGTTTTCAATCTTGCGTTGTCGGGATTTTGGGCGACTCTTCGGATTTTCTTTTTCTTGGAAAACGAGAATCGAGAGAGAGAGGGAAGAGAGAGAGACAGAGAGCGAACTGCAGCGAAGCAGATTGGGTGGAATAAACGATGTATAAATATTAATTATATTTAAATATTTAAAATTTTAAAAATAAATTTTAAAAGATATTAATTTTATATTTATATAAAGATGTAAAGTAGATAAACTTATTTATGAACTATTTGAATTCGATTCGATCATAATTAAGTTGACCTCAAATTTAAATTGTTCGAGTAGGTTTTTGAATTTAGCTCGAATTTTGTGATACTCGATTTGATAAATTCGTAAATTTAATCGAATTTGAGTTGAATTTAAATATTAATCAAATTTAAGTTGAGTTTAAATATTATTATTATTTTATTTAAATTTATGACAATTTTAAAAATTATAGAGCTTAATCGAATTAAACTCAAGTTTATTAAGTTTTATTTGGAATTAAATTCGAGTTTTATATATTTAAGTTTAATCGAATTTGAGTCTAAGTTTAAACTTTGAATTTTTACATTTAAATTGAATTCAAGCTTAGCATTATATTATCTTAACTTAACTTAATTTATTTACAGTTTTAAATTATATATAAAAATTTTATTAATATTTATATTTTATTTATTAATTTACGTAAGATATAACTGTAGAAAGAGAAAGTGCGCGAGTGACATGTCTAGATGGTGCACTGCTTTACTACGTGGACTCGAGAGCTGCTATGCCAGCTAGATGGAAAAAAGAAGTTCCACATTGCAGCAATTTTTTTTTTCACATGATGGAAAAAGAGTTTATATATAGGAATTCCCAAGTATTTGCAAAATTGTAATTTTTCAGTAGATAGCTTTTTTTTTTTGGATAATTTAGTTGATAGCTTTTAAAACATATGTTGGAGGTATAAAAAGAATTAAGTTCTTGCATATTTATCTTAGACTCTTGGTATTCCATAGTATTGTCAAAGTTGAGTTGATTTATATAATTCAATCTAATTATCCGACGCTTTTATAAAATTAATCTAATCTAATTGCAATCCAATCCTCATACAACCTAATTAATTCATTTAACTATTAATCCCATGATATGTTTTGATTAATCATCTGAATTAGGTTTGATAATGTTAACTATTTATCACGTGTAAAGAATTTATAGTTGTAATTATAGTATGAGTTAATCAAGATAATATCAAGATTGTTATAGTATAATAGTATAAATATTAATCTTTCAATTAAATTCTATACCTTTAAGTTGTAATATAGTAAGAAAAAAAAAAAAAAAACCTAAGGTAGTAGTAGTTTTGGAATGTAAAGCAAAAAAATCTTAGTAATTTCTAGTATTGTCACTTATCAATTGATTCGAGCGTGTGAGAACATTAAGAATTAAGGAAAAAACTGAATTCGATCGAAAATAAAACTAGAATTGAACCGAAGTCAAACCGAATTAAATCATAATAAACTTAAAATTGCAAATATAATATATCGACTCTTTTGGAAACCTGATTACCGATACCGCCTTTCATCTTGGACTATACCGCCGGCCTTTACTTACCCAATAGTTGCGTGAGCCGAATTTTTTTTTTTTTTTTTTCCTCCATCAAAATCATATCGGGTGCCATAGCCATATGAGTCAAATATGAATTCTTAAACAATATCTAATGAAGTATATCCTTACGGACGAGATATATTTACTTTTTGATATTGAAATCTAAATATAATTTTATTATTCTATGCGCGAACGATAATTGTAAATAGGGAAGAACGCATAAAGAATATGCAACATTTCTACTTAGAGATAAATGAGACAAACAATAGGCATTATTTGACCATTGAGATTGTATATATAAATATGATAATATATGAGGAAAGATCTGTCAGAAACGACTTTTTTTATGGTGTTCTAAATCAATACGATAATACAAGGTAATGCATCACAAAAACATTAGACAATTATAGTGAGAGAAAATGGCAACTTAGGGGCAATAAATAAAAAAAAGGGAGTGCCTTCTTGCTCTATAATGCAACGAGTATTTCCTTTTCTTTTTAAAATAATTAATAATCAATTAAGTATAAGTTCTAGACTTACACTCTTTTCTGCTACTTTTCATTTTTACATCCAATATTAAATCAGTAACGCTTGGATGCCGATCAAATCAACTTTGTATTTTTATCATTAAAACTACGAAAGATCCTTACCCTTTTTGTTTTCTTTTTTTTTTTTTTTTCCAAGTAAGCTCTTTACCTTTAAAAATCAAATATACTCATAATGCATTCTCAATCCGATTCGAAGTTTTTGTCATGTATTTTGAATAACAATTAACAATTAACAATTTTGAATTTCAATCGTGCCTTTTAATAATGGTTTGTATTAAATATATTTTGAGGTTTATGATCATGCACTCTATTAAACATCAAAGTTTCGTGTCAATTTTGGCTTATTCTTCAATTAAATTTAATTATACCTAAAACGAATTAAAATTAAAAATATGCTTTGAGTACAACACACTAGAAGGCATTGATGGTAGTGATTTTTGGCAGCCAGTAATGATGTGGATATGCATAAAACTTTTGTATGGTTGAATGATGTTTTATTATTATCATGAATATCGATCTTTTAATGAAATAAATTGAAAATTATTTTTTTTCCATCAAATTATAATGTATAATATAATTAGAAATAAAAAAAAGGATCATCTTATTTATATCCCATTCAGTCATATGGTGAAGCTGAATTAGAGTTAAGGAATCATCTAATCCAACTTTTTATTAGGACAATCAAATCAATTTATTCTAAGTCCAAGTCCAGTAGATTGTGGCAATTCAATCAAACTACTCTAGTTTATGATGCCCATAGGCTTACCAAACCCAGGCAATTTGAAACTCAAGACTAATAACTCGATTACAGAACGATCCACTTCCACATTTACTGTATCATTTGGTACGAGAGCCTAGAAGTTTGCAAAACAAGTTCCTATCATTTCATTTCCGTCAAGTCCATATGGAAGAAATATGGATTTGAGGAAAATCCAAAAGAAGTTGAAGGGAATGACGCGATTCAAGATGCATATGCATGTTTAAACCCAAAAGCGTACTTCACGCGTCTACAAAATTTTTCAATCAAATTACTCGTGTTTATGTTGAAGAAGGTTTGCATTCTACAAGGGAGTTCTGCAGATTTCGATAGTTAAATGCAAACAAGACACATATTATACCCAAATAGCACATATATAAGACTAGCAGTCAATACACCCTCGAACTCTCTCTCTCTACACGCACAAACACATACACAATATTAGTGAATTGGGATATCTTCTATGAGCGTGTAACGAACATTGTGTGCGTGAAATATGACCTATATAAATATATATATATATAAAAGAAGATATGAATTTACTTGGTCCTCGCACTTCCTGCTCTTGCATCATCACTCCATTGTCCCTCGTAAAGTTTCAGTTTATAAGATATTGAAATAAACTACATAATATATCAAAGATAGTCGAGCGTCCAAAAAAAAAAAAATTTAATAAGATAATCCTAATATCTAAACGTTGTAGAGCATAAGAGATTAAAAAAAAAAAAAAAAGTTTACTCAAAGTGATAGTTTGTATTGTCAAAATTGAAAGCATTCATCGTTCTTATAAATCACATAAAAATCCATTAAAAAAGAAAAAAACAACTGCATATAATAAATTAAAGTAAATCAAATGCCAATAAGAGAAAATGAGACCAAGATAAAAATCTTGAACAGAAGCAACCAAGTAGATAAATATGATTGCATGATTGAGATTTAAAAATAAAAATATTTGGTTATACAAAGTAGTAAGGGAGTGTACAATGCTGAAGCAGTTAAAATTATTGTAATGTTTTCCTAATAATGAAATTATTCTCATCGCTTCCCTTTGTTACATCTGTAGCAGGTGATCCTTCAAGTAAGGGCCTCCCCTGTTTTTGTAATTAACTTAGAATGAATGTAAGTAGAGAGTAAAAAAAGGAAAAAAAAAAATTTAATAGTTCTGGTAACCTAAAAGTAATTTTTAAGTTCACTTAGATTTTATTTGGATTGTCTTTTTATATATATATATATATTTTATCTGTATTTGATTTGTATTTATTTAAAATATAATATTTAAAAAATTGTTTTATCTGTATTTTATTTGTTTATATTTTATAATTATGATGGAAGTAGGGATTGAAATCTTAGAATTGTAAAATAAAATTTTACGTACTTTTAAGAGAAAAATTTTTAAATATATATATTTTATGTACTAGAGATGAGTAGTAAAGATAGCATGCTTCAAAGTAATTGTGGTTATTTGCTTAAAAAAGGATAGTTGTGATTTAAGGAAGGTTATGTTGTTTAAGAAAAAAGATTTAATAGCTAATATATGATACTTGTTATACATATGTAGTATGTAAATATCAATAAAATGTTGATATAAATATTAATGGTAAGAATGGTTTTTAAATCCATTACTGTACATGATTTCCATATGGTATATATATATCGGTGTCTTATTAGTATTTATGTATTACACGCGAATAACACATAATATATATTATCCATTAAATTATTTTTCATTGTTCAAGGATTCTCATTTATTTGAGCTATATGCAGGTTTCCACGTTGGAAAAAGACTTCTATCTTGAGAGGATATTGACTGGGCATGTTCATTCAGAAGTAGTTCGTGCTAGACCACGTTTTGAATGATTCCATAAAGGATGGTTGGGTTACCAACCATATTGATAGGATTCCTCTTTATGGAGTAGAGTGCGTTAACTGAGTCATTAACAGGGTTGATTTTTCAACATATTTTGTAATTTTTATATATATCTTGCTCAATTAGTTTTAATTGTAAAATATTAAGTACATTTATAAGGTAGTTTTAACATTAACTGGATTTTTATATATCTATAAGAAATATTTAATATATTGATACTATTATTTCTATGTGATGATCTATAGATAAGAAGAATATAATTGTACATGCGTCATAGGTACATGTTTGCTAATTATAAGGTAAAAAAGGAATTATAAATGCACAATAAGTTTTCTTCAAAGTTCATTATGAGAGAGGTGTATTTATGGGGCGGGGAGTACATAGATGCAAGAGCTGTTAATGACGGTTGCATGGGAGATGAAAATGAAAAGGAGGAAGCTGCATACTCAATATGGAAACAGACGTGGCAGTTTGTGGGAGCATGAGAAGTTACCCATGCAGTTTAAGATATTAATCGTCAGTATTGAGAGTGAGATACGGTGTTAGTTTTGTTAAAATGTCAAAGAATAATTAAAGCCTATAATTTGGCTGCTGAGGCTTTATTAATATAGATAGATAACATTATCACATAAAGACGACATTGGTAAGATAAAGATGATAGTAATAAAACAATCTAAACAGACCCATATTCAAAGAGAAACAGTAAGAAGACATGTCAGGATATTGCCAGCATCACTAAGGTAAAGTTGAACTTCCTTAGTCGATCCGACGACAGAGAGTGATACCATCATGAACAGGAATCATACAAATCTCAATCCTAGGGTCGACCGCAAGAGCCTTGTTAAGCTCCAACATGGAGTCCCTAATATTCCTCGCATGCTCATCATCAGTTGGTGCGACCACTAAGCCATGCCAAAGGGTATCATCATACGCGATCAAACCACCAACCTTAACCAACTCAATAGCCCTCTCGTGGTAGTTGATGTTGTTCTCTTTGTCCGCATCAACAAAGATGAAGTCATATGTTCCACGATACTTTTCCTGTAATAACCATACAATTAAATTCCTAAATTCGATGAAATTACAAGGTCAAAATTGCTGGGGAAACTATGGTGCTTATGGGTTGGGTGACAGGAGATATAAGAAGGAAGCAAACGAGTTCGAGGCACTTTAATTGAACATATTACAATCTAATCAATGGGAGTCTCAATGATCCAAAGCAAATGTTTGAAAGAAAAGTTACAATGAGTTGGGACTTGCATCTTCTATCATCTGATCAAGAATAGGCAAGGCAGGACCTTCTTTGAACTCAATCTTGTGAGCAACACCAGCTTTTTCGATGATCGGAAGACCCAATTCATCATAACTCTCTTTGTTGATGTCAATTGCCAAAATCTGCAATAAAATCAGTATGTGTCACACAAGTAGGTAGAGCTTTTGTCATTTAAAGCTCAATTAGGGGCACAAAAGCTATTCAGATTTTGACCTTTCCATCTTCAGGAAGAGCCAAAGCTGTTGCAAGGAGGGAATAACCGGTGTAAACACCAATTTCCATGGTGTTTTTGGCATTTATTAGCTTTAAAAGCATGTTCAAGAACTGGGCTGCATCAGCTGATGAGGACAAGTAGTTCCTAAATAAGCCATAATTCAACAATGTCAGTTGAGAAAAAGAAAAAGGCTATATAAAAATGAAGTTAAGGTATCCGATTGGTAAGTATTGTATTAATATTAATCTGGTAATGAGATAGTTCCTTATTGTACTCACTCAAATTAAACAGAAAAAAGAAAAAAAAAAGGGAAAAAAATGTACAATAGGCTAGTACCCTTTAGACTATTGAAATTACCAATCCATTCTGTAACAGCATAGCTTGTACTTAGACCTATATAATCCACTAAGTTCTACAAATATATTAATGATGGCACCAATCAATCTTATGCATGATCAAAATTAACCTAGTAAAGTTTGAAAAAATCACACCACAAATCAATACTATCAAGATAGTGTGATTTCAAGTGTCTGATAAATTGATCATGAATACAGTATTAAAAGATTGATAGATCAACCAAATCCAATAAGAGTTTCATATTATAATTAAAAAAAATTAAAGATGAATCCATAAATAGGTTTTTAATTATTTGACTCTAATTTACCTTGGATGCTTTGCAGTCAATTCTCTAAGCTCCTTCATATATGCTGGCTCTCTTGGATATACACTAGTCTCTCTAATATACTGTCAAAAAAATATGTTTATAATCATTTAGAAATCGCACGTACATAAATATATAAGCTTTTAAAGTGTGATTTCACATTTATAACTTTTGAAATTGTATATATACTAATCTCTAAAGTATATTGCTAAAGCAAGTTTACAATTAAGATAACTGCAAATTCACTTTCTAAGTTAATAGCAGGATGCGCATGGATATCTAAACTTCTAAATGTGACTTGGTATCCATAATTTTGAAAATATGCAAATAATACCCAAACAATTACTAGATACCCAATCTCTCTAAAAGGATCACAAAATACTAATGATTTTGAGGGTTTAGTAACTAAAAGTGACAACTTTTCGAGTTTGAGATTTTAATGTTAATCTGACATGAGTTACCTGGTAGAGAGCATCACTTTGGAGAAAGCTCACGTAACCAATTTCCTGGTTCTGTGTTTCTTCTTCATTAATGGACATCGTTTCGATGATATCTCTTTCCAAAGCTTGCCAAAAGGTAAAATAAAGGTGAATTATGAGCAAAGATGAAGAGTTGAGAACAATTCAAGCGAACCACGCAAGTGACATATAAAGGAAGAGCAATGGCGGTAGAAACAGGTAATATTATATTATATAAGTAGCTAAAATGCAAATTTAAGAAGACAGGGACTATGGATGATTGGAATATTTAACATTATTTTTTATTTGATATCAATAAATCATATTATAAAATAAAAGATAACAATAATTTTATTTTTATCATTGATAGGTATGATTTACTATAACTCAATTAAAACAAAACTTTCAGCAATTTCTATTGTACCGTTCATAAAATAAATATAGGTAATTGCAGCCTATAGTATTGGGTTTAGTGTATAAGAATGAAGAGAATTAGAATGGCAATTCCAAGTTTTATTCCTTTTTTCTTTGTTAGCAAGCGTATTTAAAAGTCTTTAAGAAGTAATTCAATTTCCTCTCTATTTTATTCCTTCTATATTTATTATCGTTAATCAAATTATTTATGCAACCTCCAATTTAATTATTATATTAAATAATTAAGGGTATTTTTTATAATTATTACTGTAACACATTTCATCCTATTTCATTTAATAGACATTAAATGATTTGCCATTCAGCTTCTTATTCCATTTCAACTCATTTTATTTCATTTCATTTTAAACTACTATTGTGTATCAAAAGTGACCTAAATGTACTTCTAAATATAGACAAAGAAAATAAAATCCAAAATCACAATTTTATTCTAATCAATTTCAGCGTACCAAACATAACATTATTTTTTCTATTCGAAGTGATACATGACACTATTTTATGAATCTAGATACTTTTATTAAAAAAATGATATAGTAAAACATTTAAAAAATAAATAAAATAATGAAAAAATTGAAAAAGTACCCCTCACAAGTGGCCGTCTACCACCCTTGGCCTTGAAGTCGCAAAACAACCACTCTATGTAAAGTGGGTCGCATATTACTTTATTATATTATTTATCTAATAAAAATATGTGGACCAATATAATGGTGTCACGTATCATTTTTAACGAAAAAACTAATAGCAGATTAATGAAAGGCTTGCTTATAAATGTTTGTAATTGTTGAGGACTAAAATAAAAATGTTAAACATTCAAGACTCAAATAGAGAAGTTGACAAATGTTGGGGATTAAATTTGTACATTTCTCTTTTTTATTATATTGGTCCATTTGAAGCTATTCCAAAATTCTACATTAATGTAGTATCTCGATCACACCAAATGGTAGTATAATTAGATGGTAAATTCATTTGACCAAGAGGTAAGTCTATATTATAAGAAGTTGAGGATATAAGTGTAAGTTAATTCATGCCGCGTATATATATATATATATATATATATAGCATATAAGTATCAATTTTGTTTGGACAATAGTAATACTTATAAAATATAGGCTATAATGTGGTAGTAGTTTGTTTAAAAACTACTCACTACCGTATTAATTTTTTAAAATAAAAATTATGTATTATATATTCATAAGTATATTTTAAAAAGCAAATTATGACAGAATGTTAGATGTAATTAAGTAGTTAGGTGTCTATTTTGAAAAATATGAGGTTTTGAGTTTACATCTGGTAAGAGTCACTTTATTTTCTCAACATGCATTTATTACTTGAATAGTATTCTTCTCTTTTTTTTTTTTCCAACAATTACTAAGAACATGCAATTCACTTATTCCAAAATTATATTTAACTAAATAAATTATTATAGGTTATTATTGTTTATAAGTTGTTCACAATAAAATAATAATCAATTGCCATTTTACAATTATTTTGGTCTTATTGCATAATTTATTAGTCACTAATACCAATTATATTTGATTTAGTAACATTTATTTTTAACAATTCCTTTCATGAAAATGAATATTGATTATTGAACAGTTGGTCATGCAATTATTTATACTCAAAATGATATTCGTTTATCAATGCTAATAAAACAATTTTGCAAAGTCTTTATTATTAGAGATAGTAGAATACTTATATTTAGGTCATTTTGCTCTTTTTACTCTACTTGTAAATTTCCATTTAAACATCTTTTATAATTTTTTTTTGTTAAAATCAAAACTTACAGAAGTTTAATGTATTAATTTTATTATTTTTCTACAAATTGGTATTAGATTTCACTTATACATATATATAATGAAAGGTAACATATTTGTTCTTTTAGCTTCTTACAAAGTGTACAAACACTCTTAATTGTTTTCTAAAAAAATTTTCCATCCTATTAAGTTTTTGAAAAAGTTGTGGGTCAAATTATTAAGAAAACCTTTTTACATATATAAGATATAATATAATTATTGTAAAGCGGATTTTTTTCCTGTGTAAATACACAATGTGGGCATTAGCTTATAAATCTTTTCTCCTAGATTTGTTAGTAGCTATAGAAGCAAACCCATACACGGGCCCCGGCTCGCCTAACCTAACCCAAATCTGATCAGAACCGCCAGATTGCAGGTCGTCAAACCAGGACTAGCATAAGGTCCCCCATTTCGTGCCAACGAGTTATGGATCGATGCAACTTTTTTTTTCCTATTCGTGCTTTTCCTCCCATCCACAATTGATTTAAATTCTACTGGTACCCCATAACTTCGCTTCAATAAAAAATATTAGTCCATTGATTAATTACAATTACACATATCCCATTTTGGTATTAAGTCATTAAAGTAAAATAATACACAATTTATTAATTTTTTCTGTGGCATGTATATATATGGTAATGATGTTATCATTACAAGATATTATAGTGCAGAAAGTAAATAAAATAGTACTACTACTCTTATATGAAATAATTATAAAGTAACATAATGCATAACTAAAATGTCCAAGTTGTATTGTTGTTAATGTTAATATGTTCCACATATTATAAAATTTCACAAGTAATCCTACAACTTGTATTATAGTCACCATTCTTATACAGTATTGCTAGAATTCACGAGCTATTTTAAAATAGGTGATTAGAATCAACCAATCGCAGAAGTCAAGGAGAGACTAAGAAGATAACTACTTTGATACAGTACTAATTTCAATACCAATTTCATAAAATACAACATATTAAATATGGTATAATGCATAGGAAATATCACAATTAAATAAGTGTTGTAAACTATGTTTTCACGTCTTTCTGTAATGCTTTTTGTATTGGTTACATACAAGAATTCATGGTCTCTATCTTCCGTAAAATTTCTCCACTCCTTAATCTACTTCATGTGGGTCACCATTCAAACCTCAACATCAATTAAGTCATTTTCAATGATACAAATGTTCAAAAAGTATGGAGCAAATTGTGGGAAATGGAAAAAATATATAGAAAAGACAGCCACTTGCTCACAGCCAATATGATAGAGTTCTAGAAAAATAAATAGTAACACTATTTGCAACACATATTTAATTATAATATTTTTCACGCATTTGACCGTACACATACCGTGTAGCAATTAAAGTAAAAGAAATGTTTCATCATAGTATTCAGCCTTCCCATCTCTTCTTATTTCCTGACATTTGTGGTCAGATTCACTCTAATCACTTGTCTTTTAACAGCTCAAGATTTTTTGAAGGACTACAGAAGAAGTACTACTTAAAGAGATGCTAATGCATACATGATGATATAGAGAACTTATAAAATTTATAAACGCATGAAATATATTAACACATGACATATTAGTTTAGGAGAAGTGGGATAAATGCTTACAGGTCTTATTATACAGGTTGTGTACCATAGACAATGTATGTATATTTGAATTTGCATTTGTACAAAAATAGATTCATGTTTGTGTGTGCATTTATAGGAAAGGAGAGGAGAGGGGCGATGAGGCATTTGTGCGTTTGTGTTTGTGTTTCCATGTGAGTATGCATGAGCTGTCCGTGCGTGTTCGGGTCTATATTAAAGGATTACTTGATATTAATATCAAAGTTTTTATTTTGGTAGGTCACTATAGCTTTAGTACTATTTAAGAGGTAGCATTATAAATATACACACATATATATATATATATATATATATATAGAAATTACACCTTACATGCCTGTGTTATGTCTATTATACTATGTAATCTTATGCCTTTGTTCGTGACACTTTGTATGTCTGTGTTTTGTTAGATTACGTCACTTTTAGTTAACTAAACACATTCTAGATTCTAATTGGCCTAAATATCGGAATGAAGCCTAAATTTCCTTAGACCACCCCAAAGTTAAGAGATGATGATCCCCAATTCGGTGTTGGTCACAACATAATCCACCAAACTTATAAAGGAAAAAAGAAAGGGAATTTGCGAGAAAAGTCTATCATCTAAAGTTGGACCTCATAATGGATGGATTTGTCTTCAAACTTTGGTTTTGACTTTTTTATTTAGACCATTCACCATGCTCTTTCAAATTAGTGGTCACTCTAAGGTTAAGGGACAGCCCTCAACCACAAGATTCAGGAAGGGAACACCTTTCCTCTCACTTAGTGGCCATCCATCCCAACTCCTAAGCCTTGGAGTAGCTATCCAAGGCTATTAGGGATTCATTTTTTTATTATTTTTATTATATTATTTTATAGATATATTTAATAATATTATTGTTTATTAATTATTCTAAATAAATTATAAACCGACACATGTCCAACTAACTAACAATGATAAAACGTACACAAAGTGTTAAAAATGAAAATATAGTGTAACTTAAAAGAATAAAAAGGATGAAAACACAAATACATAGATTGCAATTTACCTTTATTTAGGTAAATAAAAAATGTATTCGTTAGGGTACTTAAATACCTTCAAACTTTTGGCCAAAAAGTACCTTCAAACTTAGAATTATTTAAAATTTATGATTTTGTAAATTATAAAGTTTTGTGAATATTAAAATCGTTTAACTCCATTCACAAGTGTTATATGATAACGACCAATCATTAAGCTAGTTTTCTTTGCTTCTTGAAAATTAAGATACTAATGCGATGACATAAATTTTCCTATTTTGATACAGTGTCCCTTCATATCCCCTTTAATTATAAGTTGTCATTGGAATGTTAAAAGTTTCAGTCACGGTTAATGACCCATATGACATCCCATCTCAAAATAATTAATAATATAGTTACTACATAACATTATATTCAAGTAATGGTTGAAAATCAGTAACTTCATATGGGTATGTTATGTATATTGAAAAAGGTGACCAAATGACCTACTATATCTTATACCCTATATCTTATAGTATCCTACTTGATTAGATAGTTTGTTGGTGAGTGTTGAAAGTAGACGAGTAGGTTTCGAGTATAATTTTCTCAATGCTACTTCCATAGTGCACGATACGGGTATGAGTTTTTATACCTTATACTCACCCTAAAACCCGAAGGTATAGAGGATATAAATTTCAAAATACCAAATGTATACTCACCCTATAAAAATTATTTAAATAATAATGAATATAAAGTAGCATCACGTTTTTACCATTTAGATTCTATAAAAAAATGTAATAAGAAATAAACTTGTAGGTTATAATCCAAACCCATCATGTATAAGAAACCTAAAAGAACTTTTGCTTCAATTATTCTGGTTTTTTCTCGTCTTATTTTTATATTTTTATTTTTTCACTTCTTTTGTTCCGCACGAGATTTCTATTCTCGTTAAGCTCATCTTAGGACACTTGCATTATCTTTTAACAGATGTGTTGCCCCAGCCAAACTCCCTACCTGACAATGTCTTCTACCCGAATTGGCCCGCTGGAGCAAACCTTAGGTCTAAAAGAACGAGCCGAGCCTTATCTCTGATTTACAAAATAAGTAAAATAACATTAAAAGTAGTGGTATTTCACTTTCGCTCGAGAGTTCCCACTTATCCTATACCTCTCAAGTCATTTCACAAAGTCGGTGTTGTATTTTTTTTTTCCCTATTACTGACCCCACATTTACTATTATATTTTCCATTAGACATTGAATTTGCATACTTATTATAATTCCATGTTTTATATTTTAAGTGAGTGGATTAAATTTTCTAATAGATGTAAAATTTGCCCAGGTGGAAGTGTGTCTTTCATGGATATGCCATTTTATCCCTTTTATTTTGCAATGTTGTTTTTATCTAAGATGTTGTTAATGAGATATATTTTATAATACCACTTTTTTAACTAGTGAAGAATGTCTCTTCATGTGATTTCATTGAGTAGGGTGTTATGAAAATATTAACCTATTCAAGTTATCGAACTCAAAATTTTGATATTATGAAAATATTAATTAAAAGTTTACAAATTTCATAGGTACTATGTACCCTTATAAGTTTTCTAAGATATAAATTCAAATGGTTTTAAAATGTTATAAGATAATTTGTAATTTAAAAATTTAAAAATCTGTACTAAGGTAGAGTGCAGAAAGTCAGCTATATCCTATCTTTCTCATAGCCATTCACTCTATATCCCATCTTTCTTATAGCCATTCACTCGTATAATACACGAAGCCCAATCCTGTATATTTCATGTATTTTAGATGTTAATGAAATAATCCATGATTACCATGCATTTATCAGTTATCACAATAAGTACAACTTTCGTGAAAGCATGCACTTTTACCGTTTCGTTTGGATTTTGTAGACAACTTTTATGGGTATCAGGTGACGAGGACTAAGAGTAGAGTTTGGCAACAATTGGAGGAATATTCTAGTAATATTAATTCATTTCCGTCCCCAATTTATAATATTTTTTGACATTTTTTGGACGAAACATTGAATTATGATTTTGAGTACTTCAATTATGATGACTTCGACGATAAAAAGGTACAAAAAGAGAATTTAGGCGAATTCAACAATAAAAGATCACTTTGCTGGATCTAAAAAACAAAATTGATATAATCCTTGCAAATGCTTGGGAGTTGGGTCACCACTGAGTTATAATATAAAGGCTTATTTGGCTTTTTTTTTTTCTGTCTATATTTGATCTGTATTTACTTGAAATTTGATATTTAAAAAACTATTTTATACATATCTTATCTGTTTCTATTTTATTATTATAATAAAGATAATAATTGAAGTATCGGATTTGGTAAATGAAAATTTAAGTATTTTTAAAAGAAAAGTTTTTAAAAAATATATTTTATATGAGCCTATAAAATTGTATTTAAAGAACCATATCTAAATTTAGGGCCTTTAGGAAAAAATTAAACGAATGAGTCCAAACTTTACAATTAGATTAGAAAAATTAGTTGAAGTAATCAAACGAAGTTAGATTATAAAAATAATAACCTAAAATCCAATTTTAAACTTAGAAGTATAAATATATAATATAGTATAAAACTTGTTGAAATCATTAAAACTAAGCTTAAAATGTGACAAGGACTTAAAAATAAGTTAATTAAGTTATAAAAGGAAAAATATAGCATAATATACTTTATATATATATTTGTGTATGTATTTTTATGAATATAGCAATGCACCTCAAACTTTCCTTATTTTAGCAATCTAGAATCTAGGATAGTAATGGAAAAATATTTGGAAAATTAGAAACATATTTAGAAAATAAATCAAAAATAGAGTAACTTACTAAGCTAGCATAGTTCCTTAACCTCTCGATAACCTGCTGTTGAACCTTGCCACCACCAAGCAGAGCCTTTAGCGACTAGCTCCACCGATACACCCCCACCGACTACCGACCATCGAAGCATTTATGAACAAGCATGTCTAAATTTTACCCCGTTTTTCCTTTAATTTCTAAAAATATTAAATTAATGTAGAAAATTATGAAACTTCAAATTATGAATGTTTCATATATTTGCATAACAAAGTTATTGTTTATCCAAAACTTCAAATCGGAATTAAATATATTAAATAATGTTGTTTTGAAATGAAAAATTTTCTATAGAATACATGTTATACCTAGTCAATTGCTATGTGGCCTAATTTTTACTTCATATATGTTTAATATTTATTAGATTTTTAAACCCTAAAAATAGGGTAAATTATGAGATAAATTGTTTTTTTTATAAAATTAATTGATGCAAGTGGTATCTACGGACTTTTGCATATTTATAATAATGTCAAAACATATTAGAAATAATTTTATATAAAAATGATAATAATTGTTTATTTAAACACAAATTAAGGGTAAAAATGTAATTATGTGTATATAAGCAATAAACCCAATAGCATGAAACCACTTACTAACTAAACTTTCTATATTTTTAGGACTTTATAGAAATTTTCTTAGGATTATTTGGTGACCCGAGTTATTTATTATGAATTTTTAATTTTAGTAGTAAAATAGCTTAATTTATCAACCGAGATACGTTTTTAATAATATTAGGCTAAAATATAATAAATATTGGAACAAATCCTATAAATATACATGTTGACTAGGTCTGATTAGGATAAGTTTTTATCATATTTTGTGATATTATACAACTTAGGCTTTGGTATACACATGTTAAGGTTAAATATTATATATATCGGTAAGCTATTTTAGGAAATTATATAAAATATAACTTATTTATATAATATGAATATAATATGATAAGGCTTGTTATAGAGTATATAGGTATAATAGAAAATAAAAATTACCCTTTAAAAGTCATCACTCAAAATAGAACCTGTAGTACGTATTTGTCAAGTTCGTACAAACCTTATGACACCATTTTTACTAAAATTGAATAATCCTAGGTAATATACTCTATATTTCTATAATATTATGCATACTACGATAGCTTTATTAACATCAAAACGTAACTTGACTAATTAAAGATACATTTCAATACAATCAAAATAATATATATTATAAGTAATAATATAACTGTGTGTATTATCGATACTCACTAACTTAATATAACTTATATAATAAAATTATACTCGATCCTATAAGAATACTAATTTATCTCCAATATATATTTATACATATAATTTAATACAAAGAATAGATAAAACCCTAACGTTTTCGAAACTCTTACTAAAACTAAACTTGGGTTTTGATATACATATAAGATCTCCTAATGAGTAGAACATCGATAGTATGGGCTTACCATAGTAAGCATTAATATAGGTAAGTTAGGATTGTAGCTTTATCGTTTGTTATGATATTATATTAAAGTATTTAGAGGCTTAAGAGTGCTTTTACTTGTGGTTGTAAATTAGCTGTTTGTGCGCATGCTAATTATGTGATTATTATTCTGATTGTGACAAGAGTTGAACTCCTTAGCATGCCGCTCTGCATGATTTCATAATAGTGTTCTATATGAACTTATTTGGCCACCTCTAAATGGAACTAACAACAATCTAACCACTAATGTAACTGGATATGCATTGTAATCGTTAGGAGAACAATTAGGAGTGTTAGACTAAATACCAACTCCCTTCGATGAGGATAGGTAAAATGCTCATTTCTCCATCCTTAATCAAACTAAGTGATAGGCGAAGAGATCGCGGCAAGAGTGAGGGCTATGGTTCGAAGGTGGTTATAGAAGGAGGTATTATCTATTGCACAAGCTTCGATTTGGTTTGATTCGATCCACCATCTCCTTAATTTGGGTTGGAGTGAATATAATTTCTCTGATCTTATAATGGACCGAACAATATTGTATGATGTCTCAAGTGATTGATTACATTGCATTTCATTATAATTAATAACTTGTTTTGTGATTGTACAGTACTCTTTTAACTTCATCCCACTTATTGAGCTAATTGTGTTCATATCCCTATAGACTCTTTTGTAGGTAACGAATGATAATATAAGATGTACAGATATCACTACTTTTAGGTTAATGCACAATTGGATGGGAAAGTGAAGAGAGGAGAATCTACTAAATTTAGGTTTCTGATTTTGATTTTTTGTTTTGAGAAAACTAACCGGGAATTACTTAGGATACCTTCTAATTTCCTATCTTATTGTAAATAAACTTTAAGACCTATAGCTTTTGTAAACTCTTAATATAAATTATAACTCTATATATGAAATGCTTATATAAACACTGTTGTATTATCAAACAATAGGTCAACTTAAACAAGTATTTTTGAAAAGTTATACCACAGGTTGATTATTGATAGATGTTAAACTAGATGCTTCAAGCTGGTTAAGTTGTGTATGTCTTATGTATACTGCATCTATGATAGCAGCAATGAGGTGAATTTCTATTTTAGGTTAGTTTATACTGCAGGACTATTATGACTTCTCTTTGTTGAGGTATAATATAACCAAAATCAAAGTACACTATATAGCTTAATATCACTTCTATTTGAATCAACTACACCTTACTTCATTGCTTTAACACTTCACATATAACACATATATCAACGTTAGGTCTTCAACTTTCAAATCTAACACTTCCAACACTATAAATTTAATCCCTCAACACCATTCAACATAATAATATATCAAAATACTCACCAAATCACATTTTAGGTCAATTTCTTAGAAAATCATTAAGTGCATCTAGAAAAATAACTATTAAATAGGTTTTCTAAAGCCTAAAAATTAGATAAAAATTTGCAAAATAGTTTTGATGAAAAACTCTTTATAACAATTTAATACATACTATAGGTACTTTACAGAAAAATTTTGAAGCCGAAAGAACATTGGTAAGGGTTTTGAAAACAAAAGCGAAATTGGCTCGATTTTAGCAATTTTTTAAGGACGATATATTTCATTACTTAATTTTAGCAACATAATATTTTCCCCATGAACTATATACAAAATAATTTTTTGGACAAAAATTACTATTTTGATCAATTTAAGGAAAATCAGGTGGGTTTAGGACATTCGTTGGCATTTTTAGCTTCAACTACCACTAGCACCTAGATGGTTGTTAGCAACCCTTAGTGCTACCTTCCTTGTCAAGTGGTAGTGGTGGGTTCACATCATATTTTGGTTAGACGGTTGAACCATGAATTAGCCCTAGATGCACTATTGTTTGTATAATTTTCCTAAAGTACTAACTCAACTCTTTTAAGCCCTTCTCTATTTTTTTTGTATACTAAAGTGATCAAATTGAATTCAGGAGAGCTCTTCTGAATTTATAAGGAAGGATTGGGTCAGTGGTTAACTTTTAAGTTTTCTAAGTGTAGTTCAAATTTGTGATTAGTCTACATTTTGCATCCAAACTTTTCCCTAATCATACTAAATTGAGTTCCCATGCTACCATAGCGAAAGTATAGCATTATAGATTGCTACATGATTTTTTCCAAATTTTTATTAATTTTTCTTAAATAAATTTATAATATTTTAGTATATAATATGCATTTTAGGTAATTTCAAGTATATTTTCTTACACATAAATTCATATTTAATACAAACAAACACTCCATTAGTTATATTATGATTTTTTGTGTGCATATATTTTATCTTTAGTGGTTTCTTAACTATTGGAATCCATTTTTTATATTTCTAATAAATAATGAATATTATATGTATTGATAAGCATTCTCGATAACTATTCCGTAGGCTTATTTTAGCCAACTCAATACTTAAACCCAATTCAATAATCCAGTCTACATTTAACTTTTACTAACCAGTTATAAATACCAAGCAAGACCCCTAAGTAATCTTCTCTCTTTTTTCATTCTCTCAGAACACCACATGAATTGAATGCTAAGCCATATGAGATAGGAAACTCTTAAGTACGGTTCTAAGTGAAGGGATTATCTCACCTATTCTAACTGGGGAGAATAGGCTATTTAATAGGGAGATTTTGAAATTGCAAAGGCTTGGTTCGACCAAGCCGTTGAGGATTAGAAACAAGCTATAGCTCTTACTCTTGGTAATTATATTGAGGCTCAAAATTGGTTGAAGATCATAAGGCGTTTCGATTAAGTACACTCTCTTTTTTTTTTTCACTCTTCTCTATATAAATTAATCAATTGTTTTTTATTGGCTTCATCAATCAAATAAAACGAAGCATTTATTTAGGGAAAACCAATCAAAAAATTTTATTATATCTCCTTTCTAAGATCATTTTCAATTTTGTCTAGTATTTTTTTTTTTATGGGTAGAAAGGATACACAGATAGCGTATTAAATATCTATTTTCTGCTATTAACATGCATTTCTCAATTCCAATCCTTTAGGTCCTCAAACCACTCAAGAAATTGAAATACTAACATACAAACTATATTTTTCATTATTATCAGTGAAGGTAATAGAATATATTTTCTAAGAAAAGATTGAGTTATTAATATGGAACCCTTTTTACTTAAGCAAATAGAATGCTATCCTATGCTTCTGTTATTTCCATTCATGCTTTCTCCTCTCTTTTTT